>OZ035998.1:34168627-34356127 GCA_964035015.1 Corallium rubrum
TTAGACAGAGTAAAACAATAAAGGGGCAACTAGTTTTTGTTCAGCTCAGGCAAAATAATCACTTTAAATATTTATCTTTCGTTAGTTTTTTAAAACAAAAATTATTTGTCTAATTCAAGGCGTTGTTAGTGCAACTTGGACCAAAGGAATGTATTCTACAAGCCAGTGATCATCACAGTGCTGATGCAAGCAGACTAAAGACGTTATTCAGAGAAGTGGTGTGCTTATTACTGAAAGGAAGAAAGGTGTGTGTGTGTGTTTGTGTATGTATTTACTTAATGCTAATTTGGTCTACTGTAACTTCTAACTGTTGCGTATTTTAGCTTGTCGAACGTCTACTGAACGTCTGCGGTTACATTACATTACATTACATTACATTACATTACGTTACGTTGCGTTGCGTGTAACGTAACGTAACCGTAGCGCAACCGTAACGTAACCGTAACGTATAGTTACGGTAGTTACCGGTAGTTACCGGTTAGTTACCGGTAGTTACGGTAGCTACGGTAGTTACGGTAGTTACGGTTACGGTAGTGACGGGTAAGTGGCGGATAAGTGGCGGGTAAGTGACGGGTAAGTGGCGGGTAAGTGGCGGGCAAGTGGCGGGTAAGTGGCGGGTAAGTGGCGGGCAAGTGGTGGGCAAGTGGCGGGCGGCGGGTCAGTGGCGGGCAAGTGGCGGTAAAAATAGATCGCCAATTGCCCTTATTGGAGGATTGGTGGCAAGCCAAAGGCGGGGTGCCACCAGTCACACTTTCAAAGCAGTGGAAATATATATACTCACCCTTGCATTCTATCAGGTTAGGGTGGGTGGGTCACCAAACAGCGCGCACAAAACCAGTCAGGCTCAGGCCACGCTGACAAGACTTTGATGAGCGCTGAGATAATTCCCACATATTATAAATGAGTGACCACTGACCAAATATCTAATAATAGACAGCGCGCGCAAAACTAGTCAAGCTCAGACGACGCTGAAAAGACTTATGAGCGCAAGTCAAGCTCAGACCACGCTGACAAAACTTTGATGAGCGCAAGTCAAGCTCAGACCACGCTGACAAGACTTTGATGAGCGCTGAGATAATCCCCACATATTATCATGAGTGACCGCTGACTAGCATTGTCTCCTTTTTTACCTTGCCTAAATTACATTTAGCCTGGCGGGCAAGTGGCGGGCAAGTGGCGGGCAAGTGGCGGGCAAGTGGCGGGCAAGTGGCGGGCAAGTGGGGGGCAAGTGGCGGCAAGTGGCGGGCAAGTGGCGGGCAAGTGGCGGGCAAGTGCCGGGTAAGTGGCGGGCAAGTGACCGGCAAGTGGCGGGTAAGTGGCGGTAAAAATAGATCGCCAATTGAGGTTATTGGAGGATTGGTGCCAAGCCACAGGGGGGATGCCACCCCCTGATCAGAGGTAACCATGGCAGCCCCATCACAGCCCACCTCCAGGCAGATAGGGGAAGTGGCGGGTAACGGTTACGGTAGTTACGGTTACGGTAGTTACGGTTACGGAGTTACGCTTACGGTAGTTACGGTTACGGAGTTACGGTAGTTACGGTTACGGTTACGGTAGTTACGCTTACGGTAGTTACGGTTACGGTAGTTACGGTTACGCTTACGGTAGTTACGGTTACGGTAGTTACGGTTATGGAATTACGCTTACGGTAGTTACGGTTACGGTAGTTACGATTACGGTAGTTACGCTTACGGTAGTTACGCTTACGGTAGTTACGCTTACGGTAGTTACGGTTACGATATTTACGATTGTTACGTTATATTACATTACATTTCAGTTTGTTTGATATGCAAATTTACGATTGGACGTCACATGTGCATAATGAGTTATCAGAGGTTATATATCTTTGCTGTTATCAAATATAATCGCTTGAAAATCTACATGTTTAGTGTTACGTGAGAAACACACCCACACGCTTCTTTTGGTTTGATAATAGCAAAGATATATAACCTCTGCACATGTGACGTCAAGTTGTTTAATTTACATATCAAACAAAGTTAAGTATCTCAACAACGAAGACAGGAAACGAAAAACAGCAAAGATGTTACTTTGTTATTTTATTAAGTGTTCTTTGCAATAAGACAGACTTATAATTTTCGTTTCATAGGGACTTTAAATTCTTATTTTTGTTTTTCTGACTCTACTTTAGGCGATTTTTCCACAAATGATATAGTGCAAGATTTAAACAGACTTTTGAAACTGAACCCGGGAAACAGTGCGACATTACGTAAGTACGCTTTTATATCAAAACATTAGTTCCGTAGAGTTCCGTAGGCAAAACAATGCAAGCTGATTGGTTGTTCAGCGGTCGGATTCCGACGAAGATTCCACGATATTAATCTTCGGGTCAATACGCTTTCGTCGCGGAATGTTGAGTTTTGGCGGGAAAATTTCTGAGTTGATTTGAATACAAATATTATAGCTAACGATGTAATATATCATACACAAGGAGGAGTGTTTCATCAGGATATGCAAACACTGAAACGTTTGTTGAAAACCGAGGCAAAGACAAGGGTTTTTAAACAAACTTCGACGTGATCGCAACAAATCGCAACAAATGCAACAAATCGCAACAAATCGCAACCAATCTCAACAAATCGCAACAAATCGCAACAAATCGCAACATATCGCAACAAATCGCAACAAATCGCAACAAATCGCAACATATCGCAACACATCGCAGCACATCGCAACAAATCGCAACATATCGCAATAAATCGCAACATATCGCAACCAATCGCAACAAATCGCAACATATCGCAACAAATCGCAACATATAGCAACATATCGCAACATATATCGTAACAAATCGCAACAAATCGCAACATATCGCAACAAATCGCAACAAATCGCAACATATATCGCAACAAATCGCAACAAATCGAAACATATCGCAACAAGTCGCAACAAATCGCAACAAATCGCAACATAGCGCAACAAATCGCAACATAGGGCAACAAATCGCAACATATCGCAATAAATCGCAACACATCGCAACCAATCGCAACAAATCGCAACATATCGCAACAAATCGCAACATATCGCAACATATCGCAACATATATCGCAACAAATCGCAACAAATCGCAACATATCGCAACATATATCGCAACAAGTCGCAACATATCGCAACAAATCGCAACATACCGCAACAAATCGCAACAAATCGCAACATAGGGCAACAAATCGCAACATATCGCAACAAATCGCAAAAAATCGCAACAAATCGCAACATATCGCAACAAATCGCAACATATCGCAACAAATCGCAACATAGCGCAACAAATCGCAACATAGGGCAACAAATCGCAACATATCGCAACAAATCGCAACATATCGCAACATATCGCAACATATCGCAACAAATCGCAACAAATCGCAACAAATCGCAACAAATCGCAACATATATCGCAACAAATCGCAACAAATCGCAACATATATCGCAACAAATCGCAACAAATCGCAACATATCGCAACAAATCGCAACAAATCGCAACAAATCGCAACAAATCGCAACATATCGCAACAAATCGCAACATATCGCAACAAATCGCAACAAATCGCAACATATCGCAACATATATCGCAACAAATCGCAACAAATCGCAACATATCGCAACAAATCGCAACAAATCGCAACATACCGCAACAAATCGCAACAAATCGCAACAAATCGCAACATATAGGGCAACAAATCGCAACATATCGCAACAAATCGCAACATATCGCAACAAATCGCAACATAGGGCAACAAATCGCAACAAATCGCAACATATCGCAACAAATCGCAACATATCGCAACAAATCGCAACAAATCGCAACAAATCGCAACAAATCGCAACATATCGCAACAAATCGCAACATAGGGCAACAAATCGCAAGAAATCGCAAGAAATCGCAACATATCGCAACAAATCGCAACAAATCGCAACATACCGCAACAAATCGCAACAAATCGCAACAAATCGCAACATAGGGCAACAAATCGCAACATATCGCAACAAATCGCAACATAGGGCAACAAATCGCAACAAATCGCAACATATCGCAACAAATCGCAACAAATCGCAACATATCGCAACAAATCGCAACAAATCGCAACAAATCGCAACATATCGCAACAAATCGCAACATAGGGCAACAAATCGCAAGAAATCGCAAGAAATCGCAACATATCGCAACAAATCGCAACAAATCGCAACATATCGCAACAAATCGCAACATATCGCAACAAATCGCAGCAAATCGCAACATATCGCAACAAATCGCAACAAATCGCAACATATATCGCAACAAATCGCAACATATCGCAACAAATAGCAACAAATCGCAACATAGGGCAACAAATCGCAACAAATCGCAACATATCACAACGAATCGCAACAAATCGCAACATATCGCAACAAATCGCAACATATATCGCAACAAATCGCAACAAATCGCAACATATCGCAACAAATCGCAACATAGGGCAACAAATCGCAACAAATCGCAACATATCGCAACATATCGCAACGAATCGCAACAAATCGCAACAAATCGCAACAAATCGCAACATGGGGCAACAAATCGCAAGAAATCGCAAGAAATCGCAACATATCGCAACAAATCGCAACATATCGCAACAAATCGCAACATAGGGCAACAAATCGCAACAAATTGCAACATATCGCAACATATCGCAACAAATCGCAACATATCGCAACGTATCGCAACAAATCGCAACATATCGCAACAAATCGCAACAAATCGCAACAAATCGCAACATATATCGCAACATATATCGCAACAAATTGCAACATATCGCAACAAATCGCAACATAGGGCAACAAATCGCAACAAATCGCAACATATCGCAACAAATCGCAACATAGGGCAACAAATCGCAACAAATCGCAACATTCGCAACAAGTCGCAACAAATCGCAAAAAATTGCAACAAATCGCAACAAATCGCAACAAATCGCAACAAATCGCAACATATATCGCAACAAATCGCAACATAGGGCAACAAATCGCAAGAAATCGCAAGAAATCGCAACATATCGCAACAAATCGCAACAAATCGCAACAAATCGCAACAAATCACAACAAATCGCAACATATCGCAACAAATCGCAACATATCGCAACAAATCGCAGCAAGTCGCAACATATCGCAACAAATCGCAACAAATTGCAACATATATCGCAACAAATCGCAACATATCGCAACAAATAGCAACAAATCGCAACATAGGGCAACAAATCGCAACAAATCGCAACATATCACAACGAATCGCAACAAATCGCAACATATCGCAACAAATCACAACATATATCGCAACAAATCGCAACATATCGCAACAAATCGCAACATAGGGCAACAAATCGCAACAAATCGCAACATATCGCAACATATCGCAACGAATCGCAACAAATCGCAACAAATCGCAACAAATCGCAACAAATCGCAACATGGGGCAACAAATCGCAAGAAATCGCAACATATCGCAACAAATCGCAACATATCGCAACAAATCGCAACATAGGGCAACAAATCGCAACAAATTGCAACATATCGCAACATATCGCAACAAATCGCAACATATCGCAACGTATCGCAACGAATCGCAACATATCGCAACAAATCGCAACAAATCGCAACAAATCGCAACATATATCGCAACAAATTGCAACATATCGCAACAAATCGCAACATAGGGCAACAAATCGCAACAAATCGCAACATATCGCAACAAATCGCAACATAGGGCAACAAATCGCAACAAATCGCAACATATATCGCAACAAATCGCAACATAGGGCAACAAATCGCAAGAAATCGCAAGAAATCGCAACATATCGCAACAAATCGCAACAAATCGCAACAAATCGCAACAAATCGCAACAAATCGCAACATATCGCAACAAATCGCAACATATCGCAACAAATCGCAGCAAGTCGCAACATATCGCAACAAATCGCAACAAATCGCAACATATATCGCAACAAATCGCAACATATCGCAACAAATAGCAACAAATCGCAACATAGGGCAACAAATCGCAACAAATCGCAACATATCACAACGAATCGCAACAAATCGCAACATATCGCAACAAATCACAACATATATCGCAACAAATCGCAACATATCGCAACAAATCGCAACATAGGGCAACAAATCGCAACAAATCGCAACATATCGCAACATATCGCAACGAATCGCAACAAATCGCAACAAATCGCAACAAATCGCAACAAATCGCAACATGGGGCAACAAATCGCAAGAAATCGCAACATATCGCAACAAATCGCAACATATCGCAACAAATCGCAACATAGGGCAACAAATCGCAACAAATTGCAACATATCGCAACATATCGCAACAAATCGCAACATATCGCAACGTATCGCAACAAACCGCAACATATCGCAACAAATCGCAACAAATCGCAACAAATCGCAACATATATCGCAACAAATTGCAACATATCGCAACAAATCGCAACATAGGGCAACAAATCGCAACAAATCGCAACATATCGCAACAAATCGCAACATAGGGCAACAAATCGCAACAAATCGCAACATATCACAACGAATCGCAACAAATCGCAACATATCGCAACAAATCACAACATATATCGCAACAAATCGCAACAAATCGCAACATATCGCAACAAATCGCAACATAGGGCAACAAATCGCAACAAATCGCAACATATCGCAACATATCGCAACGAATCGCAACAAATCGCAACAAATCGCAACAAATCGCAACAAATCGCAACATGGGGCAACAAATCGCAAGAAATCGCAAGAAATCGCAACATATCGCAACAAATCGCAACATATCGCAACAAATCGCAACATAGGGCAACAAATCGCAACAAATTGCAACATATCGCAACATATCGCAACAAATCGCAACATATCGCAACGTATCAATCAATCAATCAATAATCTTTATTTAAACACGGTATCACTTCATTAATACATGCTCTTCCAGTGAGCCGTGTACAATTTTTAAGAATAATTACAAATATATAAAAAAAAAACAACAAAAAAAAACAAAAAAAAAAAAAAACAAACAAAAAAAAAAAAAAAACAAACAAAAAAAAAACTAACAAAAATTACAAGCAATTACAAATATATAGAATACGTATGAATTATTTACAATCTTTTATAATAATACCTAATAACTATAATAACCTAACTACGATTTAATAAGGTGCGGTCGTGTCAAAATGAGCTCTGATAAACCAGATAAAATGACCGATGAAATAAGTGTTAAAGAAACTGTAAATCCACTGGCCATTACTGATAAAGGTAAATGTAAATGGAAAGGTGAATTTAAATCTTTACAGAAGTTTGTTGAAGAAGTTTTAGAAATCAAAGGCAAGTGGACATCACCTGGCGGCGGTTCAAAACAGATAAAGACCGAAGATATATCGATTAGATGGTATGAACAAAATCAAACCATTACATTGAGCGGATCAAAGGCTGAAGAATGCAGGAGATGTCTAGAACATTTAGCCAAAATATCAATTGAAAACACCGATGTCTCCGAAGGAAATCAATCTCCATTGAACCTTAGCCGGACCAAAGACGAAGATGGGCAAGACCAAACAGTTATAATGATTGGGTCAAAGTCAAAGGGGGCCGAAAAATATAGTAAATCATTTGAAGGGGAAACCGAAGTATCGTCTGTGAACACTAACACCTTGAATGGAAACGGGACCTTAAACCTAAATCTGTTCGAAGATGAAGATGGGCTTGGTCAAACGCCTTCGCTCCTGAATACTAATGAGTTGTCCCATTCAAATCCTATAGATGTAAATGTCGATCAAACACGAGATCAAACATCATGTTGCGTGTTAAAGGAAACCGTAGGATCTCCAGTCAAATTTCCATTTGATAACACTGTCACTGATGCCTCGAAAGAAGACGAATCTTCCTTAAATTTATCTGTAAACGAAGGTGAAATAGAGAGGATGCATTCGTTTCTGAATAATAGGCATTCTCTGGAGAATACAGTTGATGTTATTCAAAATCAATTGTACTCATTGAAATGCGAATTTGAAAAACACCGAACTGAATATTCAAAAGTTATAAACGACCTTGTTAATAAACATGACAATAGTTCGACATCTATCAACAAACCACAATTTGATAAACTCTATAGAGAAAATCAGCTATTAAAGGATGAAAACAAAGCTTTGAACGAAAGACTGGACAACCTTGGTTTTATCCTGGCCGATTTAAACTCTAAAGTAAAGCACGCCGAAGAAGAAAAGGCAAGCTTAATAACAACTATTCGTTTACTCCAACAAGATGCAAATGAGTGGAATGTTGTGAAGTCTAAAAAAGACGACTATCCAATAAAGAATGCTGAATTTAAAGCAAGAGATAAGAGTACCCCGCATCTGAGGGATGGTTTAGGAGTTGGAAGTCGATTTTCCGTATTAGATGACGAAGTCGAAGGTTCAAAGGATGAACTATCGCAACAAATCGCAACATATCGCAACAAATCGCAACAAATCGCAACAAATCGCAACATATATCGCAACAAATTGCAACATATCGCAACAAATCGCAACATAGGGCAACAAATCGCAACAAATCGCAACATATCGCAACAAATCGCAACATAGGGCAACAAATCGCAACAAATCGCAACAAATCGCAACATATCGCAACAAATCGCAACATATCGCAAAAAATTGCAACAAATCGCAACAAATCGCAACAAATCGCAACAAATCGCAACAAATCGCAACATATATCGCAACAAATCGCAAGAAATCGCAACATATCGCAACAAGTCGCAACAAATCGCAACATAGGGCACCAAATCGCAACAAATCGCAACATACCGCAACAAATCGCAACATAGGGCAACAAATCGCAACAAATCGCAACAAATCGCAACATATCGCAACAAGTCGCAACAAATCGCAAAAAATTGCAACAAACCGCAACAAATCGCAACAAATCGCAACAAATCGCAACAAATCGCAACATATATCGCAACAAATCGCAAGAAATCGCAACATATCGCAACAAGTCGCAACAAATCGCAACATAGGGCACCAAATCGCAACAAATCGCAACATACGGCAACAAATCGCAACAAATCGCAACATATCGCAACATATCGCAACAAATCGCAACAAATCGCAGCAAATCGCAACATATATCGCAACAAATCGCAACAAATCGCAACATATCGCAACAAATCGCAACATAATGCAACATATCGCAACAAATCGCAACATATCGCAACATATCGCAACAAATCGCAACATATTTTTTTAGATTTTTATTAAAATCAAACTGATATTGTAACCGAATGTTAAATTGCATCAGTAATTACAATATATAAATAAAAAACATTTATATTTACAATAAAGTTAAAATGTAGCAAACCTATAAAACTATATATTTACTATTTACTGTTTTCTTTAGAAATAATTTGTGGTAAAAATGAGTTCTTAAATCTGTCCGTTTTACATAAGAAGTTCTTATATTTACATTGTGACCTCATGTCGTAATCTGACGAGGTCTTTGGGATCTGATGTTCACTAACTTTACTGTTTTTTCCATTCTTCGCAAAGAACTGTTTACATAGTTCTTCACGCCGTATTTTAAGTAACGGGAGATCGGTGACCTCACGTGCTTGGCTGTAACTTAATGAAGGTAACATAATTTTAAATGCAAATATTACCAGGGTTAAGTCACGTTGGCCTGAAAAACAGAGAAAAATCTTCTCGACGTTTCGAGCGAAGGCCCTTCGTCAGGAGAAATTAGTAAACAACTCACATGTGGTCACGCGTATTTATAGCAGAGCTACAATGGGAATCACGTGAACACATGTAAGCCAATAAAAACAAAGTAAACAAATAAATTAATATGTAATTTTAGCCTGTGTGCAGGTGCTGACCCAATTTGTGGGTCAGCTACCTGTAAATAGGCAAAGAAACAGGTTATAAATCACTATTTACGTCATCAGGAAAAGGTTAAGGAAAAGGTGTGGAATATGGTGGTGGAGTGAGCTAAATGAAAGAGAATCGCTCGTTGAGGCCGTGAGGGTGAATGGTACCAAGTTTGTAAATGAGACGCATTTCTTGTTTACGACGAGTATCGTTACAACCTGTAATGGGCTGAATAGCGCGGATTTTAATGTTAGAAAAGGAGTGGTTGGCACTGTTGAAGTGCCTGGCAACAGGTTTGTTTTGCACATTGTTTTTGACATCACGAAGGTGTTCAACAAACCTGTCACCTAAACGTCTTCCAGTTTCTCCGATGTAAAGCATGGGACATTTACTGCAAGAGATACAGTAAATGAGGTTGGAGGAAGTACAAGTGAAACTATGGGTTATGTTGAACTTACATTTTGGAGCCGAAATTGAAATTGAGGAGTCTAAATATTTACAGGTGTTGCACCTACCACGACAGCAAGAGCTGGTGCCAACATGTGATACCAAGGCTTGCTGCAGTGAGCTGTGAACAATGTTTTCCCAGATGTTTTTGCCATGCCGAAAAGATACTAGGGGTTTCTCAGAGAAAATGGAAGATGTTTCTGGGTCATTTTTAATGAGGTCGAAATTACGGCTAATGATGTCTCTTACTTTGAAATTGAAGGGATGAAAAGTGAGAACTAGAGGTACTTTTTCATTAGAAATGGTAGCCAAAGGTTCGCTTAAGGTGTCTGAACGGGAAATGTTGGAGACCTTGTGTAAGGCAGTGTCTAAGAGGTGGGAAGGATAACCGCGATTAACAAAAAAGTTTCTCATTTCCAAACATTTGGCATTGAAATCGTCGTCTTGGATTTTCTCGATGTCTTCACTTAAATACTGTTGGATGTTAAAATGCCATACTTGGCAAGCGTATTGTAAGACCGGTCTTATGATGGTGGTGAAAACCGTGCACAATATCGTCATGTTAGCATTCGATCTTTTTAGAAGTCTCAGCATGTAAAGTCTTTTCCCAGCTTTTTAACGATTTGATGTACGTGGTCATTCCAATTCATATTATCTCGAAGGGAGATGCCAAGGATACAAGCGGATTTTCCGCGTTGTACTGCTACGTCGTTAATCATTAAAGGTGAAAAATTCCGTTTTTCCTTCGAAAAGTCGATGACCATTTCTTTACACTTAGCTATATTTAGCTTCATGTTGTTTGCGACAGTCCAATCATGAATATAGTCCACTAGTTCCTGCAGGTTACTGCTACAGTGAGGTGAAATACTTTCAGTAACCGTGCTATCGTCGACGTACTTCCATCGGTCAGGCCATTCGGAGAGCAAGTCATTAATCATTACAAGAAAAAGAACAGGACCTAGCACTGTCCCTTGGGTACTCCTCCGTTTACATTATGCCAGTCCGACAAACTGTTGTACAGTTTTACGCGTTGTTTGCGATCTGTAAGAAAACTTTGTATCCATTCAACTATACTTGATGGTACACTCATATCTGACAATTTACGCAAAAGAGTGGTATGGTCAATACGGTCGAAAGCTTTGGAAAAGTCGAGAAGGAATACTCTTACGGCACTTTTTGCTGCGTCTGACTCACTAAGTAAATGATGGACGAGACTTATCACGTTGTGCGTCGTCGAAGTGTTTTTTAGTGAACCAAACTGTCTTTTGTCAATTTGTTCCTTAATCGAATCGATCAACCAATCAACAACAAAACTTTCGAAACTTTGACAAGGTGGGAGTTAGTGATATAGGGCGTAGATCGTTATTTATATCGACAGGTGCTGATACTTTTGGAATTGGGATAACATTAGCTTCTTTCCACGCGGTAGGAACAATTCGAACAAATGCTTGCTGGAACGAAGCATTAAAGATGAAAGAGACAGGCAAAGCTAAGATGTGAGCGTTGTCCTTCAGTACCCAATTTGGTGTTTCATCGGGGCCAGGTGATTTTGAAGAAGATACAGCAGCCAGTTTGTGGTATACATTTTCTTCACTGAAAATATATTCCGGAAGGATTAAAAATTGACTACTCTCTGCTTGGGTCTCGGTGGGGCATTGATTTAGGGGGGACATTTCTTGGGTAACTGATGTAAAGGCATCGTTAATTTTATTAGCTAGGAGTTTTCCATTGATTATCTCATCATCCACGACCAGGGTTGAGAACGCTTTTTTCTTGGGATATCCTGCGTGTTGTTTAATGCATTCCCACCACCTTTTAGGATTGGGATTCAATTTCAACTGATCAATCATTTTCTGGAGGTGGGCATATCTAAGTTTCTCACGTTCTCTATTTGCAAGGTTACGAAGGTGGCGGTACTTTTCAATGTTCCCATCATGGTAAGCTTTTTGCCGATTTCGAATTATCTCTTTAAAATCGGGAGTTACCCAGGGTTTATCTTTGTCATGTAGCTTCACAGTTTTTGTAGGAAAGAAAATATCTAAACCTGCGTTTAAAATATTTTGGAAAATGACCAATTTCTGATCACATAAGAGTTCGCGGTAAAGCGGTGTCCAATTTAAGTCAGTCAACCACTTTCCAAAAGCAGCCTTATTGGCTGGGTACCTTTTTCTTCTTTTCACATTCGTGGTCACATTCTTAGCCTGGATTTTTCTAAGGGTACAAAAATCGCAACAAATCGCAACATATCGCAACAAATCGCAACAAATATAATATAATTACAAATATAAAAAAACAACAAACCCCCCCCCCCCCCCCACCCACCCCCCCTCCCAAAAAAAAAAAAAGAAGAAAAACCCAACAAAAAAAACAATTACAAATATATAGAGTACGTATAAATTATTTACAATCTTTTATAATAATACCTAATAACTGTAATAACCTAACTACGATTTAAATATTTTTTTAAAATATCTCACATTGTCTTGACTTCTTATATCTCTCGATAGACTATTCCAGAGAACCGCTCCCTGATAATGAAAGCTGTTTTTGCCAGCTTCGGAATATGGTCTTGGGACATAAACATTATACTCTGAGTTTCTCAAGTTATGAGAATGTACAGAAGTTATGTTTTCAAACATGTTAGTTAAATAACTTGGTGCCCTGTTAATCATTATTTTATACATCATCAGAGCTAGTTGTTTCGATCTCCTCATTTCAAGATTATCCCTTTAAGCTCATCCAGCAACTCAGTAGATTGTCTGTTATAACTTGAAATAGTAACTACTCTGGCAGCTCTGTTTTGTAACTTTTGAAGTGTATCGGAAAATCCTCTACCACAACTTCCCCAAACTGCACTGCAGTAATCGAAATACGGCAGTACTTGTGAATTATACATAGTAAGTAATAATTCAAATGGAACAAGTTGTCTGACCCGTTTTAATCCACCTATCCCCCAGATATTTTCTTAGAGATTTTACAATGATCTTTCCAAGTTAAGGAATCATCTATTTCAACCCCAAGATATTTATATCCTTTCTCTCTTTTTAAAAGTTGGTGGTTAACTTCAATTTGAAATTGATGTGTGAGGTGTCGTATTTTATGCTGGCTTGCTATTATCATATATTTAGTTTTCACGACATTTAGACTTAGTTTGTTGGCTTGTAACCACGTATGTATTTCAGACATATCGTGATTCATTTGTTGCTCTAGTATATGCACATTATCACTGGCTATAGTAAGACTAGTGTCATCTGCATACATTCGTACTTTGGAAAAGAGATCACAAAATGGTAAATCGTTAATATAAACTAAGAGGAGTAACGGACCAAGTATCAAACCTTGTGGAATTCCACAATTTATAGCACAGCTATCCGACAGGACACCGTTTGCAAATGTATTTTGCTTACGTTCTTTTAAATAGGAAGTAAACCAAACTAAACTTGATTGGCAGACACCATATAATTTTATATAGTTTATGTAACAAAATTTGATGGTCCATGGTGTCAAAAGCCTTTTTTAGGTCCAAAAAAATTATTCCATTTAAAAGGACTCTATCTATATTTGAATACCAATCATTTACAGCATCTATAACAAAGCCGTTATAGTCGAATGTTGAGGTCTAAATCCAGATTGCGATTCTGTAAGTAAGTTGTGCCCTATCAGATAACTGTACAATTGATCAAAAATAACTCTTTCAATCAGTTTGGTAACAACTGGTAAAACAGATATTGGTCTGTAGTTATTCGGGTTGGCTTTATCTTCATCTTTATATATTGGTGTCACCCAAATTAGCCTCTCAAATACCACAATCTAGTAGAGATTTCACAGAATACATTAACCCTACTGAGCACTCTTTCAATATATCTACCACTAAACAAAGCATGTGGTCTTGATGGAATCTCTGCTCGATTGTTGAAAGATGCGGCTCCCATGATTGTGCCATCTTTGACTTTTATTATCAATCTTTCTATCAGAACTGGAATTTTTCCTGATGATTGGAAGATTGCCAAAGTCCAATAACTGTAAAGTGTGAATTCAGTGCATTACTTATCTCTTGTGGTGATGTACAATAATTTTACGATTCTCATTGAAGTTCGAGTTGTAGTATCGTATTTTGGAAGATTTAATGTTTTCATTGACTTTGTTTCTAATAACTCTATAATCTAGAAAAGCTTTCTCTGTTTTAAGTCGATTAGCTATTTTTTTAAGCCTATCTCTTTCAAACATCAATTTCTTCAAATCTGAAGTCAACCATGGTGATGGCTTATTTCGAACCTTTTTACGTTTTAAAGGAGCATGATAATTACAAACGGAGAGGAAACATTCCTTCCAGACTCCCCAGGCTGAGTTTGGATCATTTTGATTTCCAATATTTTCCCATAACAATTTGAATTCTCTACCGAAAGGTCGGAACAGACCGTTATAAAAATAGTTTCATACCAGCAATGTGTGCTAGTTTTATTAGTCATTAGCTAAAGTATATATTAATAATTATATTAGGTATACTAAAATTTTTAAATTGTTGGTTGCAAATACCTTTAATAAATACTTGTAAATATTTTTAAATACTTTAGAAAATATTTTTAACCTTGTGGATATTTTATTAACTACTTGTAAATATATTGTAATTCACCATTTTGGTGCCAAAATATGCTAATAAACCTTTTATTTATTTTTTATTTTATTTATAACAAATCGCAACAAATCGCGCGCAATAAATCGCAACAAATCGCAACCAATCGCAACAATGCAACAAATCGCGCGCAACAAATCGCGCACAAGAAATGGCAGCAAATCGGCGCAACAAATCGCAACAAATCACGCGCAACAAATCGCAACAAATCACGCGCAACAAATCGCAACAAATCACGCGCAACAAATCGCTACAAATCGCGCGCAACAAATCGCGCGTAACAAATTGCAACTAATCGCAACATATCGCGCGCAACAAACCGCAACAAATCGCGTGCAACAAATCCGTAAATTAAATGGATTCCTATCCAAAATCTTACTAAAATGAGAAAGTTACTAATCGTATTCAACTGTTTGCGAACTTCGATGCCTGTTGAAGTTCGTAATCTGTTCACATTTTCCCGAGATGCACATAAAGTTGATACGAGACCATTTTCCACTGATTTAAAGCTACCGAAAGTAAAGTCTGAATTAGCCAAATCAAAACTCTCATAGCCAAAATCAAAACTCTCATACTTTTTAATTCATTGCCTACTGAGTTGAAAAATATTAATGATTTCACTGTAATATCGTACAAATCTAAATTGAAACAATTTTTCCTCCAATTGAATTATAAAGTTGACCATTTAGAACAATTTTCATGTTCTAGTTACAAACATCTTGTTGAATGTACATGTTACTCTTAGGGTATTTTATTGTATTTAGCCAGTTGTAATGCATTGTTAGTGAATATTTTTATTATTATTATTTGTCAAAATATTTATTTATTTACCGTCTTTCCTTTGTATTTAGTTATGAGTTTGCATGAGTAATAATGTTATTTACCCTCATGAAATAAAGTTTCTTCTTCTTCTTCTTCTTCTTCTTCTTCTTCTTCTTCTTCTTCTTCTTCTTCTTCTTCTTCTTCTTCTTCTTCTTCTTCTTCTTCTTCTTCTTCTTCTTCTTATTATTATTATTATTATTATTATTATTATTATTATTATTATTACCAATCGCAACGAAACGCGCGCAACAAATCGCAACAAATGCAACAAATCGCGCGCAACAAATCGCAACAAATTGCAAACAAATTGCAACAAATCATATATTTTTTTATTGTATTTGTAAATGAGTTAATATTTGAGTCATTAATTATACTTTTATAGGTTAATTTGGTTTGTTTGTGTTTTCTTTGTGAGTGTTTAAATCATGCATATGTACTATTGGTAATTAGTATAAATATACAGGTGATACACAAGTGCGAAAATGTGTATTTATACTAAAACAATTATTCGATCATTTAAGTGATCGGAGATATCACTGAAAATAATTCCGTTTGTACTGGATTCCATTTTCTACATTATTAGTAAAAATATTGTCAATTAGTGTTGCAGTATATTGAGTAATTCTTGTTGGTTTTGTTGAAAGTGGAATGTACGACGGTGTGAAAAGTTGTTCAGTGTTCTTTACCAGTGTCTATTTGATAAGATAGTCCGATACCTGTTAGAAATTGTTACATTTTACATAATCAATTACACTGTAAGTGGTCATGAGATCAGAGCAGATTAAAGATTTACTTAAAAGTGAGATCAGTTAGATAAACGGTTATGTCAATAATAACCTTCAACAGTTCAACCACTATTGTATATTCTCCAATGAAAATTTCCTTTCACTCATCTGGACTGATCAGACAATATGATCACACTCGCTGTCCGTTTTACCCATTTTATTCGACTTATTCATTTCGATGACAGAAACTATAACAAGAACTGCTTGTAATAGGTTGTATTAATTAAAACATATATATATATATATATATATATATATATATATATATATATATATATATACATATATATATATATATATATATATATATTATTTTACCAATGTGTTACGTTTGTAGTAGATTGAAGAGTGCTCAATACCAGGAGTTTGGTAGAGCGGAATAACAGTTTAAATCAAGACGTGAGGCGTGAAACTCAGAGTAGCAACGACTATATTTTAGGATTTAAACTGTCATATATATATATATATATATATATATATATATATATATATATATATATATATATATATATATATGTATATATATATATATATATATATATATATATATTAAATATTATTTAAATATTAATATATATTAAAACAATATATATATATATATATATATATATATATATATATATTAATGTTTACAACACGAGGCCGTGTTGTATTGAATTATACAATCACGAGCCGAAGGCGAGTGATTGTATATTCAATACAACAAGGACGCGAGTGTTGTAAACAACTTGTGAAATGAATAAATAGTAAAAATCCCTTTGGGATAATCATATTGAGATGCTAATTAGTTACAAGCACTAGTGGTTTGTATGGGGTTTACATGGGTATACATGTGACGTAATTTCTGAAATTAGATTGGCTGCAAAACTCATGAATTATTAATGAATTTCACAAATATATATATATATATATATATATATATATATATATATATATATATATATATATAATACAAGTAATATATACAAGTTCCTGTGAGCCTGAGTACGAGCAGACGCCCATGCACGCAAGCGCCAAACGTTTGCGCATGCGTGAATTTTCTAGTCTTTCTATAGTAAAAGGGTAATGAAATTACGAAGGGGTCATCTCAGAATATGACAATATTGACAAAGAAGCCATGCGCAAATTACTATTTTCGTAGTATGCTTATAATTTTATAACTCTTGTGTGCTAAACAATGAGAAACTTAATATACAACATGTCCTCTCACTTGAGTATCATGATAATCATCATTTCTTCACACTCTCGTAACAGTCCAAATATTTCAGTGTTTTCCCGCTGTTTTGAGGTTGGTTTTTGCATAGTTAATAGAAAATATACATGGTTTGGAAACCCGGCAAACTTCAAAGCGGTTAACAATCAAGCTACGATTCATGTTGAAAGGTACATGAAGGTGCCAAATCCTTTGTTTTAGGTTTATTAATATTTAAACAGTATGGTTGAGTGATTGAACCCAAACGTTGCTATTGGATGATTGCTTCATTATACAGAAAACATAATATGTTCAGTAACCGTGAAAGTGCAAAAATTTCCATAAACCTGAACAAAAACATAAAACAATGACTTTTATTGAGCTTCCAAACCATGTCTATTTTCTATTAACTATGGTTTTTGGGGCCTGTTGTGGTTAGGGTTAGGTCCAACGGGGGGTTGTGGTTAGGGTTAGGGTTGTCAGGGGGTTTGTGGTTAGGGTTAGGGTCAGGTTTAGAGGTGGGGGTTGAGTTGGGGGTTTGGGGGTAGGGCATTCTTTTTTTTAAATGATGATTATTGTTAATTCAACGACATCTCACAAATGACAATAATCATCATTTCGAAATGAGAGGATATGCTGCAATATATTGCGAGACTCTCGTAACAGTCCAAATATTTCAGTGTTTTCCCGCTGTTTTGAGGTTTGGTTTTTGGGGCCTGGAGACAAGCATGAACGACATGCGCAGAAGCGATCGTACGTTGGCTTCCATGACATGTGTGCACCATTGAAACGTTGTAAAGTGTGAGTTTATTGTAAATTTCTTATCAACCAGAAGGCAAAACAAGGCTTATTTTGAGATATATTAGGAGAAGAAACACTGCAGAAAGGATTGGGAGCGTTACTGGTCAACTTCTGGACTGGATCTGTTATTTATAGGCGAGAGGCAAAATGAAGCTGACAGCCGAGCTTATTTTGCAGTCAGCTCAGTTCACTAATGCTCTGAAAGACCGGGAATTGGATCTAAGAGGTGATTTGGATTTTTAATGTTTATATGCTGCAGTTTTTGTGTCTAATGTGAATAAATCAGTATGTGATGTTCATAATTTATAAGAGAAAAAAGCCCAACTAGAAAGCCCTGGCTTATCAATCAATACAATCATAATCATTAATAGAAATTGGTATCAATATAAATTGGTATTAAACGTAATCAATAGAAATTGATATATATTATAGTCAATAGGAATTGATATCAATCATAGTCAATAGAAATTGAAATCAATTATAATCGATAGAAATTGATATCAATCATATAAATAGAAATTGAAATCAATCATAATCAATAGAAATTGTTGGTATTAAAGTATTATTATACAATTGCATTAAAAGCTGTCCAAGTAACGCTAAAAATGAGTACAAATATACAGCGATATTTGGATAGTAGAAAACTGGTTTGACAGATTTAGTTAGCCAATCAAATTTACACACGGGAGATTACTTCATGTATGCTTATTATTTTGTCCTGGTGCAAGTCACGCTCCATAAAAATTTGTTGATCAGAGCAGTTGTATAATAAATCTCTTATTAGATGTTTTGGTGTGTAGTATCACTGTATATTTTTACTCATTGTTTGTATTTTGACTCACCCTGCGGGCTCGTCATAATACGGCACAACTCGTAAAAATATACAGTGTAAAAATATACAGCGATACATGAGCTCGAGTCATATATGAGCTCTTATTATACAACTGCTTTAAAAACTGTCCAAATAACACTAAAAATAAGTACAAATATACAGCGATATTTGGATAGTTAGTTATTTGGATAGTAGAAAACCAGTTTGACAGATTTTGTTAGCCAATCAAATTTATCACCCAGGAACTACTTCATGTATGCTTATTATTTTGTCATGGTTTTGTCCTGGTGCAAGTCACGCACTACTTCTCTGGCCTTTTTAGAGTTTTCTTTTTCTATAAAAATTTGTTGATCAGAGCAATTGTATAATAAATCTCTTATAAGATGTATTGGTGTGTAGTATCGCTGTATATTTTTACTCGTTATTTGTATTTTGACTTCTTCAAGTCTTTCTTTTCGTTTTTTTTTTTTAACAACTTTAATTAGGAATTCACAAGATACAAGACGCTTACATATATACATACATACATACAACGCAGATAATTCCCAATAGGGCAAAACACGAACGGGACAGTAAATCCCATGCATTGAGTGAGTGAGTGCCCTTTCTTGTCTCGGATGTGTTTTGTGTATTCACAGACATAGTTATTGGGCAGTAATGTCGCTGGCAAGTATCATGATATTATTATATACACTTACAATCGCACACGCCTTTCATTAAGTGAACTTGCAGGTGATACTTTCTAGGTAAACATGAAGCTGTGTAATATAATTAAAGTGCCTATCTCATGGTTGGGGGCTTTGAATATTGTAATCTTTAGATTGTTCTGAGAAAAATTGTAATATATCTTGTCAGACGAAAATTTCATCTTCATGGGCTTTTTCGCTGTTAAAGGTTCTGGAAGTGATGTCAAAGCAGGGATTTAGAAATAGGGTTTAATATACACATATTCCTGCTTTGATGTCAAAATGACATCACTTCCGGAACCTTTAACAGCGAAAAAGCCCATGAAGATGAAAGTTTTGTCTGACAAGATATATTACAATTTTTCTCAGAACAATCTAAAGATTACAAATATTCAAAGTCCCCAACCATGAGATAGGCACTTTAAAGGCGAAGAGACTTGACATATTGAACGCTGTACATGTGTGGAAATAATACTTTCTTTCTTTGCTTTCCTGATGTCTGATCACTCGTCTCCGATGTGTTCTGTGTGTTCACGGACATAGTTATTGGTCAGTAATGTCGCTGGCAAGTATCATGATGTTATATAAATTTACAATCGCGGAATCGCACACACCTTCAATACAGAGTTCGAATTAACAATGTGCAATTTGCACATTGTTTTGGCCTAAATAGTCAAAATTGCATATCACTTTTCAAAACGATGTGCAAAAAAAAATCAGACTTGGGACTAATGAGCATCCATCCACGTTTATAGGTAATGCATTGCCAATCTGTCGTCTTATGATTTTATAAAAAGCACTTTTGCTTTGAATCCCTTTGAATCGGCTTTGATCTAGCAGCGTGTTCGTGAATCTTTGACATAGATAAAGTTCTTTTTATCTCAGGTGTGAGGTGTCAGGTCAAGGTATGATATTTTTAGCCGCCATGACAGGTGTGATTTTTTAGCTGTCACCAGGCCTTATGATAATAATCAGATGTCCCATATTTGGCTTTAGTGCTTTTGTTTTGCTTTTCGAAAAGTCTGTTCAATCGAAATTGCTCTCTTTACTCCGTGCTTTACTATGGCTTCTTTATCAAAAAGCTGTACCAGCAAAGTAAACACTGTTGAGAAATGTGTCTAGAGAAATGTCTAGAGAAACAATGCTTACAGAATGGAGTTCACTGAAGCTGTTAATTTCGGAGAAATATAGCAATGCTATTCCATACCAGGATGTTTGGGTTGCCATATTTTCCTCACCAGCTACATACTGAACTACAATTTTCAAACATTCTGCATATTATCGAACTGCTATTGATTATGCCAATCTCGAATGTATTGGATTTGGAGGCCATGATTATCTGATCAAAATGATCAGAAAATGCTCAATTAAAATGCATTTAAAGTTACCTAATGTCAGAACCATATCAGTATATTAGACTTGCCCCAGTCTCTCGCTTATTGATAGCGTGGCGTGGCCAAGTGCACATATTTTCGAAAAAAAGTTGCACATCGTTTTTTCTCAACTAATTCGAACCTTGCTTCAATAATAGTTGTGTTGATATTAAATACCTAAAGAGACTCAACATATGAACGCTGTGTAGCTACATGTGTGGAAATACGTTAATAAATACAGGCAATCATGTTTTGTTATTGCAAATTGTGTTTTCTATCGGAGAATTGGATTGTGTTTTGGCTTTTGTCTGTGACCAATGTGTTTAGTAGACTTTACATTTCAGTAGCCCGAGTGAATGCCTGACCAGGTGTCTTGTTATTAATATACATGAAAATGTTAGACAAGATGTTCTTCCAGCTACGAAGTTACATACCACTCATTGCTCCACTTCTCGAAGCTTTAATGGTTGAAAACTGCTTCATTTTGTTCACTAAATACGTCAAACATTTTACTCGTAGCATCTAACCTCTTCTAGTCTTATGACAATATTAAAGCAAAATGCACTCTGTATTTCATTGAAATGTTCTTCGACAACTTCATGTTTTGGTCGCAATATTGGATTTTCTCGTGAAGGAAAAACCATCCTTCAAAATCCACATAGGCATTTCATTGGCTTTCTGGTAGTTTCTGGTTGCTTATTTGCCAATCAGAATGCTTAATACTCATTGAAATTTGCACTGTATTTCATTTTTCTGCACTGTATTACACCTTTTCTGCACTGTATTACATTGAAATTGCACTCCTCTCGACCAATCAGGATGCAGTAATTTTGTCGTGTATATTATTACAACTAGGAGTTACTATCGCAAGTGAAGTGCTGCCTCAAAAGCGATGGGAAGTCTAATTTTTGATAATTTTGCAAATGAACCCTGGGATTGATTATATGAATTGTAACAGACCATAGTTAGTGGAGATGATGGTTTGGTAGCTGCATTGTCTTTCAAGATTATGCAATATATGTTCATGTTATTGTGTTCATGTTGGGGGAAGGCGATAATGTTAAAAGAATGGAATTCTATGGACATGTGATGATGAAGGACTTACAACACGTGACGACGAAGGACTACACTAATGAAACCCAAACGTTGCTATTGGATGACTGCTTCATTATACAGAAAATACAATACGTTCACTCATTCAGTGAGCATGAAATTAGACAAACTGAACAAAAACATGGACAGTGACTTTTGCGGAGTTTCCAACCATCCCCCTCCACTAACTATGAACAGACGTGCTGTAGTATGCACATTTGTGTTTCAATTTTTAAAATTATATTTAAAAAGCAGACTTAAATTACAAATAACTCTCACTAATCTGGCTTTAGACTTCATACACAGTATAGTATATACACTATAACTATGCAGTTGATGTTTTGCACAATTGTTAGTGAACAGTTGATAAATCACTCCACTATAAATCAGGCTTCTTCTTACTGTGGCAAAGGTGTGACTGGAATTCTAAGTGTCAGATATGTTATGGTAAAGCAAGCACCAAAGAAATACACGCTGACAAAATAAATACCAGATATGGTATGTAATATAAGTTTGTTGTTGCTCCATGATTGTTTATAATTATTGTCCTTGGAGTCGTTGTTGAGAATGCAATACTTTCAAGGAGATCTTTGTGATGTATTAGTTCATTGCACATGTCCACAACTTCACATATACTGTAATTGTCGTTTGGAAATACATCATTGAAACCACTGTAGTTTATTGTCCCAAAGAACTCGTAATATTGTATTTACTGTATACATGTACCAAATACATTATGGTTATCCATGGCACACAGATAAAGCCTCCATCGTCCATGAATCACTGAATTTTCACAAAGTTAAGGTAAGTCATTTCTTGAAGACAGTTCCATGTACAGTTAATTACAATACAGTGTGTACATATACAGGTTGATGCACAAATCCATTGGAGAAACCACTGTAAATCAGATATAGTGTGTGATTATAGCATAAATAGATGTAGTCCCAAAGGTCGAGGAGTTGGTGTATCAAACTTTCACTTTTAGTACCTGTTTGACATCATGACATGGATATTAAATGGTTGTAAAAAGAAGTACTTACCTCGAAAATGAAACACAGCCGAAAACACGAGGCCGGAATCGATATTCAGGTCGATAAACAGATATCCAAATCCAAGCTTCTTATCTCCTGCTCGGTATTATTACCTGTATTACGCAATAGTGCGAACATCCAAACAGACGCGATCGACTTTCACAAATCGAAATATTCAACGCGACTATACATAACTCGGCAAAAGGACTGGGCAAGAATAGTGTGCTGCCTCCCTGAGGGGAGGCAGCAATGATAATCGATAGAAATTGATATCAATTATAGTCAATATAAATTAGGTTGATGCAATATTGGAAAAATATCAAATATCGATATCGAAAAAAAAAATCGATAATATCAACTATATCAATATTATGCAAATTAGAAAACTTAATTTATTTGCTGTTTGTAATGCAGCAAACGCGCGTGTAAAAAAACAAATGCAAAATAGTCAAAACGTTAAAAGGTTTATTTACAACAATTTGTTTTCAAGCTTAAAGCGTGAACTATTTTGCATGTTTGTTTACGTTTGTGAAAAGCTATGCTTCAATCACCCAGCTATGCCAATTCTATCCCATTCGGCGAGTCAAGCATCTTTTGATGTGTAGAGTTGTATAGCTTAACTATACGTTGCCTCAAAAAGGTTGCCTTTGATGGCACTTGGTAGCGTGGCTCTAAAACATTCAGTAAGCGCTGGAATCTGGGATGATCAACTGCATTGAATGGGACACTGTCTTTGGTCAGGTAATATGCTATAGCATCAGTGATCTCTCCTGCCTGTTTTTGACCTGGCTGAAGTGGCGCTTTCTTCTCCACTGCTTCGATGATTGTAGGTTGAGTGTGTTGAGATTTCTCTGCAACAGATGCAGATCCAAATTGCTTTTAAACGTGAGCAAGTCAGTGCTATGTAAATCCATTTCAATGCACCATTCAAATTCTTATTCAAATTTGTTTACAGTAAAGCGAGACAGTTTCAAAATGAGAGAGTCATTGCTGGTTTACAAAAGTTTATGTAAATCATGGTAGTGTTATTGTCAATGTGCCATGATTTAATCACTTTTGTTGAAAATGAAAAGCGTGTGGTTTCCAGCTTTATGACTCATCAATTATTGTTTTCAAGTTCTCAACCACTGCTTGTGTAAATCCCAAAGGTGGGTGGTGTTGCTAAAATCATAGTTATGATTCATCACTTATTGTGTTTACAACCCCACTACATGCTTTTAAACACAATAAGCTCTCATCACCTGAATTCGCAGATGTCATACACCTGTTTTCTCAACTTTAGTGGACAATAATTGCCAAAACAGAGAGAGATGCAGTTGTCAAGTTGAAACTTTCGATATTTTCAATATGCAAAAAATCAAATATCAATATTTCTGAAATATCGATATTTATCAAAAATATCGATATATCGCATCAGCCTAATAGAAATTGATATCCATCCTAGTTGACCAGAGCTTGAAATAACGGCCGGCGGCCGGCGGTTTTCCGACCAAATTCCAGTTTTTCCGACCAAATGCTGAAATGATCGGAAATTTTGTCCGGACAAATTTTGAAAAAAAAATAATCTGTTTTTTTAAATGATCGGGTCGGCGCTCAACACTCCATTCTTCTTGTTAAATTTCCATTGGGTTTTCCATCAGTTTTGAGTTAAAGTTGGTTTTACACTTTACAGTGCACTATCAAAATTTCTTCGATCAGAGTATGCTTTAAACAAAGTTTAGTTAACTTAAGTGTGTGACAGTGTGTTACGAGTCAGAGTGACTGCTTTCTTTGTTGTTAATTTGACGACCTGGAAGATAAAGAATATACGTTTCCTCGACGTTTCGAGCAAAGGCCCTTCATGATCAGGACAGTTAAATAGGCTGATCAAATAGGCTTATTTGACTCTCCTGACGAAGGTCCTGAGCTCAAAACGTCGAGGAAATATATTCTTTATCTTCCAGGTTGTCGAGTCGAGATAACAACAGTGCGTGATTTTTAATTCAAAACCATTGCGTTAAACTGCGATTGACGCCATTGTAATCACAGAAACTTATCGTGTGTGTAATCCAGCTTTTCAGTTTAAAGTTGTTTCATAGTTACCATTTTAATTAAATTATTATTCACTATAACTAATACGCAATTCAGAATTAAACATTTGTGTTTTATTATTACAAATAACAAGTAGAGTGATTTACTGCATGCTTGACAGAATTTACTCAACGGAGGGGGTCAAACTAAACTAAAACATTTCCGACCAAATTTGAAAATTTCCGGTCAAATTTCATTTTGCTCGGAAGTTTTGCCGGACAAATTTTAAAATTATTTCAGGCTCTGGTTGACAGAAATTGATGTCATTCATAATCAATAGAAATTGATATCAATCATACTCATTAGAAATTGGTATCAATATAAATTGGTATTAAACTTGATATCTGTTATAGTCAATAGAAGTTGATATCAGTCATTAAGTCAATAGAAATTTAAATAATTTATAATCGATAGAAATTGATATCAATCATAATCAATAGAAATTGATATCAATCATAATCAATGGAAATTTATATCCATCCTACAGTACTGCTTGCGAGTAACATATTAAGATTAAGTGATTTTCAAAGCTCTAGCACTATAATGTTTTCCCTAAAACGTAACCTGAATGTCTATAATGGTAAGCTTAATATACCGTATGTCTTGTTTCTTTATCAGGTTACAAAATTCCAGTTATTGAAAATCTTGGAGCAACATTGGTAAGTTAAACTGTGAAAATACAGCAAACCACAACATTCTTTGTTAGATAAACTAGAATGGCCTAAAGCCATCTTTTTCCAATGGTGGAAGAAAATTTACAAAGGCCATCCAAAAGACAGCTGGCTAGCTATAGACCATGCTGAGGTTATCCAGCATTAGTAAATGTATAGTTTCATCATTTAGTTCATCCGTAGGACCAACCTTTCGAAGTCTGATATAACTTTCTACCCTACTATTAAAGGGGATTATCATTGACAATTTGAAAATGAGCCCGAGTTTTCTAGTATGAGTGAATAGTCAATGAGGTGAAGCTGACTAAAGTTAAATAAATTCTCAACCATAATGTATTCTTTGAGGCTCGTTTAATACATTTAACTGCCAACAACAATTAACATTCAACACTAGTCACTTCTGACATTTTCTGGGTCCTGTACGGTGTTGGTAACTGATAGAAAAGTAGAGTTTTCTTGCATAATTTAGCATATGTATTTCCACTCGTTTTATATGTAAAAATGACAAAAAGTTGAAAGAAACATTCATTTTAGCATGTACATGTAGTTTACATCACGAAATCTGGACAATAGCAAGCGTAATTTTGAAATGTGTATTGTGTGCAGTTTATAATTATTTTGTTTTAAATGAATAGATAAATAATTTAATGATCTTACCATTAATAATTTCCATTTTAACTATAGCTGTTTTTGTTTCCTGCATGTACAGTAGAACTTATTACTTCATAAATGTTTTAAATACAGAAAACAGGGTTCGAAATAACGTTCAGAAAATATGCCTAATTTTGTAGGCTATTTTTTGTAGCAAAGTTACGTTCTGGACATAGTTCATCTTCGCAATGGCGCCATTAGTCTGACCCTTGTTTACACAATCTGGCTAAGCAAATACTGATTCCTTTTACGATTGTATACAGAGAAATCAAAACAAATTACCATAATTTTGATCTTGGCAAAAGCAATTTCGCTGATAACCCAAAGTTGAGTTATATTTTGAAATTAGAAATCGCTGGCAAGGTCCTAAAACTGCTGGTTTCGCCGGCATCCGGCTGCTATTTCGTAAAATGTAAAACTTGCATATTAAATGTTTAATTTCTTTTGTCATTTGCCCACTCTATTATTGCCATTGTTGCTTAAATAACAGAACAACCGCTTTATCTACTTCTACGGATCATTGCTCATGACGTACTACACATTCTGTGAATGGTCAGTTTAGTTAAAAGAAGGCTTTTCATTGGCCTGTTGCTAGAGGTTTATATCACCAATTATAAACTCCTGCTAAAGATACAATGAAAATACGACATTGCATGAAAATGCTCCATCTCTGATGACGATTTTTCAGATGATAAACAGACGGTGTCGTTTAAGATATCACAAAATCGAACTGATTGTGTCAATATACTAATACTTTAACACTTTAATTTCAAAACAATATAAATAAACAGTTTATCATGTTATGCTTCATATTTAATAATAAACTACTTTAATTTCTAAGAAAATGTAAATAAACTTGATTTTTAATGAATAATGTTTCATTCTGAATCCTTGCCAATATTTGTAGTACTTACACAAAAAGTGATCAGGCTCACGATACGGCATTATTTGATACCTCATTAAGTCAATTTCAACGTCGCGCGCGCAGCGTACATTGCCCGCGCGATCAACCGCTCGCGCGCATTTTTCTTAGGGCAAGGGGTGTTGTCGGAGACGCTTTCGTCGCAAGAAGTCTCTGACAGTTCTTCAGTGGCACTGGCTACAAATTAATCACTGCCTGCTTCATCCAGTTTCTGTCTCTTTGCTGATGAGCATGATCAGCTCCTTCGCTTCTTACTCTTGAGGTAGATTTCGACGGCGTACTATTACTGTGGGAAACGGCGAGCGAGGAACTGGGGAGAAGAGTTATTGTGTACGTTGGAAGGTCTGAGAGTGTTGGTTCCATTCTCGTTCCCAGAGCCTCTCCCATGCTGGCGCGCGGAAAAGGCTCTGGGGGAATGGATATGTCATCGCGATCTGATTGGTTGTTCAAATTCAAAGGCCTATATATAACGGAATTTGTTTACAAATAAACAGTATTTGAAACACGAAAACTGACAACGAAGCACAATTCTAATCGTAATTCTAATCCGAACAATTTAATCGAACGTTTATCAAAGCAATCAACCTGTTTCCCCTTATATAATTAAATCAAACACAGAAGACAGACAGCAATTTGAAACCGATAGACGATCGACCGCACACTGCAGGCTGTTCGTGCATGGTACATATTAAGAATCTCAATGAAATCTACAAGTCAAATATACACGAACAGTGCAACAAATTAAAGAGAACTACCTTCACCAAAAGAGGCCGTAAATACGAAGAAATTCCGACGGGGCTCTATTGCCAAGCTCTGAAGCGAACTGGTATTAAAATTTTAATGTCTTCTGTCCCACCAAGTAAACGCGGCGATGAGCCAGCCACACTTACCTTCTTCGAACGTAATGTACCATAATCACAACTGTTCTAAAGCCAAACGAATTAATACGAGGCAAACGAAAGGAAAATTTATATTCCAAACACCTGTCGATGATCTCGTGTCCATGTCCCAAAGCGTGAACTTAAACGCATGGGCTTTAGAAAGAACACCAAAGAATCTTGGTGTTCCGGTTTGGATTCTCCCAGAGCCTTTTCCGCGCGCCAGCACGGGAGAGGCTCTGGGAACGAGAATGTGTTGGTTCTAAAGCGTTTTTATACAGCAAGTTTTGTTTTATTTTGAATAAATTGTTTAAATATTGTGCGTGATCTATTCGGTGTCTCTGGGAACATTCCCCACAAACCATCGTTGCCATAAACAATCAGCGATTTCTTATTGCAAGTTATTGTCTCGCTCCATTGTCGAAGAAATTCAAATTTTGCGCGCGCGGTCAACCACTCGTTTTTCGAGCTTGGGCGCGTATGGGCGCGCCCTTATGGCAAGGCCTGCGACAATGTACAGTACCTGTAAATCGACTTATTTTTCGCAAAATAATACTGTTTCTGTTTCTTTAAGGATCAATTTGACACCATCAATTTTTCCGATAATGATATCAGAAAATTGGAGGGATTTCCATTATTAAAAAGATTGAAATGTTTACTGTTGAACAATAACAGAGTATGGTAGGTGACTTCATTATTTATTGTTATTTGACACTTGCTGTCAGTGTCACAGTAATAGAAATGTCTCGAAAATATTGTTGCGATTCATTTTCTCTGTCTCACCAATTTGTTGGAATATTGAAGTTTCATTAACAACTTTGTGTTTTTGGATGTGATCAGTGTTTGACTAATAATTTTATTTCCTATTGCAAAGTGAAAAAGTTGTAAACTACCAAGGTTTTTTGGTAATGCGGAAATACTGGCGTTTTGAACAGAGCCCTTTCATCAGCATTTTAACATTTTTACTCTGATGAAGGGTTTTGCTCGAAACATCATGCACGAGTCAGTGGAATGCCCCGCACCCCCAGACCCGGGGACAGGCCGGGATTAGCGTGGCTTTAGCGGGGGAATTGACCAAGAATAATGCCGCGCGGTTCGGGGATTTTTATCACAGCAGCTAACAAAAAATAGCCCAGAAATCATCGCGGTTTAGCGGGGTTTTGTTAGCTCGCAATATATCGTAAAAGAGGCTGTGAAGCAGTTCCGAAGATGACATTTTGTACCATACCGAATATGTCGAATATCGCGGAGGAATCTACAGCAGAGACTAGAATAAAGGTAATCTCTTCATTTATTGCTTGAATTCGGAAAAAAGTTATCACATTTTGTTTAACAGATGTGTTTGAAATCTTGCCTTAATAATAGTACACTTTATAACAGAACAAATGTATAATTATTTTCTACCACACAGTGAGCGAGCACACAACTCTAACCCTACAGATGCATAGCCACTTATTATTTTACTACATTCCTGATTCTTGATGATATTTTTCGTTTGAAATCATTTGGCAATTTTTTTAATATGAGCTAGTGTACCAGTACTGCTTTCTTCAACTACAGTAGTTCAGCTGAGTGCCCCGGGGTCGGGGATGAGAAGAGGGATTTAAACACAACATGCCACGATATGTGGGAATTTAGTATTGTTTAGTTGTTTGTTGGGTCTAAATCCCCGGTCTTCCCCAGGTCTGACTTGTGCATGACAGTTTTTCTGATTACCAAAAATCTCGGCAGTTTATCACCTTTCCACTTTGCTCTATCCAAATTACTGTCTATATACGAAGCACTCTACTTTTCTTATTCCTCCTATTTCATATTGGTTGTTCAAGCTAAGCTTTTGTGGGAATATTTCTCAGTTGATTCGGATGAAATTTACAGGCGTGTTTGTTGGAAAATTTTGAACATTTTTGTGACATCAGTGTTGCTTTTATTGAAAGTTGATTATATTTAAGCGAGGCAAATAAATGCAGGTGCAAACGTGACGCGAAGAAGCTCGAAGGTACTGTACGGTAAATGCCAGTAACCTGAAATTGGGCTATCTCTGGTGATTATGACTTGCATTAGTTAGTTGTGGTTATTGCTGCAGTTGATGTCTTGTTACTTTACCCTGGAGTGTTGCGAAGTTTGTTTGAGAAGTTGTGAAGTTCGTTCAGAAATTGGGAAGTACATGTACAAGTTCATTAGAACTGTGATGTTCCAAATGGACTTTCCAACTCTCTGACGAACTTCACAACACACCAGGATAAAGTAATATGTAATTATATATTACATGTTGTATATTTTTATACTCTTGTATATTACATGAACAACTTCACACTGGATAATTGAATACATATAAAGAAAACCCCTCTTCTCATAGGGCACGTGGACATCGCCATTGATGTCGTAAAATGGTTGCACTTACGCCCCGTTTACGGTACGGTCAGTCTTCCGTTGTAGTATGCCGAGGGCAGAGAGAGGAATGGCGATCTCTAACTTCAGGCATTTCAAATTTTTAACTATTTTATGAATGATAAATCAATTATTGAACTCGGCTATCGCAAAATATCATGATTTGTCAGTGTCTCGCTACCAGTGTATTTGCCTCTGCCTTCAGCATCGCCAAATAACTGGTAGCCGCCACTGACAAATCATAATATTTTACTCAGACTCGTCCAAAAATTGCTAACTATTTTACGTCATCAAATACAAGATGGCGACGCCCACGATGCTTACTTGTCCGAACAGGTGAGGATCTCTTCAAGTAAATTATGATGTGAAATGCAAATTTCGCGTGCCGATGACATGTCATCTACGGTAGTTAATACTTTTGTTATTGACATGGTGTCCGGTCAAAACGTCCTCACTTCTTCAAAATTGATTGGGGAACATGTCAACATACATCCTGTATACATGCAGTAATACTCGTCACAAAAGACTTTTTGGCATTGACAAATGCATTATTCAGATGTTTCACGCCAGTAATCCGTTCTATAAAGCAAGGTGCTCAAAGGCAATGCATTGCGTTTCTTGCCAGTCTTTACTTGTATGAAGTTTCCATTTTTATGGCAACCCATATAAATACAGTAACAAAGGCTACAAAACGTAGTCAAACGATACAAATTGACTATCTATCTGCTTGTAGCGTTCACTTCTGTACGTTTTTTAACTTTCAAATAAGTCTGTTAAAGTGCCTATCTCATGGTTGGGGACTTTGAATATTTGTAATCTTTAGATTATTCTGAGAAAAATTGTAACATATCTTGTCAGACGAAAATTTCATCTTCATGGGCTTTTTCGCTGTTAAAGGTTCCGGAAGTGATGTCAAAGCAGGGATCTAGAAATAGGGTTTAATATACACATATTCCTGCTTTGACGTCAAAATGACATCACTTCCGGAACCTTTAACAGCGAAAAAGCCCATGAAGATGAAATTTTCGTCTGACAAGATATATTACAATTTTTCTCAGAACAATCTAAAGATTACAAATATTCAAAGTCCCCAACCATGAGATAGGCACTTTAATACACAGTGTTTATAACAGACGCTTGGTGGACGTTCGTCAAGCTCAATTACTCAGAAAAGATTTCTGAGCCCCAGACAGTGTTCGAACATGCAACCTAATTCTAATAACCGGACGATATAACCGGTCATTAGAAGGTTGCAGGTTCGAACACTGTCTGGGGCTCAGAAATCTTTTCTGAGTAATTGAGCTTGACGAACGTTCACCAACGTCTTACATTACACCAAGCTCGCAAACGTACCACATGCACTACTTGTGTACGTACAACTTATCATACAATGTTTATCTTTAACTTTTTGACTTCTGTGACCCGGGGACGTTTTGACTGGTAAGCATTGACATTGCTGCATGTACATAGTACTGTGTATATAATGGTAATAAAGTAATGTTTATTTCCATAAGATCTAATGGTTTTAATATATATGTATATGTGTGTTTTAAATGGAGGAATGGATCAACAGTTGAAGGTACGTCCAAAATTAAAGTAAAAGTTCTCATCGAAAAAAAGAACGGCGTCACCCAGAAATCTTGAATGCCCTTATCTTTTTGTGTCTATAGTGCGCGCATGTGCACTATGCAATACTGGAAACTCCGGAATAGACCAGTTGCACGATGACGTGAGATGGCGTTGGGTGACTACAACTACCAGAATACTTTGCCAACTACCAGAATGCTTTGCCAGTATTCTAGGGTTTCGGCTAAAAGGGATGACTCAAAAGGCCTCGGCCAGTCCTTTCGCGGCTTTCCCCAAAATATGTTGTCAAACTTGTTTTTTCCATAATTTGTCGTCAAGTTTCAGTGAGTCTCAAGATTTTAGCAGTTTTTTCGACACCCTAACCACAACGTAAGCCCTAACCCTAATCAGAAGTCTGGTTTACCCCCTAGCTTTTTGGAAAAACAGATTTGACGGCGTATTTTGGAAAAGCAGCGAAAGGACTGGACGGGTCCCTTTGAGTCATCCCTTTTAGCCGAAACCCTAGAATACCGGCAAAGCATTCTGGTTTGGTTGTAGTCATCCAACGCCATCTTACGTCATCGTGCAAATGGCTTATTAAGGGAATTTTGCTCGACTTCGAAAGTTATGTCACTTCAGAAGCACTGATCTCAAACAGTAGACTCATTATACTGGATAGAGCATCCGGTGCTCGCTGTGAAGTCGGAATAAATTAGTGGCGGCCATTTCAGATGGGACCCACTTGGTTTTTATACAGCCACTTTTCAGTTCTCCCATAGCGACAGATACATGTCACAAAAATTTAGCTGGTTTTCGTTAAAAATCCGATCATCTAAAGCGAAAACCAGAGGCGAAAACTATGATTCAGCAATATTGTGGGTCCCACCAGATATGGCCGCCGCGAGATTTTTGGCCTCACTTCCGATTTCAATTTTTGCCACGCGCGAAACAATAGATGCTCTATCCAGTATAATGAGTCTACTATTTGAGATCAGTGTTCAGAAGCTGTTAACTCTGTTAGCTGTTAGCCTGCGTGCAGACTTCACCCGTTTCCGGAAACGGGTGAAGTCTGCACGCAGGCTAGTTAGCTGTTAACTCCGGAAGCTGTTGACATCGTAGCCTGTGAAGATCGGACCCCGTTTCAGGCGCGGGCTTAAACCCCCTGTGAAATATTGACATCGATTCCATATAGTTGTAATTGTTTTAATTCATTCGGCTATTGATCGGCGATTGTTTGCGATCTTTTAAAAAAGTCGTGTTTCCATATAGTTGTAATTGTTGTAATTCAAATCGCCGATTCGCTCCTACTGATGACTTTTCGGTTTTGACAAAGTTCAGATCACCGCTTAAGTCTCGTGTTTCGCGAACGTTCGATCGACGACAGTTGCAAACATTTGAATTTGCGCACTGTGTTCAAATCTTCGAACTAGTCCTTTAGTGGACAACTTCTTTAACAAAATCGAGGGTTTTTTGGGAGGATTTGGCCGGTTTTTGTAAATAGTTTTGTGTTTTACGTTTCAAATAATCTAGCAAAAACTCGCCGACTATCGGCGATTGATGTTTCCACGCATCGGCGACTGTTGTAATTGTTGTAGAAGTTATGATAACTGTTCTGTGTTAACACGGTTAAAATATATTAGCAGCCAAAGATGTCCACATCAACAGTGAATATAGCAAGAGCAAATATTCATATCAAAGTAGTTTCCATGCTCCGGTTGTCAATCGGCAGTGACTGACTTGAGTGACATTTTGAGAAACTACACTTACATATTGAAAGACGTTTATATAAACAACTCAAATACATATAACGTTAGTAGACACGTGCATGCATTGCGGTAGCTAATTGTTGGCAAACGTAGTAGATAACCAATCTTTCATTGGTTATTGCTGTTTCTGTCCAACCTCGTCCCTAGGGTGTTCGTGATAAGATGTGACGCGAGAGAACGCCCTGGCAAAGTCTGTAGATCACGTGACAAAATATTCCAATATATTTGGAAAATTTTCCCGCCAATGGAAAACATTGAGTAGACGAAGTGTTTTACTCTTACTGTGTCTTTGGTCTTTCCAGCGTGGTGAACTCAGCGTAAAATCTTCTAAATGTATGCATGGGAAAATTTCTCAACGTGCTCCCGCCAAAACCCCAGTCTTTGCCAAGGCGTTAATCTATCGCCTCGCCGCATTTGTTCACTGGGGACGAGGTTGGTTTCTGATATATACCGATCTAAGAATACTGGAATATTTTGTTACAGTAGTTTAGTACATTTATAATAAAACAACTGTGAATTAGAGATAACATACCTCCGCCGGCGGGTTATTGGGGGATGTGTATAGGGAAATGAGAATACGAGATATACCGCTAAACTCACCAGACCTGCATGTATATGAATAAAACTGTTTGGTTGCATTCGTACTGTCATTATGAAAAACCAGGTTGCACATCTCTTGGTCTGTGACTCCTTTATTCTATAAACAACGGAACTGTTTTAAGTCTTGTTATTTGGTAATTTACCTAAATATTTAGTATTATCTAATTATTATCTAATTTTCAACCAAATTCAATCCAAATTTAATGGATTGGTCCTTGGTCTATCCAACCATTTCACACAGCTACACTGAGATATCCTGGTGATCGACAAACTAACAGACAAACATTGTTATAAAAACATAACGTCCTGGCGGATGTAACTTGGAAGTAAAAAGAGAGTGGCCTGCATGTCTACATCATTCTAAAAAGTGATCCATAATCCGTGAGAAAAATTCAATTACTTAACAATTATTCGCGAATAATTGTTTTAGTATAAATACACATTTTTGTACTTTTAGGAACAGCATTTTCTTTAAAATTGTTGGATTTCCTATTCTGTTACATTGACAAATCGCCTGGTGGCCATTTTGAATAAACGTTGTATGTGATTATCGGGAATTAATCCGAAGTAGCTCGACCAAGTAGCACACGCAATTTTCTATAACCACCTGTGTGTTTATACTAATTAAAATTAATGTTTAATTAGTGTCTGTAAAGTATGATATAGAGCTCGTTTATAGAATATCAGTTTTGTGTGAATTTACAATTTACAGACACCGATTTTTTATTAATTAGTTATGTGGCAGTCGTTTAGTAGACATTTCTCTAGCCTGCGTGCAGACGCTTGTATTTCCGGTGATTAATACGTATTAATCACCGGAAATACAAGCGTCTGCACGCAGGCTAACATTTCTCAAGCTCCAGACAGGAATCGAATTAGTCATTAGTAGGTTGCAGGTTTGAGTTCTAAAAGATCTTTTTCTGCTTGCGTTCATTAGAACAAATTGCAAGACTATGCATTATCTTTCTATAAATAGGAGGTTATGTTTTCACGTCTGTTTGTTTGTCTGTCTATCACCAGGATATCTCACAAAATACTGCGCAGATTTTTACGAAAGTTTGTGGAAAGATTGATCATAGACCAAGGACCAACCCTTTCAATTTTGGTTGAATTCGGATAAGAAATTAATAGAAATCTGACCACAAGACTCTCCATCTAGAAGAAATGCTTGATTGCGCTCATCATTCTTATTTTATTCAAAGATTTTTGCATAATTTTGGTACAAGTGCAATCAAACATTTAATTATGGCTCATGCCCCGTATATTCCGATACAGAACGGCCACTCTTTGCATGTAAATGATACTTATAGCTACTTACTACATGCGCTTAGTTTTAATAGCCGGCATGAAGATTGTTTTAGTTAATATATTATTATATTATAAAAGAAATATAAAATGGTTTTTCATGTTACTGTACACTGTATTTCATTTCCTAAATCATATCTGTTTATAGTGTTTACCACTACCTTTCCGCTTTTATATTTCCGCTATATAATATACCTATGGTGGCCCGAGTAAAATATTTAGATTTCAAAACAGTACTATATACGCCAATTACTGACTTTACATTGTTCATATTTTGTTCTTTTATAGTCGAGTTGGTGAAGGGTTGGAAACATGTTTACCAAATTTGGAGACACTTGTTCTGACTAATAACAGCATGCAGGATTTGGTATGATTCCTACTTATTCAGATATAGTCAATCCATGGGTATGATCTGGAAACTAGGCAAAGCTGAAAAGCCTATATTGAGCTGTACAATATTTTTTTTGCTTATTAATTCTTGGTTTTCTTCTGACATCACGGCGGCCATATTGGTGCACGGAAACAATGAAATGGCGGCCATATTAGTGCACAATATTTACCCTATGGGAATTTAACTCTATTCTTATTCATATATTTTGTATTGTTTCACCACCCCAACGGGGCCAACGATCACGTGAGTGAAAACGATGCATATTTAAATACTGAACATTGAGGTATTGAATCCAAACGCTGTTATTGGATGATTGCTTCATCATACCAAAATAAGGTAGAACAATGACTTTCGGCGAGTTTCCACACCATATCTCTAATGACAGATTCAGTTAGGTTCAAAACAAATACAGAGCCTGAAATAATTTTAAAATTTGTCCGGCAAAACTTCCGAGCAAAATGAAATTTGACCGGAAATTTTCAAATTTGGTCGGAAATGTTTTATCTTGTCAGGAATATTAAAGCCCAGCATATAATTTTAAAAAGCCCCATATTGAAAGAGACATGAGTTATTTCAAATTTTTTATTAAAACTAACGTTTCGTTGCTAATCCTGCAACATCTTCAGAGTGAATAATTATTTACAAGGTTATCTCGACTTATATGCTAATATAAGTGTGAAACCATTCGCCATTTAAGTGAAACCATTCGCCATTTAAGTGAAACCATATAAGTGAAACCATTCGCCATTTACACACGCGTGCTTCTGAACACATGGGAGTTTCGGCTTACACGGGAAAGCCTCTTTCTTTGAGTTCCTGGTCTGGAGTTTTAGCACACCACAAAAAAACCGGCCACCCTGTTTCTTTAACAGATTTTTCTATTCTAAGCTCTTCTTCTTCCAATTTTGAACTCCTTCTTAGAGAAAGTCTGCTTATTAATAAGTTAAATCCTTCACTCAACGCCAAAATCAGTTCTCTTCCTTTAAACTTATTTTGATTTATACACACGTTTTTCTTTATATTTTTCTATACTTGTCTTGACACATAACTGAAAACATTCTATCATACCTGTTACTTCACACTGTAATTTATTAACTGTCACTTCCACCCCTCTCTCAGTTACTCATTTCCTGTTATTGTAAATATATTAGCATATAAGTCGAGATAACCTTGTAAATAATTATTCACTCTGAAGATGTTGCAGGATTAGCAACGAAACGTTAGTTTTAATAAAAAATTTGAAATAACTCATGTCTCTTTCAATATGGGGCTTTTTAAAATTATATGCTGGGCTTTAATATTCCTGACAAGATTATGCTTTCCGCCTGGTTCGTCTATTGCTGGAAATGTTTTAGTTTAGTTTGACCCCCTCCGTTGAGTAAATTCTGTCAAGCATGCAGTAAATCACTCTACTTGTTATTTGTAATAATAAAACACAAATGTTTAATTCTGAATTGCGTATTAGTTATAGTGAATAATAATTTAATTAAAATGGTAACTATGAAACAACTTTAAACTGAAAAGCTGGATTACACACACGATAAGTTTCTGTGATTACAATGGCGTCAATCGCAGTTTAACGCAATGGTTTTGAATTAAAAATCACGCACTGTTGTTATCTCGACTCGACAACCTGGAAGATAAAGAATATATTTCCTCGACGTTTTGAGCTCAGGACCTTCGTCAGGAGAGTCAAATAAGCCTATTTGATCAGCGTATTTAACTGTCCTGATCATGAAGGGCCTTTGCTCGAAACGTCGAGGAAACGTATATTCTTTATCTTCCAGGTCGTCAAATTAACAACAAAGAAAGCAGTCACTCTGACTCGTAACACACTGTCACACACTTAAGTTAACTAAACTTTGTTTAAAGCATACTCTGATCGAAGAAATTTTGATAGTGCACTGTAAAGTGTAAAACCAACTTTAACTCAAAACTGATGGAAAACCCAATGGAAATTTAACAAGAAGAATGGAGTGTTGAGCGCCGACCCGATCATTTAAAAAAACAGATTATTTTTTTTTTTTTCAAAATTTGTCCGGACAAAATTTCCGATCATTTCAGCATTTGGTCGGAAAACCGCCGGCCGCTGGCCGTTATTTCAAGCTCTGAAATATCAACAACGTTTACCGCGAACTCTTGATTGTGGCTTACGCAAGATGGTAGTCAGCACAGTTATCCGAGTGTGACAATAAGACGAAATTGAAGAAAATTTTATTTCATTAAAAAAAAACACTCACGCCCAGTCGTGACATCACAATTTTCAACCAGGTTTCAACCATTTTGCAAACTTAGTAAAATGCGGTTTAACTATAAATCAAAGAGCTCAAAGCTCTTCGCGTGACTATTAGTCCCCCCTCCTATTCTGTTTCCAAGTCATGGTCCCAATAACTCAACAGTTAGAGCCTGCATATAGCGCATCGGAATTTTTCTGGCCGAGAGTTTAGCATCCTGAAAAATTCATTCAATTGCTGTGGGATTTTTTAAATATTTTCTTAAGACACCTTCTTTTCTTTCAGAATGACTTGGAACCTTTGGGCAGCATTAAATCCTTACGATACCTGAGGTAAGGCTTTTTCTTATTGTAGACTGTTTAAACACGGAGCGAGCGCATAAGTACCGGCTGAGTACCTCAGCCAATCCTGCCCAAACGCATCTGATTGGTCCACACAGCTAAAATTACTTCCGGCCTTACCGAGGAACTTTGGCTGAGACTGAAGAGTGGAGCTTTTGTGAGGCTTGTTTACTGTTTTTAAATTAAACTTGCCACTTCCCAAACGTCGAATTTGTCTTTTTCAAGTGTAACACATCATTTTGAGTAGAAAGACGGAAAAATTACGCTTCCAATACGTCGAAACAAAACTAAGGTGAGGAAAAACCGTACGAAAAAGACCAAGCGTCTCACCATTTTTCTTGTTGAATGCAGATGATGTCTGTATTCTTTGCTTATTCATTCATATCTTCCGTCCTTGTAATTATAAGACCCTTTTATGTACCAAGAATGTTGATAATGAATATCTCCATGTAGATGTCTGAACATCATCTCACTTTTCAACGACGACAACTTTGTTTTTGCAGACAAATGACTACTAAAAAGTTCTCAATTTGTGATATATTGACTTGCAAAGTTAATATAATAAACTATTTATTGTCTTCGTTTAAATGGTCTGTTTTAGTTAAATATCAAAGTATTGTCTTTTATGTGGAACTCTATTTTAAAAAACAGCAAAAGACAAAGCAGCTATACGTGACCTTCAAACATCATTTGAAAGCAAGGTCATAATATAAGCTTTTAGCATATACCTCGCAGGTGAATAGTGCTTTTCAAGCAATCTGATTGGTTCCTCTAGCTCGGGATATCCTGCACTATTCACCTGCGGGCAAAACAAAATGGCGGACAGTTTTGCTTTGTTTACCGAAGCAGGAGATTTTGTTGATAAACAAGGCCGATGTTGTAGAATAACGAGAAAAGTCAACAAAATTAAGTAGAAGAGTGTCCACAGGTATGTTTCTTTACAATTTTCTAGCCATTAATATATTCAAAAGTTGTATTAAAAAACTGTTTTGTCGACAAATATCGAGTACGCCAAGTGTCCAAGTTGCTGGCGGCCGTGTCTTGTATAAAATACCGAAAAATATAAGTTAAGAATGTTAAACTTGTTATTTCATTTATGAGGTATATGCTAAAACAATTATTCACCTCAGTGTCGGTGAATAGTGTAGATATTCACCTCGCCGAAGCGGCTCGGTGAATATCCAGCACTATTCACCTCCACTTCGGTGAATAATTGTTAAATATTTTTACAAATTCATTGTCCAAACAAATTTAATCACTTCAGAATTGTTTTTATCTAAGACTCTTATGCTTCTCTTTACAGTTTACATGGGTAATTGAAAGTTAAAAAGGTTATAAATAAAAGATAATTCTCAAAACTTCACTAGCTCACTGACTCGTTGTTGACTTGACTGTTGACATTTCAAACTGTCAGTGCGTAGCCGGGGGGGGGGGGGGGGCTCCCTTTTATGCGCTCGCTCCGTGTTTAAGCTTCGCATTCGTACGGAACGACACGCCGACGGAGTTTTGTTATTGCTTGGGTGGGGTTGAAAAAAATTGTCTTAGCATTTATGGGTGGCATTTACAGGGGAGGGCACTGATCTCTATATAACTGGATTGCTCATCCGGCCCAAAAAATGAAGCCAGCGGAGATGACGAATTTGGAGTACCAAGATGGCCGCCACGGAAAATTGTATGTTTTCGTAGCACGAAAAGAGACGAAAAAAGTCACATTAAAAATATTTCTGCCATTGGTATCAAACAAAGAACACTGTAAAATGTTTAGAAGCTTAGTTTTTGCATTTGTTGGTATTATTTAGCTGTAAAGCGTGTTATTTTTCACAAAACTCGTAAAAACAAACGAAATCAATCACTTTTGTATTCTTCTATCTATATACCTTTGATACTAGAAATACATTAATGCAAACCCTGTTCATTGTTTATTATTAATGCACTCTGCCTTCATCCCAGGGACGGGCTACTCCTTCAAACGCAGGATAGGGGTGTACCACTGAACCCTTAAATTATGTTAAAAATGGTACCCTGTTCCAAACTGAAAGAAAGGAGTAAATGACTGCCAGCATATAAGAACAGACCTTGCACCAGATCAAAAATGTGATAATTATTACACCATTCCCTTTCCAGTGGCACATCCCTGTATAGTCAATATATGGGAGTCCCGTACCTCCCATTGTAGCATACCAGTACAAATTATATTGTCTTTTTGCACACAAAGTACAATATTTTGACAACCCAGTTGTATTGTTGTATAATTGGCTTATTATACCACAGCAAGTATGTGACTATAGCAACCAGAATTTTTTCAGCTTTAGGTAAACAGTACCTCGAACAGTACTGTAGATAAATGCCCCACTCCCAGGCATAAAAAGTTTACAAATGCCTGACATTCCATGGAGGAATAGCTAGGCATTACTCCAATTGATGAATTTATAATAAATCATAATGCATACATCTAGAAATATGAAGACTATACAATGTGCAGTACAGTGAATGTTTGAAAATGTCAAATACATGATTGTACAGTACATGTATGCCACCAACAATTCGCACACAGAGATATATTGTTTATTTACGTTTTCTTTTGTTATTAATAAATAAATGTTTTAAAAGTTATCTCTGTACCTTCGCCTAATTTTCGGCCTTTTTAGTCACATGTGTTATTAGTCACGAATTCAAGTTTTTCTCTTCGCTGTCTCTCTTTCTCTTGTGCTATTCTTTTTGCTGTGTTTTCTGGCATAATTTCTAGCCTTTCTCTTCGCTGTTCCTCTCCGCTGATGTAGTTCTAGACACCGTGTTTAGCCTTGATATTGCGAGTCGCTCTTTTCGTTTCTTCGACTATAAACTCTGATGTAATTTTAGACGCTGTGTTTTGTTTTCCTCAAGTCCCTAATATTGTAGTTCTCCTTGTATCTTGCTCTGGCCTAGTATTGTTCGGCCTGTTCCCTCTGTTCGTTCGCTTGTTTCTTTGTCTTGTCTTTCCCTTGAATACGTCTCAACATTTCTAGCCTATAAACATTTTTTCTTCTCCGAACTTTTGTACTCAAACTCGAACGAAAATGATGTTTTTGACGTAAAAAAAAGTACACTGAAACACGTGTACCCTTTTAACGACCATCACCCCACGGATCCCCAACATGATCTCCGTTGATCATTACATATAAATAAATAAATAAACACACAAATGGATACTCCAAACCGCCAACATGGGTACAATCCCCGACCGGACTTACCGCCCACTCCGTCGAAGTGGAAACCAGCGAGCATCGGGGCTACACGGAACGCTGGCTCAGGCAAAATTATACTGGTGGTGATGTAAAATCAAAATCAATTGAAAGGTTTCTAGACATAGACTAAGCAAGAAACTAAAACTCAGTGTGAGATTAAAGCTTTTATAAAAACCTGAGTGAATATTTTGACATCTTCCACATGTTTCTATATGCATGGTGTCCTCTGTGTACGCTAGAATTTAATCAACAGTATATTTTCAAGATTTTCGACAGTAAAATGTTAATATAAAATGTTAAATTATAAATTGCGACAGTTTTATAAAAGGCATGATAACCAGTCAACTTGATTGATTTCATTTCGTTGATACTATCCGCCATCTTTTCAAAATAGAAACATTAGAAAGTGACACTGTGTGCCTCCATAGGCGCTGGTTTCCGCTTGCACGATCTGGGAACGAAACTAATGATGTGCTCGACCATCATTGAGGTACTCAACCGTCTACAGTTTCTAAATTTGCGGCGGCGCCAGCGTGCAAACACGGGTGGATGAAGTGAGCGGCGAAGGTGCGGTGCCACAATGGTCAGCGCACTAGCTGCCTTTCACCTCTGCGACCCAGGTTCGATTCCTGCTCGCAGCAGTTATCTGATTGAAAATTTCACCTTGGCCGCATGTGAGAAGAGTGCTTCTAGTTTGACTCTACCAAACACCACAGGTTTCCTCCGGGACCAATGAGGGATGCCCTTACTTGCCCACTAGGGATAACAGTTTAGATATAACTGATAGAGTTATCCAGTACAAAAAAGTCAGTTTAGTTTAGGGCATGCTCCCGCTGAAAATTTTACATTTAAAATGCCCCTTTATGCATTTTGGCGGAAGATTTTACAGGTTTAGTTGAATTTTAAAAAAATTGCAATGGTTTTGAACACCCCTTCCTCAACTGTTTTCTCCATGGATTTGGGTTAATCAAGAAATCGGTCTGGACGAGAACTGGGGTGGACATAATATCTACCCCAGTTCACACTGTGGCGCCGCCATTGAACAAGATCAACACTGGTTTGTTTCGCCACAACTCTGGGGTGACGGCGACGTCAAAGGCAATGTACGATTTTGACAGAATCTTTTTTTTCGTTCCGCGCGCGAGGATATATCAAAACTTTCACACTATATACCGGAATTGTTTTCGGGCCGGCACGAAAACCTTTCCGGTATAGTGTGAGCAGGAACGATATTTGAAAATTACCGCCAAATAATAATTCTGTACGATACAACCAATCACCACACTCTATTCTATTAATTTACTTCCGAAGCGATTTCGAACTCCGTTCAACACTGGAGCTGGATTGCTGGAACGGCACAAAAAGCTACCCGATAAAAGATGTACCTCTTTCGAGATCGGAGCGGCGCAGAAATTGTGCCGGAGCAGACGTTTTGTGTGTGGAGAAGGCCTATCCGGTATGGTTTTCGGTGCGGCACAAAAGCTATCCAGTATAGTGTGAACAGGGCCTCAGTCGCTTCAAACTTTCTCAGGGGGCTCTGGGTACGAGATGGGCGAATGTATATACCAAACGTTTGTTTCAGAGCATGCGTATGATATTGATATACATATAACCAAGAGAATTAACAATTTGAAGCCTGAAGACGAGTCTTTAGTATTTTATTCTGGCTAACGCCAGACGATTTTATTCTGGCTAAGCCTAAAGCCAGACGATTTTATTCAGTACAGGGAGAGGTCCAGGCCTCAACTTTAGAGATCTTTCTTATCAAGGCTCTAACCAAGAATTTTGTTGCCTTTAGTTTGATGCGTAATCCTATAACCAACAAACCAAACTACAGATTATACGTTATCTTCAGTCTGCCTCAAGTCAGAGTCTTGGATTTTCAGAGAATAAAGCAAAGAGTAAGTCGCACAATGTCATCTCTCTCTTTTTTTCATTTTGGTTTTGGTTTGAGATTTTATACCAGGCTTTTAGCCAGAATTTCAAAACTGGCTGTCGATATTCTCAATCTGTGAGTACTGTCAAGTAGACATGTGCAAATCCTATTTATTAGAGCTGCGCCCATCAGGTTATTTTCGTGGTCAACAATCGATTAATCCTATTACACGAATTACGTTGCATTAGTCCTGATGTTTTGCGCACCACAATTGAAATACATCTATAGATCAAGTTAAAAGACTATTTTACCAATGTTACAGTCAAACCGGATGTTCTTTACCGCGCGACCTTACAATATTAACAGCAATATTGCAATGTTGACTTGCAAACGGTATACGGCGATTTCTTGGTAAGTTGCTAAAAACTCGCATTTTAAATAACGAACTTCACATAATATAAAGTTCTATTGAAAGTCAGAACAATTACTAACTCTAAGCTACCGTTTGCAAGTCAGCATTGCCAGATTGCTGTCAATATTGCAAGGTCGCGCGGGAAAGAACATCCTGTTTGACTGTAGAGTTAGTCATTTTGTTAGAAAAGACAAGTACTCTATATTTAAGTAGAGTGCTGTGTAGGCAGTGTTTTAGATTTCACTCTAACGAAGAACTTTGCTGGAAACGTTTGGCAGTTTACCATATTTTCACTTTGCTCTACTTTATATTTAACCTGACGACGATTTAAACTGACGCGATGATCAAGAACAAAATTAACGTAAATAAACAGTATGCTTTAGCTGTCCTTGATTATCTGATTATTGGTAACGGTAATTGGTTGCCGGAAAAACCCCCGACAAATGATTGATTTAATCGGGGGCGGACTGTAGAGCCGGACTGGCTATACAGCAGAGGGGCCCGGCGATTTGCTGTTAAAAAGGGCCCGGTTTCCAAATCAAGTTGTTGTGGATCCGCATGTGTAGTGGGGTCCGGGGGCAACATCCCCCGGAAAATTTTTGAAATTTGGGTCTCTGAAATGGCATTACCCGCATTCTGACAGCAGTTTTGAGCAAACATTTAATAGTTTTAAAACATGTTTGTAATGGCACATTTCGTCATTTTTAACAAAGATTTTGTCCAAATTAGGCTTTAAATCGTAGTATATTAAGTGTAAAAATATGCATGGACTGTAAGGTCAAAGCCTGTTAAGGCCTGAGGGTTACCAATAAAAAAGGAGGACTCATTTCCGTACACATTCTTTCCCATGCGCTAACCACTTATCGACTATACAACATATATTTTAATATGATTGTAGATCAGATGTTTGAAGTGTTCCAAACCTTTTAGATCCACATTTTCTTTTTGAGAGCTTAAGCAAATATCACCTTAACTCAACGACGACGCTTTCTATATGTAATAGGATTCTTAGTACAAAACAAAGAGAATAAATAAGTTTTATTTCCTGAAGAATAAAGTCATCGTCGTCTTTGTTCTGTATGAAACACTAAACTGAGGTGTTCACGTTTTATATACTATATAGCCTCTTGTATACAACATAGCTATAATACCCGCCTTGCGTCAGAAGTTACCCCATGAGATATGGAGAATGGAGTTAATGGCCTTTACTGATTTGTCAAGACTGCTCTGGGACCAATCAGATTGCAAGAAATCGCATTAAGACCGCCCACGTGAAGCGTGATTATTATTAAATAATGCAATTTAATAAATTTTCCTGTTTCATTTGTTTCTATAGGAAAGAGAAGCTGCTGTAAGGTTATTCGGTGGAAGGAAGGGCGAAAAATTACTAAATGGTGCAAAGAGCAGTAGAACAAATAAGTAAGTTTGTCACTGGTTTGTCAGCGAAAGCTGTTATGTGCTTTCCCTCTTTAAATAAAGTTGTTGTTGCTTAAAATTTAAAGTTTCTAGTTTGCTAGTCATACAGTGATTGATTAAATTTCAGTTGAAAACACTATAAATAACGTAAAAAAACATTCAACTGAAACACAATGCGACTTGTCGCCGAACAAGTACTTGCATGTGACACACGTACGGTTTGACTCGTTCTGTGGTGTGGATGTCGTGAACAACCTCGGTCTGTCATCTGAGTTCTAGTGTCTCAATGGTTAGAGCTTCCGGCTAGTCAACCTCGTACCCAGGCTCTTTTCAACCCGCCGCGCGGAGAAAAGACCCTGGTATATCATGGTCACGTGACTACCAAAATCTGGTTGTGACAAATTTTGTTTGGACTGGGGTGGGGTAGAGAGGATTCGAAGCTTTCGTTTGAAAGAAATACCGTTTGAGAAAATACTTCGATCTTGGAAGAGTTCAGCGCTAAGTGAGTACGATATGATTTCTGATTATGTTCACACAAGAAACGGATAACGTAGAAGAGACATGTCCCCATGATGTATGATTTGCATGTTATGGTGAATTCCTATATAAAATGAGTAGATTTGAATATTTTGTTTGGTATTATATATCCTTCAAAACTCTTTCAAACCCCCCTCAAAATGCAGGAAATGCTATTTCAGAGACTCTAAAATTCAAAATTTTCCGGGGGAGCATGCCCCAGGACCCCCCCAAGAAGTTGGTCGCGCCTTGGGTGCTCCTTGCCCCACACGTAGTAAGTATTACCTGTTTTGCCCCCTGCTTAAATATTCTGAAAGAAGACCTGATGGCGCCCCTCTCCCTAATGGCGCCGCCCCTAATACGAAGCCAGTCCGACTCTGGCAAAAACAAACGAAACTTTACCAACTTCAAGCTGAAAACACTATACTAACGTAGCCCAATGTTGTTCACACTAGTCAGCACGACGTTCAAGCGTGTTAGCGGCTGCAACTATTCTGTGCGTTTTTTGGATGTGCGAATTTTTATGTAAATATGCAGCATAAACAATATAGTTCAGCTCATATTCGGCACATGAAAAAAACAACTTTTGAACTCAGTGTGATGTATAACGCTGTTTATCTTTCAGGTTTGTCCCAGGTGAACCGCTTTTAAAGGCTCCAGTTCCACAACCAGCGAAGAAAAATCCACAGAGGAACAACATTGCTGCTATAAAGGTTTGTGTGGATGGAACGCCAAAAGCACGACTAAGTTGAAATAGACGAATTTAAAAACGTCAAAAACGTTACCGCGTATACACATGGTCTAAACATAGTCTCTAGAATTATATTGTCTGGAGACGCGGCGAACATCAAAGCGGTTAACAATGAGATACAATTTAGGTTGAGGGCGGCAAATAAGGTGCACAATCTTTTGTTTTACGTTCATTAATATTTATAAAGCAACGCCGCTATTGGTTGATTGCTTCATTATACCAAAAATACAATGTGTTCAGCAAGCGTTAAGGTGAAATAAGGTGCACAAACGTGAACAAAAACCTAGAACAAAGACTTCGGCCGCGTTTCCAGACAATTTATTTCTAGGGACTATGGTCTAAAGGTGGTTACCCACTAGACACGCCTAGTGGAAAACCGTCTTTCGTCTCGTTCGTTCTTGACCTAATCGATTCTGGACTCACGTCCGGTCAATAAGATTCTATGGAAAAGGCTCTGGAGGAATCTAGAGAATAAGACACATTATATGAGCCACATTCAACAAAGACCTTCTTCAAACGGAATTTAACACTGTCAGTCACGATTACTCTAAAGTGAAACGAGTTAGCCGAATCGCCAGAGTCGAAAAGGAAAGAAAAATTTATAATTGCAAATTTGCAATATATTTTGTCGTTCCAAAATATCATCTTCATGAACTTTTTCGCTGTCAAAGTTGGTAACTACACCGTATTTCCTCGATTAAGCGCCCCCCCCCCCCCCCCCCATCGAATAAGCGCCCCCCGTTAGACCTTCCTTTTTTAAATAAGCGCCCCCTCAAAAATAAGTGCCCCCCTCTACATACTAGTTTAAGTTACAACGCAAGTTTCTAGAAACAAACTTTCTTTTTTAATTGAAAATCATTCACATTTATGTCCATGTGCCTGTGCGTTTCTTTCACTTTCACTTTCACCAGCTCCTCGTGTAACTTCTTTAAGTACTGGCACTTTTAGAGTCTGATGGAGAGGAAGATGAATTGATTGATGTAGAATAGAATTGTAGAGAATATTTTAGTAAACTTTTTTCATACTTTTGTTTTCTTAAAAGTTTTGTTGAAGTTACCCCGTGCAGTTACCGCGACTGACAATATATAAACAAACCGCAAATGTTCGTTTTTGTTGTTAAACTTTGGTTATCGTTAGATACTCTCTTGTATTTTTCTTGAAAATGACTTTCTTATTCTTGACATGATTTAGTATGTTTTGTATAAATAAGCACCCCCCCCCCCCCCTCTCGAATAAGCGCCCCTCTCGAACAAGCGCCCCCCTCGAACAAGCGCCCCCCTCGAGTAAGCGCCCCCCTCGAATAAGCGCCCCTCTCGAACAAGCGCCCCCCTCGAATAAGCGCCCCCCTCGAATAAGCGCCCCCCTCGAATAAGCGCCCCTCCTTTTAGTCTCAGAATTAATCGGGCGCTTAATCGAGGAAATACGGTACTTACCAGAGTTTTTACAATATAATTTTTTCTTTCTTCTATTTCCTTATTTTCGTTATTTCTTCTATTTATACACTAACGAAGAAAATTACGTGCAAAATAGATGCGTAGTGTTGTAAACACTGTTTCTTTAAAAAGCTTATAGAGATTCAAAAATATCTTGTATTGAAGTAGGTAATTACCAACTTTAACAAGCAAGTTTTAATTAGCAAATTTGACAGCAAAAAAGTTCTTGAAGATGAAATTTTGGAACGTCAAAATGTATTGCAATTTCCCAATATTAACGAATATTTCAACAACTCATTAACAATTCATGAGAAAACACAGAGGAAAATCATGACCGTGACGTATCTTTATATGTGATAGAGACACGCTCGCTATTTTCGATGAACTTTTTCTTCGATTTTGCAGCTCAGACAACTTAAATTTTCAAAGTGCTATAACCTGTATTCTGCACTGTTTCCAATTACTTAAAGTGTATATGAAACGAAAATTAAGTTTGTCTTATTTGAAAGAACTCTTAAAATAATGGGGAATATCAATTTACAGCTTTTTCATATTTTACTTAGTTCTTGAGATATTTAGACTTATGTGATATTCAAATGAGATAACTTATGGTTCGTTTTTTCACTAATTAACATATTCGAAAATCGTAAGTATTTTTATGATTATTGATCAAAATCACTTGTAACTTGTCTTTCATGTTTAGTTGCATGAACTTAGCAATATGCAAAGTTTCAAGTGATTTTGTTCAATAATCTTAAAAATATTCGCGATTTTCTAATATGTTAATTAGTGAAAAAACGAACCATAAGTTATTTCATTTGAATATCACATAAGTCTAAATATCTCAAGAACTAAGTAAAATATGAAAAAGCTGTAAATTGATATTCCCCATTATATTAAGAGTTCTTTCAAATAAGACAAACTTAAATTTTCGTTTCATATGCACTTTAAGGTGAAGTAATACGAGCAACAAATTGCTGCAACATTGTTGCGTTGCAAGTTGAATAGCGTTGTTGCACGTATTACCACCCACCGTAAACATTACCACGCAACAATGGTTTTGTTGCAAGTTATGCATGTTGTAGCAAGTGGAACTGGAGTCTACTTTTTTCAACAATTTTTTTCAACTTGCAACAAAATCATTGTTGCGTGACAATGTTTATAAACAGCTATAAACAGCTAATTCAATAACCTTTACGTTTATCTTTATTTATTTATTTATTTATTTATTTATTTATTTATTTATTTATTTATTTATTTATTTATTTATTTATTTATTTACCTTTATCTTTTTCTGTTTAAAGGCGGCTATTGCCAACGCGAAATCACTCGATGAAGTCAAGAAGTTAGAAATGTTGTTAAAAACAGGCCATGTGCCTGATAGAGAAGAATCGATGGCGATTGATGGTCCGTAATTTGACGTCTACCCATGTGGTTTATCTGATACAGAGGAGGCAGAAAATGGGTAAAAAAACTTGTACAAAGTAGAGGCAATTACTAAACTATGCAACGTCCCAATTATCGACATAAGAGAAACGCAAGACCAAGTTTATAAAACACTACAGTATTTGTCGCATTACATTTTTAGTATGAACAGTGCATTGACTATGGCGTCAACTGTGCATTGTCTATGGTGCAAAATTACATTCCACCATCCATTGGATTTTCTAAGAGTGTAATAATTTCTTAATAATTTTTTTCTTTCATGAATCATATTGGTTGTCAAATATACGACTGATTAATATTTGTAAATGAATTCTGCATAAGGTTGTTGAAAAGAAGATTGGCTTAAAGTGCCTATGAGGCGAAAATTAAGTTTGTCTTATTTGAAGGAGCACTTACAGCACTGTACTGAAAGGTGCTGTCCAGTCCGTTGTGCGCATGACCGGCCATCTTTGTTTTGAGTATTTCATGTGATTATAAACGAAAGTCATGTTTGGAGGAAACATGACTTTCGTTTATAATCACATGAAGTACTCAGTGTAAACCGTTCGGGGCAACATGGTAGAAAACCAAGCCATTCGGCGAGGACGCATATCTCTTCTAATTTCTTCTAAAAATGTTTCGTTTCAAGTACAAGTAATGAAGAAGAAGCAAGAATAGCTTACAATCTTGAATAAGGTATCAGTATATTTTTTGTAAATAAAGATGCAAACATTAGTTTCGTACATGCGTAGAACGGACTGGAGGGCACTTTGAAAGTGACAAAGTAACAACTTTTGCAGTTTTTGGTTTCCTTTGTTTTTGAAATATTCCAGGTTGTTTAATATACAAATTTAACATCTCCTTGACGTTAACAATCCAAATTAATTTGAAGGAAATATGTGTGCGTGTTACACTTCGGTAAACTTCAAAGCGCCCATAATCAGCTGTGATTTGATGTTGAAACGCTCCTGACTGTGCAACAAACCTTTAACTGTGCGTGTGTATCGCAGGACACTATACATGAAAAGTTGCAAGTGATTTACTTGAATTATTGAAAGATTGGACATGATTTTCCAACATTATACCGTGTGACGTCTAAGCAGTGAACTCCATTTCCTATATCCATCCCTTATACCTCGAACTTTAACTTCAGTCATTATCACGCGTGAAGTCAACATTTTGTACTTATTACGTCGCTTCCAGTCCCCTGACGCGAACCGCGTCTTGGCCGTGTATGTAGGGGGAGTGAAGGCGACGTAATAGAGCTTGACTTCACTTTTTGACCCGAAGTTAGCGTTCCAGATATGAGGGGAGAATGGGAGGAAGTATGGAGTTCACTGCGTCTAAGTGGTGTTATTTGCATATCACGCAAATCTCAATATCTAAAGAACGTGAGGTATGAAGTGAGATATGGAAGAGCTGAAAACGTCAATCTTTATAACGTCAAAAGTTCTTTTAAATAGGAGTCTCTCCCGAACTTATTTTTCGCTGCATAAGCCCTTTAAAGTGCCTCTGCAACGAAATGTTCAAGTTGAAAATAATAACATCAAAGTAATGTTTGATATCGCTTCTTTGGACTGTGAAAGTTTTAGGACGAACAACTAAGTGAAAGTGCATTTATTTAGCGTTTGAAAACCGTTCTTTTTTCTCTAAAACTGAGACATTGATTTTTTTCTTTAATCAACGCACCGTTTTGGAACCATCCACCACTACATTACTTCGCTTGGCAGAACTTGTACTCACCCTCAGCAATTTTTCATTTGATGGTGAACATTACCAACAGATTAGTGGAGTAGCAATGGGTACCAAAATGGGCCCTAGCTACGCAAACTTATTTGTTGGTTATGTTGAAAAACAAATCTTTGAACGATACACTGGACCCTTTCCTGATCTCTTTAAGAGATACATAGATGATTGTTTCGGAACAGCATCGTGCTCACGTGTGAATTTAGAGAGATTTATTAATTATGTCAATGATTTCCATCCAGCACTCAAATTCACATGGGAAATCAGTGAAACCTGTGTGTCATTCCTGGATATCTTGGTATCGATTAGTGATTATTCGCTCATGACTTCTGTCTCTTATAAGCCGACCGATTTGTATAGTTACCTTTTATTTTCATCCTCTCATCCCAAACACACTAAACAATCCATTCCATGCATACTCTCAATTTCTGCGACTTCGCTGCCTATGCAGTGATGACAAAGACGTTGAGACCAAATGTTTGGAAATGAGATCCTTTTTTGTCCAGCGTAGCTATCCCACCCACCTGTTAGACACTGCTATTAACAAAGCATCTTGTATTCCTCGTCCTGACACTTTAAAACAACCTTTAGAAAGAATTTCTGATACTAAAATACCATTAGTTCTCACATTTCATACTTTCAACTACAAAGTTAAGGATATCATTAGCCACAATTTCCATATCCTAAAGAATGACCCTGAAACGTCAGCTATTTTCACCGACAACCCTTTAATCTCTTTTCGGCGTAATAAAAATATTCGTGATGGTTTAGTGCCCTTAGAAAAAATCTACTGGCACCAGCGGGTACTTTTTCTTGCTCCCGTACCCGTTGTTACACGTGTTCCTTTCTTAACTCTGCTACATGTATTTTGGGACCTAAATCTAATTTTGTTATTCAGCATAATTTTACTTGCATCTCTTCCAACATCATTTACTGTATTTCTTGCAATAAATGTTGCATACTTTACATCGGTGAGACTGGCAGACGTTTATCTGACAGGTTTGCTGAACATCTTCGTTCCGTGAGGAACAATGATTTTGACAAGCCTGTTGCCCGACATTTTAATAGTGCCAACCATTGTATTTCGGACATGCACGTTTGTGCCATCTCACCCATTTCTGGCGGTAATGTCAGCTGCAAAAGACTAGAAAAGCGTCTCATTTTCAAAATTGGTACCATTCATCCACACGGACTCAACGAACGTTTTTCTTATATTTAACACCTCTGAAGACATTGTTTCTGTTTAGCCAGGGCTGACATAAACAGCGTTTTCACTTTATATATTTATGTATTTTTACTCTCGCTCATCCTTTTCACACCCCCTCCTTGCTCATCGACGGTATGAATAGCAAATGTCTTTCGCATCTCATAAGACAATCAGAAAAAAGTGACAACAAATTGATGAGATGCAAAAAATTAGCCAATCAAATCAAAATAACAATAACAAATCGATAATGAGATGTGAAAGACATTGGCTAATTTTTTGCATTTCATCAATTTTTTGTCACTATATAAGCTCATTGTTTGTTTACAGTCTTCACGTTTCTCTCTGACGAAGGGCCTTCGCTCGAAACGTTAGACTCCTACGTTCTCTGTTTCGGCAGTACATCTAACCTTGCTATATTTCCATCATTAAAATAGTTGGCGTAGTTGCACAACTAATGACGTTACTCGACCCACATAAACGAGAAAATAAAGACATTTTGTCGTTTATTTTGTAGTCCGAAATTTCGAATTTCATAAGTGCACTATTACCCTGGTCCCAGAGGTCCTACGCCGCCCGCCCCCCCCCCCCCCCCCCCCCCCCGAAATGCTGACCATTTCGTGAACTATTCACGAACATTATATTCCAATCACTCTGAAGACGACCAAGTTGGATACGACTTCGACCATGTATATTCATAAACCAAAACTATATATAGGTCTGAATTTTACACACCTTTGTGAAAACTTTCCCCCGAGAGTTTAGTTTTCTAAAGCAAAGTTCTGAACAGTCTGTTCGATAACAAGAATCATAGATCTTGGTGATGTCATTCGTTTTGGAAGTCTGGACCAAAAGCTCGTTTTTCAAACGTTAATAAAACATTTTTTTTTTTCACAATTGAAAGAAATACTCTCAAACCTTACGTTATGTAAATATTACAGCAGTGAGGGATCAAGCTTGATCTGGTAGGGGGGGGGGGGGGGGGGGGGGGGGTGGAGTGCCGCTGAGGGGGCTACGGCTGGGGTCTGGGGACACAGTCCCCGGCAGGGTCCAGGGGCTGAGCTGGTGGTGGGTGTAACGGATATCTGATAATGGATATAAGAATGTGTAAATAGATAAACAAGATAAGTCAGGAAATCATAATTAGCCGCGTGTGCTTCATGAGCAAGCTGCATCCGTGATAATGTAAATATAGCTCTCTAAATAAAAAGGAAGGACAACGCCCTAGAGATGGAGATTATAAATATGGAATGTAAAAGGCAATAAAGTTAAGTTGGATCTAGACCACGTTGTGTTGTGTTGTGTTGGCTCGGCTCGTTACATTTGGTGGCAGCGGAAAAGACTACAAAGTAAACGACGCCTTTATAATGACTGCAATCCTCCCGGGAAAATTTGATGATGGCGATTTTGACGCTTGGTTACGCGAATTTGATGCCTGTTGTGCAGCAAATGGTTGGAAAGTAACCGAGGCTAACGACGGAAAAATTTTAAAACTGCCAGCCTTCTTGCGTGGTCGAGCGGCCAGCAACTTTTACGCCATTCCCGAGGGAGAGAGGCGGACTTACAAAGATGCGGTGAAAGCGATGCAACGAGCCCTCTGTCCGAAAGCAAAACGCGAAAATTTCTTCGCGGAGTTTGAGCTCCGAATTTTGAGGCCAGAAGAGGATCCGTCGGTGTACAAATGGGAGTTGGAGAATATCCTCTCAAAAGCTGACTCGACTCTTTCGAACGACGCAAAGACTGCGTTATTGACGAGGCAATTCTCGAGGGGTCTACCACCAACGCTGAAGCTGAAGATGCTGGAGCACAACCCTACTCCTACACTGGACGAAATGGTCGAGTTCACTCAACGATTTCGTGCTCTTGGTCGTCCACCAGCGGCAGAGATTCCGCCCGTTCAAGTTGATGCTGTTGCTCACTCGTCCTCTTCAGCCGACCCACAGTTGAAAGAGCTTATTACCATGGTCGCTGGCATCGCGGAAAAACAACAAGCACTAGAGAACCGCCTGAAAAGTACGGAAAATTCTGCACGTACTTTACCCTCGACACGTGGATCCTGCTATACGTGTGGTTTACCAGGACATTTTGCTCGGAATTGTACGCGACAGCGAGGCTTTGTTCAACGGCGAACTATCACTTGCTTTAACTGTGGAAAACCGGGGCACGCTTGGGAAGGCCGGGGTGGTGCGCACCCCCTGTAAATCCATCACTGATTTAAAGGCCAACAATGAGGACTAGACCGGGTTTTCAAGTACGAGGAATAATTCGTTCTAGTCCGAGGCGAACCTTTGAATGACTTCTCAAAATCACTTTGTGTATTCCCTAATTGAGTGTATTATAATTATTATTATTATTATTATTATTGTTATTATTATTATTATTATTATTATTATTATTATTATTATTATTATTACCATGGCTCTTGGCGTCATATTTCAAGTCCTAGGGCTAGAAATATTATTTTCTAGTCCTTGGACTGGAAACACCATTTCTAGTCCTCTTGCCAGTACTTCCCTGGTATTTCAAGTCCTTTCACGTGGTAGAATTCAGCACTTGTGACTGGTTGTACTATTTACTATTTACGATATGAGTGGCTGTGTTGTATTGGATATATTATATCCAATACAACACGGACACGAATATTGTAAATAGCTTAAAATACTCAGTCTTTGATGTAAATATGAGTAATATTTGTTCAGATTAATTTAGAAAAAGCTCAATTTCAACCACTATACAAATGAAATGATACAACCACAAGTGGTTTGTATCAGATATACAACAACCATGTTCTGCCACAACACCAAACATGTAGGATTTTCAAATGATTATATTTATAATAGCAAATATACATTGTATAACCTTCTCTGATAACTCACTATTCACGTGTGACATCAAGATGTTTAATATGCATATCAGAAAACCTGAAATATCTCAAAAACGAAGCAAAGAAACCAAAAAGATGTTACTTTGTAAAAAAGATGTTACTTTAAGTGTTCTTTCAAATAAGGTAGACTTAATTTTCGTTTCATAGGCACTTTAATCGGGGATTAATCGAGAGTTACGTAAGATTTTGGAGGGGGAAAAATTGGAGTTTTAGTGGAATTTTTTAGTTACAGATAGCGGCTCACTAAATTGTCGCGTTCTTTCGTTACCATTTTTGCGTCTACATGCAGGTTACGTCAGTGGCGGCGTGGCTCTGAATTAGGAGCCGGGAAATCACATTCCAAGGCCCACTTTCAGGGGTCATCATAGGAAGAATTTAGAACTGCCGGCTACCGGCATATGCTCCCCCAGAAAATTTTTGAAATTTGGGTGTCTGAAATGAAATTTCCTGTATTCCGACAGCACCTTTTAGCAAAATTTTAAAAGTTTAAAAACGGAAAAACAACGATACAATATTTACAATCTAACGTGTACAGTGTATTGGAAATAACAAAACTGCGTGCAACTACGGATTAATATAAAATAAATGTGCTGCATAGGCAACGTTGAATTGGAATACTTAAGGTTCTATGAAATGAATCGAACTGTAAAAGGCCTTCGCTTGAAACACTATAGAACTGCAGTATTCCATAGGGATAATCTAAATTGCACTTCAAGTTTTATGCTGCAGTGGTTAAAAATTATTGGCCAACCAGCTAAGCATGTACAAAATATTTGGGCCCAACCAGTCACAAATTGTTGGGGGCCCACAACGTACACAGATCGTCGGAGCCCACCGGGAAATCTCCCGGTGTCCCGGTAGGCCACGCCGCCCCTGGGTTACGTTTACGCAACCGTGTAGCGCTATGTCAGCAGTTGGATGTAAGGAAAAAACTTGCACCTTGTAAAGCCTGCCGCACACAAGAATCTTGCTGAGCAAATGGCCTCGCGAGACGCGCAGCACGTTTAAACCTATAGACACATGTACGCAGTGCGTACCTATGTTTACACCTGTTTTCAAAATTACGCGAGCAGGCATGTGAGTTTTCATGGCAATTCGAAATACTTCAATATAACTTACTTTGTCATTGTATTCAACATTCCCATGGATTGCATTGTTATATGGTTAAATAATTCGCCATTCGGTCAGCATTAACGTCCTCATTTCATTGTATTCTGACTCAGTTCGAGTTGTTGTCCGCCATTTTGTGGCAACAAATTGCTATAAAACTCACATCACGACGCCACATGCATGTCAAATTCCAGGGTCGCGTAATTTTGAAAACAGTGTAAAAACTGACTGTAAACGGTTGACAACAGTTAATAAGTAAATTTTTAAAAATCAACCATTGTACGGATCGACGTACGTTCAATATTTTCGACAAAATATATACATTTGTCTTTAGTAATTAATATACAGGCCCGTGACAAGTTGTCAAGTGCGTAGAGAGGCGTAAATTCTGAGGGCACTCAGAGACTGCATATACCTCCGCAAGCGTGTTATTAGAGATGTTTAAAAAGAAAACGACATCCCGCTATCCTAGATTTTCAAGTGATTGTATTTGATAATAGTAAAGATATAACTTTTTTCGATAACTCATTGTGCACGTGTGATGTCAAAATGTTTATTTTGCATATGAAACAAACTGAAATATTTCAAGAACGAAGCAAGGATCGAAACAAAAAACTACAAAATATTTCACTCTATCATTTTAAGTGTTGTTTCAAATAAGACAAACTTAAGTTTTCATTTCATGGGCACTTTAATGAATAAAATGTTTGATTGCACTTGTACCAAAATTATACAAAAATGTTTGCATAAAATAAGGATAATGGGCAATCAAACATTTCTTCTACACGGAGAATTTTGTTGTCAGATGTTTATTAATTTCTCATCCAAATTTCAACTAAACTCATCCAAAAGTGAAAGGGTTGGTCCTTGGTCTATGATCAATCTTTCCACAAACTTCCGTAAAAATCTGTGCAGTATTCTAGGAGACAGACAGACAGACAGACAGACAGACAGACAGACAGACAGACAGACAGACAGACAGACAGACAGACAGACAGACAGACAGACAGACAGACAGACAGACAGACAGACAGACAGACAGACAGACAGACAGACAGACAGACAGACAGACAGACAGACAGACAGACAGACAGACAGACAGACAGACAGACAGACAGACAGACAGACAGAGGGTAGGACACGGAAATTGATGATCGTTCACCCCACTGATCTATATATGATCGGAATATAGTGAGGTTGCCAAAAATATTGAATCGAGCGAAGGCCCTTCGTCAGAGAAAAACGTAAAGAGTCTGCGAACCTCACTATACTTCGATTTGTATTTCAACACTGCCTACGCAGCACACTACTTTTATTTTTACTGTTTTGATCTATTCTATATATAAAGAGAAAGAAAGAAAGAAAGAAAGAAAGAAAGAAAGAAAGAAAGAAAGAAAGAAAGAAAGAAAGAAAGAAAGAAAGAAAGAAAGAAAGAAAGAAAGAAAGAAAGAAAGAAAGAAAGAAAGAAAGAAAGAAAGAAAGAAAGAAAGAAAGAAAGAAAGAAAGAAAGAAAGAAAGAAAGAAAGAAAGAAAGAAAGAAAGAAAGAAAGAAAGAAAGAAAGAAAGAAAGAAAGAAAGAAAGAAAGAAAGAAAGAAAGAAAGAAAGAAAGAAAGAAAGAAAGAAAGAAAGAAAGAAAGAAAGAAAGAAAGGAAAGAAGAAACTTGCTTGAGAACGCTAATTCCCGGACACCAAACTCGCAATGCCCCTCCCGTATTAGAACCAAATCCCTATCAGCTCGCGGGCACTTGTCATTCCCGTGATGCATTTCGATCTACCTCACTAAACCTTCGAGAAGCCTCGTGTTAGCTGTTGGTGTGTCTGTGTCGTACACTGCTAAAATTTCTTAGTTTCGGCACGTAAAACTCTTTCTACTTATACCTCGTGTCTTTTTACTTGATCTAAGTTTACTGTTGAGTAGTCTGTTCGAAGTTGGAGTTGTTTTTCTCACTTAATTCTGTGGACAAAATTGGAGAATGAATGCACTTGATGGCGTTCCCGGATTATCACCCTCGGCAGATGGTTTGAAGGTAAACAATCTTTGTATGTGGCTAAGTTAAAGAGTTAATATATAAAAGATAGTGTAAATGTAGTGTTCTGGTAAAATACAAATATATGACAAATATACAGATATGTAATTAGTTCGTTGGATGTCGAGATATTAATGATAAAATATAAATTGTCTGGTGTTCCAGTGTTGCCAACTTGCGGCAGTTTTTAAGATTCGAATCTCCAGCTTGCCTATTTAGTTTCTCAAATTCTTTACCAATGGCACGAATGTGATATTAATTTAGTGTAAAAAAGCTAAAATTGTAAAAGTTGTTTAAAAGCTAGCCTGCGTGTAGCTGGCTGTATTTTGGGTTTGGGGCCATACTGCATGTCAGCAACACCCCTGTACCAGACTGGAAAGTTTGTAAAATGCGTGGTGGGAATCACATTTCAGCCACCATTTTGTGTGGGCATCTCATGAAAATTGCGCAGGCTCACCCGGGAAAATAAGTCATTTCCAGGGTGACCACGAATAGAATGGTGGCTACAATTGAATTTTCATGTAGTTTTCACAGAATCTGCATTAAAAGTCTATGATCACAGGCTATTTTTTGAAAAATTGCACAGCCAATTTATGAAAATTGTGCAGCCATGGGAAATGGGTCGTTCCAGCGATGTCGGCATTGAACGGTTTGGACGAACTTTATTTCCAACTACCCCCTCCCCCCTCAGACATCTAAAGTAAGTTTTCCCCTCCCTCCTTCCGGACAGTGAAAATTTCTTCCTTGAGGGTATGGATCTTTTGGGGAGTATGGAACGACCTAATTGTCATAAAAAATCATGCAACAAATATATCCATTGTGTGCTAAACTACTGTTTTGTCTAGTGTATTTACCTGATGATGTAGTTTTTCTGAACATAGCGTAACTTTATATAAAGTATGTAGCAAACTGTACATAACTTCTGAACAAAATTTTTCAGAATGTAAGACAGCAATGTAACTTTTTAAAGCAGTGTAAATTTTCAAAACATTGCATAATGTTTTTCAACGTAGCATATTGTCTCCCAACGTTACATACATGTAATAAAGACCACTGTTGCACAAAGAAAATAAAAGTCCATAATATTAAAGAAAAGACCATCTCAGAGAGAAGAGTAATGGTTAAATTAAAGGCAATGTTTACATTAATTAGGAGAGTACAGTAACTAATGAAAAAAAGTGAAGTTCGGACCCTGGATTCCCCATGCATCTTATAAGTCGTAAATTTCTAACAAACAGGGAAAACTTTAGTCTGTCCAGCCAGAATTTCTACATGTCTGACCACTTTCCATCTTGGCCTGACATTTGTCCTATACAAAAAAAATATTGACAGGTCTATTTCCTACCCCCTTTTTCCCAGATTGACCAAGAAGGCTAATTTAAGTGCCTGATATGATCATTGAAGATTCAATAATTGAAATTTGTTTGCAAAGAGTCTGTTAGTTACAGTCATTATGCTGTGACACCGTATGTTACGTAGCCTGAGTAAACAGCCACCTCTTCTCGCTTGCCCCTTGCGGAAGAGATGTCTGAGCAACGAGCCAAAAAATTCCATACTGATGAGGTAAATCTACCGAGATTCAGGTAGTAGCGCTGATTGGTTACTTTGTAATCATATGACAATTAATTCAAAACTCGGCTCGACCAAGATCAACTCCAACATCATTCCTGTCTGAAATAACAAAGTTAAAGCTTAGTTTTTACCAACAAAGAAAGATAGATAGATACTTTTGCTAAAGTGAGTTTGAGTTGCAATAACCAGCAACAATTTCCCATTGAAATTGAACGATTTTGCCAGGCATGAAGCGCCACTTCCTGTCGAGACTGCAAACTGTCGTATTTTGCTTGAATGAAATATGAAACCTGCATTGCTATGTTACGACAGTTTGCAGTCTCGACAGGAAGTGTTGCTTGATGTCTGCCAAAATTCAATGGGAGATGTTGCTGGTTATTGCAACTCAAACTCGCTTTAGCAATAGTATCTATCTATCTTTCTTTGTTGGCAAAAACTAAGCTTTAACTTTGTTATGTCAGACAGGAATGATGTTGGAGTTGATCTTGGTCGAGTTGAGTTTTGAATTAATTATCGTATGATTACAAAGTAACCAATCAGCACTACTACCCGAATCTCAGTAGATTTACTTCATCAGTATGGAATTTCTTGGCTCATTGCTCAGATGTCTCTTCCATGAGGTGCAAGCGAGAAGAGGTGGCTGTTTACTCAGGCTATGTAACATAATGTCTCACAGTATAATGGACGGTGTCACAACATAATGCAAGATTTCATAACGAAGGTCTTTGCAATGTAATGTATATCATCTTTAAACGTTGTTTTACATTTTACAACTTAACTAATGCATTAAAGCGAAAGATAACGTCTTACAATGAATATCAAGCAATGCAGCTTTCTTTTTCAGATGTGTAGGAAATATAAAAGTTAGGTTCATATTTTCTGTGCCATAATTGATCACCTTAATCTAACCCATTTTTTAAGTTAACCCATTGCTGCGATTAATAAAATTGTTTGGTGTTAGACAGAGTATATTGAACAGGGTTAAATACATTTAAACATCCTTATGTGCACGTTTCCATTTCTAGCGTGGATCTGACCATTTTATGAACAGTATGGTGGATAGCTTTAATAGTGGTGAACAAAAGAGGGTATGAATTTAACAAGTAATTTAGTTGTAAATATTAGATATTACAATTTTCTTGGGCATGTGTTTTCAACATCTTGTTAAGACATGTTTTATAAATATTTATATAATTATTATGAATATATATTTATGTTTTATGAATATTACAGTAAGTTAGGTTTTTTCTTTGTTATAGAAAAACTGTGATGTTTATTATTTTACTATTGCATTGTTGTGGAATTTACTTTTCAATTAAAAAAAATTTTTTGTTGTTTAGGTAAAACCCAATGAGAACCAACCATCGAAAGTTCTTCACATTCGTAATCTTCCAGAATTTGCAACAGAATCTGATGTAAGTTTGACAGATCAATGACAAAAAACGTTGAATTGATTGTGAACATGACTGTTGGTAAATATGACTGTCCATGGGAAAACATGGCAAAAATATGGCAAAGTAAGTGGATAGCAAATGGATAGAAAATGTCCTGAAAAGTCGCTTCAGCAATTTCATAAGCCATTTCAAAACGATCGGGCCAAAAGACCAAATGGTTTGGGCAAAGCGCTTCAATGATTTGGGCAAAGCCATCTGCCAGTGAACGATTTGGACATAACTGTTGAATGGCTTGGTTATTTGGGGAAAGCACTTGAACAGTTTCAGAAAAAAGATAAAATATTCCAACAGACCAGCAGTAACACAGTTTATTATACAAGTTATGTTTTGTGATTGTAGTTCTTCCATATGAATGACAGTCGAAACATGATACAAAAGTAATACTGGATACATAATGTTTACAATTGTTTCAAAGTGGGTGCTGCTATTGACAACAGATTATTCCATCTCCCCAGTCTCCTCCTCAATTCTAAAATTGCAAATTCAATTATGTCTTATAGGTAATCACCCTTGGTATACCTTTTGGTAAGGTGACAAACATATTGAAACTGCCACCTCCCAAGGGAAGTAGAGGGCAGAGATCTCAAGTGAGTATTGTTTTTTTTTAATTTTATCAATTTATATTTTATACACATTAAATTAGAGTACACTAATATTTCCAGTATTCAAACCGATCACTGTACTTCTAAATAGCATGGGTGGTGTGTGCTGACATTGTTGTTAGCACACCACTTCTCACTGCTGCTGCCTAAAATTATTGAAGTGTTCCTGACCCCAAATATTTTTTTCACGAATAAAAATCAACAAGCCAAATGATGATATAAGTTAATTAAATCAATAAAATCTTCTTGCTTTTATAAGCAATTGAATTGGCCATAATAGGTAACTTTAGCTAATACAATGCGAATGTCAAATAATACGTTAACACAAGAAATTTCTTTACACAAGGAAGAAAATGAATAATTTTTAGTCCCAAGAGTAATTCTAACACTGCCCCCATTCTACATTCTACGTTATTCAGATAATTTGCACGTCTTCAGGACGACGTCAACTTGTGAAAGAGTGAAATTTACTTCCAACTATGCGACAAAAATCCACATAAATGGATTCGTGGTTTCTGCTAGATACTGAAGTTTAGATTGCCGTTGTCATCCTAGTTTGCTTAAGCTCTCTATTAACGGACACGACAGCGCTCTTATTTCACATCACAGCTCCTCAATAAGAGAAAGTTTTTGGACAAAAGTATTTGGCGCTAATCCTTGAAGTGTTTTGAATATCATTGTAGGCATTTCTTGAGATGGAAGATGAAGGAAAAGCAACAGCAATGGTTAGCTACTATGCATATTCCCCGGCAAACATTAGGTAAGTTTTCTCTTTTTATTTCTTGTTTTCTCATAACATATACTGGTAAAAGAACTTTTTCCTTGGATTCATTAACACTTTGATATAAGGGTGTAATGGTTAAGGTAATTCCTCAGTAATTTGTCCAGAAGTGAAAATTTGCTGAAACTTCCCAGCTTTGAAGTTTTTGATATACAGAGTTCGAATTAATGGTGTGCAATGTGCAATTTGCACATCGTTTTGGCCTAAATAGTGAAAATTGCATATCACTTTTCAAAACGATGTGCAAAAAAGAAAATCAGACTTGGGACTAATGAGCATCCATCCACGTTTATAGGTAATGCATTGCCAATCTGTCATCTTATGATTTTATAAAGAGCGCTTTCACTTTGAAGCCCTTTGAATCGGCTTTGATCTAACAGCATGTTTGCAAATCTTTGACATGGATAAAGTTCTTTTTATCTCAGGTGTGAGGTATCAGGTCAAGGTGCGATATTGTGATGTGTCTAGAGAAACGATGCTTAGAGAATGGAGTTTGCTGAAGCTGTTAATTTCGGAGACATATAGCAATGCTATTCCATACCAGGATGTTTGGGCTGCCATATTTTCCTTACCAACTTGTAAACTGCAATTTTCAAACATTCTGCATATTATCGAACTGCCACCGATTACACCAATCTCGAATGCTGCAGTGGAGTGAATGTTCTCCGCAATGGGGAGAATGAAACTGCAGCTAGTCTCTTAAGGATTAGCGAAGAGGGTCCTTCAGTCAAGGAATATGACCCAACAGCTGCATTTGATCGGTGGTATGGTCAAAAAAAGCACAGAATTGGATTTGGAGGCCATGATTATCCCGAGAAACGAAAGAAGAAAAACAACGACACGTCCGATGCAGCGCGCCAGCATGCCTACTTTTCTGATCAAGAGTCCGAAAGCGATTAAAATGCATTTAAGGTTACCTAATGTCAGAACCACATTAGACTTTCCCCAGTCCCTTGCTTATTGTTCGCGTGGCGTGGCCAAGTGTCATATTTTTGAAAAAAAGTTGCACATCGTTTTTTCTCAACTAATTCGAACCTTGTTGATATACAGTACTAATATTAAAAAAACAAACGAAAAAAGGTTGGGGTCCCCAGACTTGTTTAGAAAATACAGCTAACAGTGAACCACGATGTTTTCCCAATTCAGTTGTAGCCATTTTGACTACCAACTATACTGTAACTTTCGATTTTGTCTTGTTTGACCAATTTGGATAGGAAAGAGTTAAAGCTTCAATCCTGTCATTTCATCTACGAAACCACATTACAAATTTTCATATTTTTTCTATTTTTGTTTAGTTATTAGTAGCTGATGTAGCCTCCTTAGTGACATTTGTGTTTTCGTCACTAATACTTCGTTATATCTTGAATCTGTAGTGTAGAATTATGCGCAGAAAAAGTGCGCTATGTAAAACTGACTAATCACCTTAACCCATTCTTGCTTGGGCCAGCCAAAAATGACTCCTTTATTGTTTTACTAACACCAGACAATTTTACTTGTCAGAGGGAGAACCTTCAGACGTCCTAGGCAGTTATTTGTTAACAACCAATTGTGCGGTAAATGTGATATTTTTTTATGTTTTCTGCAGAGGAACAAACGTTTACGTACAGTATTCTACACACACTGAGCTCAAGACAGACCCTGCCAAGCAATCACCAGTGGTAAGCATGTCTATATATTATGTAGCTTTTTAAAACAAGGGCAGAACTCAGTGATAACCAGGCATAGTGCCAAAGAGCGGTGCCCTGTTTGGTGTAAAAAAGTGCGCTACGTACAGTTGCCACAAAAAAGTGATACCCAGAATATAAAGCTACAGTACCTGATTAACGCGAGCCGCTAAGCGGCTATGGAAATTTTACAGTTTACCGTACCTGAGTAATTCAGCGATTCGTATGCCACCAAGCGAGATTAATTTGATGACCTAACCAAAACAAAAACCCTAACCCTAATCAGTAACTGTGTTTACTGCTTATTTTATATGCTTACTGACCCATTAACATGTTTATTGCCTAGCTTTATACGCTAACCTGACACAGTGATGACTCGGGTACAGTAAAGTGTACAGTAGACTTGAGTTTTACGACACCCCTTTTAACGACTACCTGCTGTTTATGACCACTTTTTCTGGCACGGACAATTTGTAATAGAAATGTACCTCCGATGTGCGACCACCTGCCTAACGCGACCAGCAACCACTTTTTAGTGTCCCAAACAAGATATTTACCTGCTGTGAGTGACCATCTCAACATAAAACTGGCGAAATACGTTAAAGAAACACCCGTTTTTTCGTAGTAATCAAACGCGAATGCGACCACATGCGAAAACAACACGGCAATTGTGCAACAGTTCTGGTTTCATACCGCATTTTAGACTTGTTTTGCTTCTCTTTTGAGCATTATTTGATGAAAATCTGTGTGAATTTTTGTTGTCAGAGTTAAATACTTTTTAGTTGATGTTTGAGAGTTAATACAATGACTGAACACTTCGAAACCATGAGTAATATTTGTTAAGTTTAGACAAGTTGATCTTGACGATCGTTGACGTTTAATACCGCGACAAGTTTGTATATTTTACAACGGTTTTACAACGGCTTTTTAACTTGGAAAGGAAAGTGACAAAACTCAGTGTTCACATCTAAAAAATACTACTGGAAGATCGTAAATAAAGGCAAGAGCTAGACCAAACCAGTGTAAAAATTGAATCAAACGTAATAAAAACACAGCGCAAAAACTGAAGTGAACGATAGTACGACACGATTTTGATATGGAGAACATCGCTCTATAAAGGCCATGATATGTCAGTGTATTAAACGCACAAATGTCAAATTCTTTTTCTCTTAATAACCATATTAACATTAATAAATCAAGACTGCACTTCTTTGAAATGTTCTTGCTTTTCCATTTCCCTTGTAAATCTTTATAAATCGCCATTTGAAACAATGTTTATATAAAGAAGCGCTGCATCGCTGCCAAAATGGCTGCTATGACATCACATCACTACTTGCCATGTACGACCTCCTGTCATTTACGACCACTTTTACCAGGTGGTCGTAAAACTCAAGTTCTACTGTAAACTACTACTTATATCAGGACACCGCAATTAACAAATATTGGACGAGGTTGAGCATGATATCAAGAATTCTCAACGCCGAGGTTTGTGTTATCTGCCGAAGGCTGAGAGTTAAATAAGAGATGCTGTTTTCATAACCAGAACTGGTTCCTTCGAACAAATTTTGCTGGTGGACACATTTTCCTACACTGCTCTCTTTCAATCTTCGACCAATAATTCTGAAAGAAACAAAATTTACTGCACACAGAGGATTGTGGTTAAATGTACAAGTCGCCATCTTTTTCGGTACGGTCAGTTTGCGGAAATTTGGGAACCAGTATCACGCCATTATCTTTAAGATTCAAACTTTTCACGCAAAGATGATACTGGACCACTGATCTCTGTATATACTGGATAGCGCATTTCTTATGTCCGAAATTTTGAAGCCATATCCACCATCTTACTACTCTATGGGAAAAGCCGTAAAACAATTCTCAGATGTCAACTTATCGTTTAATTTTACCACTGGAAAACACGAGGAAAATACTAGCAAATACAGTTCGAAATTGTCAACTACATGCTTTGAAAAGACATATGTTTTACTAATGTATATAAATCGCTTCATGTTGAAGGATTCATATTGAAGTCGTTGACTGTTTTTGTTGGGTTTTCACGAGTTTTGTGATATAGGCAAGTTTATTGATTAGGTTAAAAGTGCAAAACTAAGCTTCTAAACCTTGTACTGTACCTTGTAAAATTTGTGGTTTTTCATCTTTTTTTGTCCTACGAAAATATACAAAGTTTTCGTGGTGGCCATCCTGGTACTCCAAATTCGTCAGATCTCCGGTTGCTTTATCTTCGGAGCCACACGAGCAATCCAGTTACATAGAGATCAGTGATCTGGACGCGATCGCTGACGCTCACCTCCTGTTGAAAGCCCTGGTATTTGATAGTAATTTATATTTATGTTATTATGTTAAATGGTAAGAGCAACACAAATGATAAGTACACATTTTTGAATTTCTGATTAACAAACTGTCTTGTGATGGTAATCCAAGTAAACAAACAACATCACTAATTTCAACAAAAGACAATCCGTTCGCCATCTTGTTGTAAGACCTTGCCTAACTAGGGGAGCACGGGGTGTGTGCTATTAGGGCGCTGCCTCTCACCAATAGTTAAGCCCGGTTAGACGGGGTTAGTACTTGGATGGGTGACCATCTGGGAATAACCACGTTCTCGGGGTGGGAACTTGTGTGAGTAGAGTTTAGTTGGTCTCTCCTGTGCTTTGAGGGTTTTTCACCGGGTTCTCCGGTTTTCCTCCCTCCGTAAAATCAACACCTATAGGTCTTAGCTGTAAATGGAGGACCCCACCAGCTCTGCTGAAAAATTTATCCTCCTTAAATAAAGAAGAAGAATAATAATAATGTCACAAGCTGGGTAAACATGATGAAACTTATTCTTTTGGCAGCTGAATTTCTGTGGTATGCTTTTAAAGTGTTGTGGTTTAATCAAGAATGAAAATCATCTACAAAAAATGAGTTTCAGACTTATATATGTGAAAGTATGGCTAACTAAAGTTTTCGATTTACCCAGCTTGTGACGTCACATGCATATAAAAAATGTATCCAAGATGGCAGATACTGATTCAGATTAGCAACTTTGAAAGTGCAATTAAGTTGTTTTATTGGAGTACTTTGTAGTGCTGCGCAAACTCCGGTTTTTGAGCTCCGGCTCCGGCTTTGATAAATTGGTTCACAACTGGGGATAAAGTCCAACTGGATATAATTCGGCTCAACTTTGTCCCCAGTGTGTTTTCCCGGTGAAAGCTGCGAAACTGTCAAGCGACTCAAGCAAACGCAATGCAACAACTAGCAATGTCAGGAATGATGAAAACTTTATAGCACCGAATAAAGTGACACTACTACAAATAATAAAATACAAAGTATAAATTGTCAAGGGTTTTTAAAAAAGTATAATTAAATGTAATGAACGCTAAGCGACCAATGTTGCCTGGAAGGAGTGCGCAACGCTTCTTTGAGACGATGTTCCCCGTCAACGAAAAGACTCGTTCAGAAGTAACAGAGGACGGTGGACAAGAAAGATATGAGAGAGCTAGATGCGTCAAAGCAGGTCATTCGTTTTTGTGGCGATACCAATAATCCAATAAATCCTGAGCATTAACTTGGGATCTGACTGGTATCACTGGTTCAGACGGGTGCCTGGTTGCCGTTCAACAGCTCCCCAAGCGCTCACTCACAATATCTGTCAGTGTTGTCAGCAGTGACCCTTTATGTGGTTTATGAGCTACATTTCTTGTCATTCTGAATTTCCAGCCGGAGCTGGGAGAACTCCGCTGGAGCTCCAGCCTCCGGTGCACAGCACTAATACTTTGGGTCTAAATAACACACTAGATTGTACCTTCATGTCATTGCTTTGCTTTTGAAATTTTTTGTTTTTGTTACCCATACCCTTTAAAAATATTTTTCTTAGATTGCTGGTTTGTTAGCTGCTGCTGCAGCGGCAAGTGCAGGAGAATTGGTGTCTGTTCCAATGGATAATTCTAGTTACAGTTCCCCAATGTCTGGTCTTACACCACAGTCTATGGGGATGAGTAATGTTCTTCGCGTCGTTGTAGACAACATGCTGTATCCTGTCTCTATCGATGCGCTTAATATTGTAAGTATTGTAATTATTCCACTACATCTGTTGTATTTAATTCTCGTTCCCAGGGCCTCCTTGGTTGCAGGACGTTGACGTCTTACATCTAATGGGTGGGAAAGCTCAGCAGAAATAAACCTTTAACCCGTTCCTGCCAAATAAACCTTTAACCCGTTCCTGCCTAGGATGTCTGAGGGCTCTGCTTTCCATGAGTAAAATTGTCTGGCATTTAATGACAGACTAAAACAATAAACGGGCATTTTGCCAGCTCGGGCAGGAATGGATTAATCACTTGTTACCCATTGCTGCCTAGGAGGTTTTAGGGTTCTCCTTTTAACATGTAAAATCGTCTGGGGTTTGACGAAAATTAGATCTACAGAATTTTTTTAAAATACGCGTATTGATTACTTAATCTTAAAGAAATGTTTTAATACAAAAAAAATTTTGGGGCCTCCGAATTCGTCTTCGAAATATACTGAATTAAATGTAAATTTATGGCCATTTTGAAACGTCACTGCTGTCATAGCTGAAACGGCTGAAACACATCTGTTAACAGTATTGAATGTCTTGAACGTTCTTCTATATGCATAACGTTAGTTTCATTCTTTTCCAAAATATTCATAAGCACTGTCTGAATTTCTGAAGTTGAAACTTGCATTTTCCCCCACTGTTCAAGAAACAGTAGGGAGCCACCTTAAGGGTCTTTACTAATGTTTGCTATGTGTAAGTTGTTGTTTTTTAAGCAGCTATTTTATTCTATTTTAGATATTCTCAAAGTATGGAACAGTTATCAAGATTGTTATTTCTACCAAGACCAGTAAGTTTGAAAATGATAAGTATAATGTTGAAATTCTACATAATTATGCGAGATGCTTTTATGTCGAGCTAATTTGACAAGAGGGCCCATTCAAGGATCGAGTTGAGTTTAAGCCACGTTTACACAGGCGGTTTTCACTGCGATTTTTCTCACCCAGACGCATGCGATTGAATGGATGACTTGCCAAAGTATTGAACCTCAAATACATAGAGATCATATAAATACTAGAGGGGCATTGGCGGGAAATTTTGGTAACCACATGGGGGCCGCCATTACCTATGATATTTCAGTCAATTGGTTGGCAAATATACTAGACCCAGGCCTTTGCCAACCAACGCGCCTAATGTTGGCCTCAAAAAAAATCCAAGATGGCGGCATTCAATTGGTTACCCGTGGTTGGCTGAAATTAAGATAGGATGCCCCCTCTAGTATTTATATGATCTCTATGCTCAAATAGCTCTAAATTAGAGGTGTGCGAATCCCATCCGAATCCGATCGGCTTCGGATCGGATTCGGACTAAACTTTTATAGGATCGGATTTTGTTCTTTTTTCTCGGATCGGATTTTGTACTTTTTTTTGCTCGCTTTAGATTCACTTTTGTCATTATTTTTATCGCAAAATTAACAAATTCACTAGTTGTATGCACATTGCACAACATATGAAGGCTATTATTGCATAAGATTATTATTGTATATTAGTTTTCTTAAATTTATTTGGTCATTGGTTTTCATTTTGCAAAGTTCGCGCAACTATTGCCACATATATCCGGTGTTTTAATTTTTTCGGATCGGCTCGGATTTGTGCAGCTGTTTTCGGATCGGATTGGACTACAATTTTATGGCTTCGGATCGGATTCGGATTGACAATAGACTAGTTTCAGGCTCATGCGCAGTAGCAACTTTACTTCAAATTTTCATCGGAGGTAAAAACAACTGTTTTAGCTGGAAAGATCATATTAAAAATAGTAAAAGTGCAAAGTTTAAAATAAATCGGACAAATAGTGCAAAAGCTACGCACTTCGGAAGTTTTGCTCTCCACTAGGGATTTAATAGGGATTTTGGCTTGGCGTGCAACTCCCGCCTGCCAAGCCAAAATCCCTATTAAATCACTAATAAATCCCTGTTGGAGTGGTCAACTTTCCGCTTGTGAAACTTTTTCCATTTGTTAAGCAATTCGTTTCAAACTTTGCACTTCTACTATTTTCAATATGCTCGTTCCAGCTAAAACAGTTGTTTTTATCTCCGATGAAAATTTGAATATTTGTTGCTACTGCGCATGATCGTGAAAGTCGTCTATTGACGGTCCCGAAACACGATCGGAAATCGCATAGAAAATCGGCCACTTTCATGGGGCAGTTCGCAGTCCACGTGCGTGCTGGCTCAAGTAAGTTCTGAGGACATTTGAAACTGATGAATTTGAGAAGGGTAATGGGTTCGTACATCGCGAAAATTCCACGAGTTGTCAACAAACCGTATTCTATGGCAAGCCCAACTTTCGTGCTATGCGCTCGTCGGAGATGTTTGACTTTGAGCTCGGGGTGTCCTCGCTCCTGTCGGCTGTGTATTGATGCCGTTTACACGCAAGATATTCGTTCTACGCATGTGCAGCTAAAACAGGTCAGCCTGGATTAGGTCCCCGTCGACAGCCGCAATTTCCGATCGTGAAGATGGCGGCGGTACATTTAACCACAATGTTTTGCGAGCTCAAATCACCTCAATGACAACTAAACATTGTTTATCATATTAACACGGATTAAGTAAGCAAGAACTTCACTCCTACCAAAGTTCATCTTTTTAAAGACCTATCTTCCCATAATTCTACAAGAAACAATATTTACTATGCACAAAGGATTGTGGTTAAATGTACAAGTCGCCATCTTTTTCGGTACGGTCAATTTAGTCAAACCCTTGGATTATAAGGGGTCAATCCGATCCGACGCACACCTGAATAAATGGTCCAGTACATTCGTAAGTCAATCCATTCGATCGCATATGTCAGAAAGAGAAATCGCAGCAAAAATCGCCTGTGTAAATGAGCCTTTAACTGTGTGTAATTAAAGCAAGAACATCTGCTCCTTGGTATAGTGCTGAAATTGATATCGCAAAGAGGCAACGTCGAAAGGCAGAGAGGGTGTGGCGGAAAAGTAAGTCGTTGACTGATTTTAAATTATTTAAGATTAAGAAAAACTATGTGACATACTTGATTAATAAAGCACGAAGAGAATATTATACTGATTTTATTAACGATAACGGTGACAATAAGTCCAAGCTTTTTCGTGCTGCGAAAAGTTTGCTTAACACAAATAGTGAGATTTGTTTTCCGAACCCACCCGACAACACTGTGCTCTCGAATGATATTGGCACATTTTTCGTCAGCAAGATTGTGAGAATCAGAGCTGAAGTTGATGCTATGGTTCTTGACTCACGGTCAAATAATCTAGTGCCTGATGACATCAAGTTTGTATCACAGAGAGGTGGTGCTTTGACTTGCTTTCGGAAGCTTAGTCAGGAAGAAGTGCAAAAATTAGTTATGAAATCAGCTAAGAAGTACTGTTCTCTTGACCCAATGCCAACGCCACTGGTGATGGATTGCCTGGATACGTTACTACCAGTAATTACCTATCTTATTAACTCCTCTTTGGCTAATGGTTACTTCCCTGAGAATTGGAAAGAAGCATTGGTGAGGCCACTTCTTAAGAGAGCAGGACTTGAAACTGTATTTAATAACTTACGTCCAATTAGCAATCTACAGTTCATTTCAAAACTAGCAGAACGAGCTGTATATGAGCAGACATACGATCACTTAATTTTGAATGATTTATTTCCAGAATTTCAGTCGGCTTACAGGAAGGGACATAGTACAGAGACAGCACTTTTGAAAGTGCATAGTGATATTCTCCTTAGCATGGACCGCCAACAGGTGACTCTACTTGTATTGTTAGACCTTAGTGCGGCATTTGATACAATCGACCACGCAACCCTTCTCCGCCGATTAGAAACATCATTTGGAATTGAAGGAAAGGCCCTTGAATGGTTCTCGTCGTATTTATCCAACCGATCACAGAGGGTAGCATTTGGTGATGGTCTTTCAGATAGATTGCATCTCCCATGTGGTGTACCTCAAGGTTCCTGTCTTGGACCCTTACTTTTCACCATGTATGCAAGCAAGTTGTTTCAGGTTATTAAAGAGCACTTGCCATCTGCGCATGTGTACGCAGACGATAGTCAACTTTATATGTCATTCAAGCCGGACAGTAAAGAATGTGAGACTGGATGTGTATCTGCAATGGAAACGTGTATAACGGCCATCCGAGCCTGGATGATTGAAGATAAAATGAAGTTGAATGATGATAAGACGGAATTCTTAATCATAGGATCTAGACAACAACTCGAGAAGGTTCGCGTTGATATGCTGTCTGTCGGAAACATTGACATTCTTCCTGTTTCAAATGCCAAGAACTTAGGAACAATCATTGATAGTAACATGAGTTTAACTCCACATATTAATCAAATAGCTAAAGCTGCATTTTATCAACTTCATAACATAAGGAGAATTCGCAAATACCTCTCGTTAGATGCAACCAAGGCTTTAGTTCACGCTTTTGTTACAAGTAGGATTGACTATTGTAATAGTCTCCTTTATGGGTTATCTGCTAAGTCGCTGAGTAAGTTACAGCGGGTCCAGAATGCATCGGCAAGATTAATAACAAACACACCTAAGTTTTCTCATATCACTCCTGTGCTGTATTCTCTCCACTGGTTGCCGGTCAAACAACGAGTACATTTCAAGTTACTAATTCTGACTTTTAAAGCTATGTATGGTCTTGCGCCTACTTATATATGCAAACAAATTCAAGTAATGAAGCCAAGTTCGTATTCTTTACGCAGAAATAAGGATATCCTGCTTACGGTTTCCCATACGAAAACCAAAAAGACCTTTGGTGATAGGGCCTTTGCTGTGGCAGCGCCTAAACTTTTTAACGACCTTCCACGAGAAATTAGACATGAGACGAATTTTAATAAATTTAGGGCGTTACTTAAGACATTCTTGTTTAGGATCGCTTATGCCTAATTTTGTCTAGTAACATTGATTTTTATATACTGTATATTTATATTTTAGTATACTAAATCCGTATTAATTTATTCCTGTAATATAGGTTATTTATTTTGTAACGCGCATTTGATCATATTTGAATGTAAATTTGCGCGCTATAAGTATTAAATTATTATCATTTTGGTCAAAATATGGAAATCTACGTATCACATCAATTTTTAAAACGATACCCGATAAATCTTAACAGATAGACAGCAAAGTCTTCTCAAACTATCGACTGTGGAATAAATAGACACTTCCTGAATTCGTTTCAATGACCACGAAACAATGGCTCCAAGTCATTCGTAATGCATTTACTGTTATTTTTAGCTTGGGAAGCCTCTGCGTAACTACTTCATGTAAGGTCTACATAATAGTTGGGGTTATGGTTAGTGGAGGGTTAGCACTACCAGAAAGTGACGGACCACCAATACCATACATATCTTATATTCACTAGTATATATATGCAAACAGTTATTAGGTACTTAATAACCGAGAGTGAGACTTTACGGTAAATTATTAAACCGAGGTCTTGCTGTATTGACCGAGCGATAGCGAGGTTAATACGTTCAAGATCGAGGTTTAGTATTTTACCGTAAAGACCGAACGGTCGAGGGTATTAAGTAGTTTATTACATGGCACTTTTTATTTCAAAATCAATCTTGTATTTATTGGTCTTCGCTTCCTTTAACTTCGTCAAAACACCGAATTAGCGTTGTTTTCTGCTGTTTTTTTCGCGTCTGGATACGAAGTTCTTTTATGATGTTCATCGTCGTTTATTTCATTTATTTTCGTCGTTTTTCGGCAATAAAAGTTTATTATTAGGATTTTTTGTTTGTTTCCAATCGTAGGGCATTAACAATTTCCGTAATGCCCGCGCAAAACTCGCCACGTCAGCAACCAATCACAGCGCGTGATTTTACCGGCAATAATCCGTGCCATATAATAATTGGACTTACTGTAACACGAGATATTTATCAGCGACCACGTATTGTGATCTCCCCTAAAGTAACGTCTGCGTCTCAACCACAAGGAATGAGCAACCCAGTGTTAAAAGCAGTTGGAAAACCCGTAACAGTCGACTTCTTAATTTGACGGGTTTTTTAATTATCTTTCAGATCAATTTCAAGTTTTTGTTCAGTACCCCGACCATGTTGCTGCTAACGCTGCCAAATCGGTGAGTATATACCGTAGAGTATTTGTTTTTAAAAAAGGTTTTGAAATGTTAAAAACGCTTTGCCAGTGTTTTAAGCAGTTTGCACACAGTGCCTACTCATCGAAGCTTCGGTAAGAAAGCTTTGCTTTGTTTCCGAATGCGTTAAAAAATTCACTTTATATTCCACTAAAATGTTTTTCAACAACTCTAAGGTTTGCCGTTCTGCACTCGAAAGCAAAAAGCCCTGAATGATGTATGGAACTTTACTGCGCATCTCACAAGGTTTCCGAGTGACGTTAGACTAATAGATCTATAGTTGCGAGAGTTATAAGGATGGTTGCTTGATTGGTCATGGTTTGGAGATGGCCTCCCGTGTGAAATTAGGTTTAGGCGTAATTATGTTGGGGTGTTGGGGTCAGGTTCCAGTGACATCCAGAGTCAGACTGCTCTGCATCACTGCATGTATGTTCAAGTGGGCGGCGCCCGTATATTTCTAAATTTAGAAATCAGGTTTCAATCCCTTTAAAAGATGTCAACCGGATACCGAATGATCAACGTTGACTGTCCGTTGTCATACAGGTATAAACCAGCCCAGCATTGTACACTGTGCAGTATATGGGGGGAGGAGATACGATAAACACAAGTCCAATTTTATTTTTTGCTGATATCAAAATTTTTGCTGAAAACTGTTAGTTTCTAAATGTTGTGGAGCACGAAATACTTAATGTTTTGAGTGAAAGCCCTACATTTTTTCTGACGAAGACCCTTGGCTCGAAACGTCAGCACTACGTTATCTGAACCCTAATCAATACCCTAATATCAATTTTTTTAACGTATTTATTGAATTTTATATTGGCGTTCAAATGTGTGCAAGATTAACTGTATTCTTGTTTTGTCGTTGTCTTGTGTTTTACATAGATAACTGACATTTACACTTTCATTTGTATATACCGCCACAAAGAAACTGAGCTTTCATAGTCCAGCTGAACTTGCCATGTTCATTTGCTGGCTCCAATGGTTCAAATATGCATTAATCTTCACTCTCCCTGAAACTGATCTAGGACTCTAGGAGGCAGTATAGTTCTACTTACCCTGCAAGTCAGAGCCCCTTTCCGACCTACGCAGGCTTCGGGGGAAAGTGGGCTCTGCCAACAAACTCGATATTTCTTTTTGAGCATGCGTGAACGGTTGCCAAGATACTATTTTGGACCCAGGCTCTAACTTGCTATTTTCCTGCTTACGCATCTTCATAAACTAGAACTTGTGTGACCAGTTTAAAACCTGACTGACTCGCCCCAAACTTGGGGCGAAGATCGAGTTTGTTGGCAGAGCCCACTTTCCCCCGAAGCCTGCGCAGGTCGGAAAGGGGCTCTGATGTGCAGTATAGTTCTACTTTCATCTTTTCAGATTTCTATCGACAGTACTGCGAGAACAGATAAATACAGTAAACACCCACGTATAAGAACCTAGTGGATTAAGAACCTACAGGCTGAAATTTGGAAATTAGATCCCCATTATATAAGACTGCGCATTCAGCCTCACATTTAAAAAGGTTCTTCTTTGTAAGATCAGCCCAATTAAGTTAATTCAAAAAGCAGGCATTATATGAGTAAAATGTACTTTAAGGTTGTAGTTCATGTTCGCTGGTCTGTTTTGGGTAAAAAATATTTTAGCGCTAAGCATTGTAGGACAAGTAGAACTTTCAACATCGTAAACAGACTGCAGAAAATGTATTATATTCCCTTGATTTTGAATGATCTTTTAGTTTGTGTAACACAACTGAAATAATGGTCTTAAGGTGGCTCCCTATAGTTTCAATAAATGCGCGCTATTTCATACGCTCGTTGTCTAATGTTATTCATAAGTTTAAAACATTTGTTAGATAAATACTAAGTAGACCTTACTATAGCAGAACTATTGCAGATATAAAATATTTAGTAATAATGACGTTGGAATTTTGGTATATTTTCAAATATTGCATAATTAAAGCGGCATCTCTTCCGTTTGCTTTGGTGAATTTTCTTAAAAATTGCTGAGATGATAGATATTGTTGTAGAGAATATCCATGCAAAAAATGAAGGTAGGTTGTAGGGACAGATTTTTCGCTATAAAAATTATCGATTTAAAAAAGTTCGGTCTTATGAAATTTTTTAAAAATTATATTTACTTTAGAACGTTTTATAAACTACTTATTTCCAAAATTTTACCAAAATTCCCCGAAGAAAACGTCTACAAGTTTATCATCCATGTCGACGCGGTCATAGAATTTTGAAACGACAAGATCGCTGTTTACGCATGCGTAGCGATACTACTTCTAGTCACCAGTCCCCTATTGAAATTACCGTAGGGAGCCACCTTAAAGTACTATTCTGAACAGTAGCGAACAGTTTAAACCCCTGAATATAGAATAAGAACCTAATAATAAGAACCTAAAGTCCTAAACAGCCTGATTTCCCACTAAACACCCGATATATGAGAACCTATTCAGGCTGACTTGTAAAAATGTAGGTTCTTATACGTGGGTGTTCACTGTATTCAAACATTACTGTCATTTTTTCCTTTTCGTTATATTAAACATTCGTAAAGACTTTTTTCCCTCGATTACAAAACAGCTCAGAGTTCCTTAAAAGAGCTTGGCGAACGGAAGAACGAGGCGAACCTCATTTTTTCCGATTCCCTTCGGCGTTTTAAATTTAGTGAAGAAATCTTACTCGTGGTTAAACTGACACTTATGTAACTTCTTCAATATCCAAGATCGGCAAGTAAAGTAGTTTGGCGTAAAACGGATAAAAATACTTCGGGGTTAGACAGAGTAAAATAGTCTGGTGTAAAATACTAAAGTCTGCGTGGTTCGAAAACGAACCAATACGGTAGGCAAGAAATTAAAGTACTTGGTTTTCATTTGTCAGGCATTGGATGGACAGAATATTTATAATGGATGCTGTACAATGAAAATTGGATTTTCGAAGTTCACCGACTTAAACGTCAAGTACAACAATGACAAAACAAGGTATTTTACAGTCGACAAACATAATTTAATAAGAGTTTAGATAGAGTTTTTTATGCAACCATGGTGAAGAATAAGACATGGTGGATTGTGCTACACTTGTTACTTGGGCTACTCACTCACTCACTCACTCACTCACTCACTCACTCACTCACTCACTCACTCACTCACTCACTCACTCACTCACTCACTCACTCACTCACTCACTCACTCACTCACTCACTCACTCACTCACTGACCCACTGACCCACTGACCCACTGACCCACTGACCCACTGACCCACTGACTCACTGACTGACTGACTGACTCACTGACTGACTGACTGACTGACTGACTGACTGACTGACTGACTGACTGACTGACTGACTGACTGACTGACTGACTGACTGACTGACTGACTGACTGACTGACTGACTGACTGACTTCGTAGTTTACTAGCGATCAGATGTGGCTGACAACTCTCTTTGGCCGTGTTTAAGAAAAATTAGTTGAGGAGGACTTATGACATGGACTCAACGAAAACAAAAGATTGTTGTTGTTGTCAACAAGAGTCATTGTTGTTATTGAGTCTATGACGTCATAAACTTCCTCGACTCATTCTTCTCAAGCTCGGTCACTTTAATGGCGGCGCTCCGAAATACAAAATTCACACGAAAAAAATATCACCTTTTCTTCAACGAATTTTGCTAACTACCATAACGTCTTTAGAATCATGAAAAAAGATTGACAATTTTTGCTAATCTTATTCGTATATTAACATTACAGTTTATCGGCTGTTATTTGTGCAGCTTATAGACTGTCTATAATGTCGTTGTTTTTCTGCATTTCGAATTGAACGAGTGCTTCGACAAAAACGATATGCATTGTTTGCAAGAGAAATTACAAATTAAATTGAAGAAGATACTGTAAATGAAGAAAACCGACTAATGTATTTACGAACGTGTGCCATTCTAGAACAACTGCTGAAAACAGGCGTGTGTCGCTATTATCAGTCAGTAAGGGCTATTTAAGGGCGAACTATTTAAAGGGATACTCCACCCCTGAAACAAGTGCCGCTTATATGAAAGCCCTTTATGAGCCTACCTTGGAATAGTCATTCATTCGCCTCAATTCTTTTTCGTTACCGAGATATTAAACTTTGTTTCACTGATTTTGTCGTCCATTACCGCCGCTATGTTTGTTGAAACGGGGGGAATGCAGTTGCTTTTTTGAGTGCTGTGACGTACATGTGTGATAGAAAGCCAATTTCCTGTTTTGAAAGGCCAGCGCTATTACACTCTCTCGCAAGGTTATTCACTGTATTCAGTTTTCGTTTGGACAATTTTTTGTTTGAATAATTTTTCACGATGCCTCGTTGCATGGTTCTGGAATGTACTAACAACTCACGGAAGACTAAGGGAATCAGCTACCACCGAATCCCAAAAGAAAATCGTTTGCGACAAGCATGGATGGCAAGAATTCGCCGAGTAAATCCACGCAACATCGATAATTCGGTTGTTTGTTCGCCGCATTTCACGCCTGATTGCTTCGAAGAAAAAAACCCAGCTCTCGTAGTTGGCTACCAACGTAGACAAGGTTGAAACCAAACTCGGTTCCATCGATATTTCCCCGGAATGAGCCTGAAAAACCACGAACAACAGGTCGAAGAAGAACCCAAATGCGCTCTGAACAAGCCAAGTAAGAGGTAAAGCGCTGGTCTGGTCTAATTTTGGTCTAATATCTTGTTAAATAAATTGTACAATGTATGTCAATAGAGTTGACATTTAATCAACCATATAAACGACATACTGTTGTACAGCCAAATATAAAAATGAAGCTTCAATACTACTTCATTCCAATAACATTTCTTTTCTGTGTACAATTCTATTCGCTGTGTCAGTAAAAAGGGGATGCCTGGGATGCTGAAGGGCAGCCCTTATATATATAGAATTGTACACAGAAAAGAAATGTTATTGAAATGAAGTAGTATTGAAGCTTCATTTTTATATTTGGCTGTACAACAGTATGTCGTTTATATGGTTGATTAAATGTCAACTCTATTGACATACATTGTACAATTTATTTAACAAGATATTAGACCAAAATTAGACCAGACCAGCGCTTTACCTCTTGCTTGGCTTGTTCAGAGCGCATTTGGGTTCGTGGTTTTTCAGGCTCATTCCGGGGAAATATCGATGGAACCGAGTTTGGTTTCAACCTTGTCTACGTTGGTAGCCAACTACGAGAGCTGTTTTTTTTTCCTCGAAGCAATCAGGCGTGAAATGCGCCGAACAAACAACCGAATTATTGATGTTGCGTGGATTTACTCGGCGAATTCTTGCCATCCATGCTTGTCGCAAACGATTTTCTTTTGGGATTCGGTGGTAGCTGATTCCCCTAGTCTTCCGTGAGTTGTTAGTACATTCCAGAACCATGCAACGAGGCATCGTGAAAAATTATTCAAACCAAAAATTGTCCAAACGAAAACCGAATACAGTGAATAACCTTGCGAGAGAGTGTAATAGCGCTGGCCTTTCAAAACAGGAAATTGGCTTTCTATCACACATGTACGTCACAGCACTCAAAAGAGCAACTGCATTCCCCCCGTTTCAACAAACATGGCGGCGGTAATGGACGACAAAATCAGTGAAACAAAGTTTAATATCTCGGTAACGAAAAAGAATTGAGGCGAATGAATGACTATTCCAAGGTAGGCTCATAAAGGGCTTTCATATAAGCGGCACTTGTTTCAGGGGTGGAGTATCCCTTTAACAGCAAGCATCCACCAACATTGTGTTCATGTACAACCAGATAATGAAGCCACATCATTTTCGTTTTGGAGAAAAAGGCAAACTTTGCAGAAATTGGCAATATTTGCATGTTGTCATCACATTGAAATTATTAGCATAATATATAATGTCATCTCATTAATCTGCGCAACACTCTTGTCTCTGTTTGTCTTTAGGGATTTTTCACGTCCCGACTTACCATCTGGCGAGGGACAACCATCATTTGATCCGAATCTTGGCTTGTCTGCTTTAGGTTTGTATTTAGTTTTATTAAAGTGCATATAAACCCTACACAGTTTTTAGTTCCCTTTTGTTTAGAGGGCGGAAAAACAGTTGTAAAGTTATTTTACAGTTTTTGATTTGGTCGTTTTGTTTCCGAGATATATCTCTTTGAACATTGGCAAAAAGTCCAATTCGCTGGAAATTGCCACAAATGCTATTTGGTCAATATTGGAACTGGAACTACTTGATGTGACGTCATTTCCTCATTAATTCCATTGTTCCAGTCCCAATATTGACCAAATAGCATTTGCGGCAAATTAAATATCGTAACGTCACCATGTATAATCAGTTATCGAGCAAGGTTATGTATCTTTGCCATTACCAAACATACCGGTACTGTAATTACTTGAAAATGAAAATCTACATGTTTGGTGTGCGGGAGAAACACACCCACACACTTCCTTTGAAAAATTTGGTTTGATAATAGAAACGATATTTAACCTTTTCCGATACGTCATTATACACATGTGACATCAAGGTGTTTAATTTGCATGTCATACAAACGGATATATCTCAAAAACGAAGCAGGGAAACGAAAAACTACAAAAGATCTAACTTTGTCATTTGAAGTGTTCTTCCAAATATGACGAATTTAATTTTTGCTTAATAGGCATTTTAACAACTCAACAAGATCGCTCTATTTACTTATGTGTGGATGCCATATTAGTTCCTAGTCTTCTATTCAAAATTTCAAATTAGTGTAGGAAGCGTTAAGCCCTAATCAAACGAGAACGCTGTTGGCAGTCACGCTATCTCAGCCAGCCGCTCTGAATAGTTTCCCGAAAATATCATGTACCGTGACAAAGTTAAAACTTGTTTAAAACACTCACGAAACCTTTATTTTGTTAATTTGGGTGTTCAAACGACCACCACAGAAATTCTGACTGCCAACTTGCGATGACTTGCATTCTCGTTTGATTAGGGCTTTAAAGCAGCAGTAAGACGCCAAAATTGTCTATCTCAATTTTGATTTTATTTAGAAGTATACTTAAAATAAAGAATAGCCTCTTCGCTTGTCCAATTTCTCATCTTGTTCCAAAGATATTTTGGTTTTAAAAAATGCAAATAGTTACCGTATGACGTCATCTATTCCACTAATTCCATAACGGAGGAATATCTACGGAAGTAATAGGTAGATTGTGCTGAAATGTTGAAGTTCTAATACGAATGGTATGCAATGTACACAGTTATTACTTGATGTATTCTTCATTTGGGGAAGTTTGTTTCATCTGTGTTGAGTAGATGACATCACAAGGCATCTCATTTCCACGTTACAAAAACCTGAATATCTCTGGAACATGATGAAATATTGATTTAATAAGAACGTTATACTTCCTCATACGGAAAGTACCTCTAGATAAAATCAAAATTGAAGAGAAGATTTTCCTTCTTACTGCCCCTTCAAATTTGTTAAAAAATATCAGCGATTTATTTTTTTAATTCATAGTCACTTAAAGTGCTTATAAACCCAAATATGATATTACTGAATATGGATTCTATTTCATGTGTATAGTTGAATGCCAAAATATTATTTGATTTGAACTTTTATTTGTTGCTATACTGAGGTTTGTATTTCCAAAATGGTAATGAGTATGACGTCTATGTAGGCATAATTTGCATACGCAATGTTTAGGTCTGTTACACGCAGTGTTACACGAGAAATATTACCCAATTTCACATGTTAATGCAATACAATCAGGTGTGTCATTATGCTCTACCGGAATACTTAAGCGACGATCTAGAACGGTTACAACGTCGAGCTCTTCGTATTATCCATCCATTCCTATCCTATTCGCAAGCCATGATCACCGCTGGATTAACCACGCTCAGAGAACGCCGTCGAATTCTGTGCGAGAAACTGTTTAAAAGCATTGTATCTGATCCAACTCAAGCTTCATTCTTTACTACCGCCCAAGAACCTTAAACCTTATAACCTCAGATCCAATAGTCCTTTTTCTATCCCTTTTAGCAAAACGAGCCGTTTTAAAAATTGTTTTATTAACGCTTCTATTAGTAACTTTTAGGATTATAGAACTCTAATTACCTTATATCTAGAATAATTTTAACTTTTTAGCATGAATAAGCTTGTAAAAACTCGAGTAATTCGGTGGTGTTTGTTATGTCACTGCTAGTCGATTTTATTAATTAAAGTTAAAGTTAAAGTACTTGAATAGTATATTGTGTATTTTATCATATTTTTCATTAAAATCTTCAAGCGGTTTATCATAAGAAAAGAAAAAAACAACACAGAAATGCCTACATTGACGTCATCCTCATTACCATTTTGGAAATACAAACCTCAATATAACAACAAGTAAAAGTTCAAGTCAGAAAATATTTTGGCATTCAGCTATTCACTTTATATAGAATCCATATCAGCAATATCTTATTTGAGTTTATAGTCACTTCAAATGTATTGATACTATGATGTGGTTTCAATGTTTGATATTGTTGACTTTTAGGTGCAGCTGCTGGTTTCTTGAACAATCCTTTCCTTGCTGCTGGGGCTGCAGCCGCTGCAGTGCCAAGTCTTGGACTGTTGGGTGCAGGAAATCTTCTTCAAGGTTTGCCAATTCGAAATTACATAATATATAGAGGTCAACTGAATTAGGTCTTGCTAGCCGATCTGATGGCTAATGTACAACATTGAATTGATGCCATATCCCATGTTTTTTCCCGAGCCCAGGGTGCTAATCTCGACACGCGTGGAGTCATTTAACACGCGTGGACAAGCGTGATATCTGAACAAATTTCTGTGATCTGAATATTTATTTATTTCTATGCATGGTACGTTCACTTGCGCGGTTACGATTGTGGAGCACTGGGAACAATAAAATCTATTCCTGAGAAAAAAACTTAAACAACATAATTTGTTCTTGACAGAAAGACTTCAGAAGAGGCTTTTTTTGAATACGTTTATCCCGTTCAAAAGGACAGAAACAAGTCAACGTTTACGTATAAAGCAGAACAACATCCTCAGTAGAAGCAACCCTGCCACACTGAAACTCGAAAGGAGGAAAAGCGATATCGAAAAAACCAACGAAGAAAAAGCTTTGAACTTTACTTTCCCACTTGACTGCCACATAACGTTTAGCTGTACTGTAGCTATAACTAACAAGTGTGGTGATTACATTAACTTATACAAAACTAGAGTGTCAAGACCACTACACCGGCAGCCATCTGGGTTATTAGTTGTTTAAAGAGAACAGCGTTTCAGGTTTTTGTGAAAGGTTCTGGAGAATGAAATTGATGACCCGGAGAATCAGATCCATGGTCCAGAGGACCCGAGGTCTTAAAAAAGGCCCTCGGCCGATGCCCCCCCCCCCCCCCCCCCGAAATTTTGAAGCTCTCAAATGCCATTTCCTTATACTAGGAATTTTGTTTTGTCTTTTCAGGCATGGGTGGCAATCCTCCTCATCTGTCATCTCCGCCCAATGATAGACCTCGTCGAGGAACTAGGAACGGAACATCTGTCTTGCTCGTCAGTCAACTGTGTGCCGAGGTAAAATTAAAATAGTTTATTACTACGGCTATACCTAGGCCTGTGGAAGAAGGCCCATGTTAGGGTTTCGCCTTTTATTTTGTTTTTCCGTTCCAGTGCATGTTACGGCGCATGTGCTGTGTGGCGCTATATGCACCGAAGGTCCACAGCTCTGCAGGACGTGTGCACAGTTGCGTAATTTCGTACCCACCTAGACTAGTTTCTAGGCCTTCCTCGGTTAACGCGTTCCGGAAGTGATCCGAACGGACCCGCTGGGGAAGGCCTAGTAAAATTCGTAAACACTTTCACTTCACAGCTTGGTCGTTTATTGAGGAAGAGTTGTGACATTATGATGTCCTCACATTTACTATTTCTTTCTGCATAAAATAAAACAAGCTTGCTCACCTCGGATAGACGAAGTTTCACTAGCCTAGCTTCCTTATCACTTGCTTTCCTTCTGCAACCGCCAAAAGTGAAACGGTTAATTTTTTCATTTCGAGCTCCAATTGGAATATATTCCATAATTTCCCTCTTTTTTCGATCGCTAAGATCCTTGCTAAAATCTTCGCAGACGTCCTTATGCTTTTATACTGTCACTCAGTGTTGTTTACGGTAGATGTACTAGATCCCAGGGGCACTCGAAGGGCCAACACGGTTCTGGGCAGGACCTTTTTGCGAATTTTGCTAGGCCGTCTCGTTTCCAGCCTCTCCCCTGTCTTCCCAAGTCCCAAACCGACTACGCGGCCAAGCTCATGGCGGAAACGAAAGGTCTAGAAACTAACTAGGCTAGTACCCTCTGATTCCCTGCTTTTTGTTTCGCCAATCGCTGTATTTGATATTTCGACCAGCCAAGGCTCGATTTTCAACAAATTTCTTGGTGTTTGAAAATGATATATTACCTCAAAACATGATTGACTTTACTCTTAATTAAGCTAACAGGGATATCTGAAACAAGGATTATTTTTATCGTCTTAAACGTCTTAAACAGGATTGGCAAACGTAGCTGCCGAAAATCTACTTCTCTGTTCTAGCCTACTGTTCAAAATGGTTTGCATTCGTTCTTTTTCGATGATAAAAAGGTTATAAAATATAGAAAAGCAAAAGGAAAATATGGAATTCATCGGTGCTTTAGAAACGTCGTGACATTCTCTAGACCTACCACCTTTCTTGCTGTTATTGTATACATTGAATTTTTTGTCAGTCCAGACTTGAAGAAACTATATATCACTACCGTAAAAGCTCTGTTAAGCTCCCTTCCAACAAGCCTTTTCTCTAAAAGACCCGTCTCCAAGTCCTTCAATTATCTAAAAAGCTTCCCACCCCCACCCCCTTCTAATAACCTCCCCTTTAAATAAGCCCTATTCAGACTTCAATTTCGTAATAAACCTCTTCTCTATTGGCGTCTTTCTCAATAAAAACAAGACGCTTCATGACGAATTTGATCAGTAAAGTAATTTATTCTTCGCGTGTGACAACTGTAAAACTTTCTTATCGACTTCGGGTTCAAGAATATCAGTGATTTTTACGGGGCACGAGAAATCATGGGTAATGGGTGTGTTTGACTGCAGCGGCAGATAGGATGAAAACATTTGAAAACAAAATTCTTTCACCGTTTTAAACTGGTTTGCAAGCGAGAAGTCGCAAAGCTGAATGAAGAGTATCGTTCTAAATGTGTTGTATAGCCATGCACATCCGCTTCTTGTTGGACGAATAATGAATTAACCCAATATGTCTCTAATTTGTTAACTTGTTTACCCCCTCCAGGCTTTATAGAGCTTTTACGGTTTGTACTGTACATAGACCTCTACATTGCTTCTTTGAGTTTCGAAGTCTCGCTTTGATTATCTTCATACTGCTACAGCATGGTAAAAAGGCCACTGCTATAGCAACTTTTGCAGTATGTCTTGCTGACTTGTCAACTATCAGAGAACACAAATGTATATATGGAGTCTAACAAAAGTGACTTGACTGAGCCGAGGGTTTCGGTTGCAGTAGAACGGTCGTTCTCGGTTTTTTGAAGAGCTTTGATCTCGAATGAGGCCATTGCTTTTGAAATTGAAACCACGATGATGATGTTGATGATGGAGGACTGATCTTTATTTTTGACAAAGATGCAGAATGTTGATAAATGGTAAAGCAGCTAGTAATTTGTCAACGACAATTAACAATTATTGGATTAGGTAGAGAATAGTAAGAATTATCAAGGCTGCTGTTTGTGTTACAAGCCAAGGCTGAGACTGATAACATGCACAAATCAAGGCAGTGGCAAAGTAGGATGTAAAAAGTTGGGGAAGGTGGAGGCAGTCGAGAGCATCGAAGGCGTGAGAAACATCTGTGGAGGGGGCGGGGGCCTGCTCCCCTGAGAAATTTTGAAATCTAGAGTTCCTGAATGCCATTTCTTGCATTTTGGGAACGAATTTTACAGACTATATGTTATATTTCAATTTAAGCCAAATGCACTAGGTAACTCTTAAGAACTTAGGCAGTATTTTAGATAGAGCGAAGTGAAAAATTGGTAACCTGCATGCCGAAGTTTTTGGTAACGGAAAACTGACGTTTCGAGTGGAGCCGTTTATCAGAGTGAAATGTGTCCCTTAAGAACTTGACCTGGGAAAAAAGGGAGGGTGGCCGTCCACTGTCTCCTCCCCTGCTACGGCGCTGCAAGGCCTTGATAATTCGAACCGTTGTCCGAAAACTGAATTCAATAATTGTTTTATTATTCATACAACATACCGACTAGGAATATACAAAAGAAAATTAGCTGAACTGTTTAATCTATTTCTCAGCTTGTCACGGCGAGAGGTTTCTATTAAAAGATGGACGGTCTTACAATTAACAAGTCTCGATATTTTTCTACTTTTTTTTCCACGTTCTAATCATTTTGTAGTTTCTCGTACTTTTTTCAGGTTTACCTTTTGTTTCCTTGTTAACCACTTGCAAATATTTTCTCTTTCTTTAATGCCGTTGGTTTTCATTCATCCTTGCTTTACCTTCTGTCCTGCTTTTCCTTGGCAACTTTTCTAGAGGATCAAATGCGATGACCTTTTTACTCTGTTTGGTATGTGTTCATCTACACCGGACTCTTTCTCTATAGCTTGTTTCTACCTCAACCATGACAAGGAATCTTGAATTCTACATGGTTTGGTATTCATTCGTTTGTATATTGAACTATATATAGTTCATCAATTTTGTGTTTGTAATGGTTTTGTTCCCGAAATAATTCCGTAAGACTTGAATTAGGAATCAAACAAGATCAACGTTACATTTCGACTTCTTTTGTGTTCATGAAGATGGATTTTATTTACATTTAAATTTGGCCTTTCCGGTCTCGTCTTTGTTACCCTGGTTCTAGAGGTTTTCTCCTGTAATTTTATAGCGGTAAGACAGGAAAAGAGAGAAAACATCCTGGTAGGAAACGGTACGAACCTCACTTTCATGTAATTCAGGTTATATTTGGCTACAAACCTCATAGGCTAATCTGATACAGGTTTAACCAATCATATCACCTTAGTAATAAGAAGTTTAGCGAATCAAAACTCTGTTTGAGGGTTATCCAATCAGAGATGGTGAACACGTTCTGTTCAGCTAGAATTATATCGAAGCGGTTTGATCAATCATCGTACCGCTTCCAACCTGAAGCTTTCTCTCTTCTCTCTCGTCTTATAATTAAATTACGGAAAAGGAAACCTCTGGGACCAGGGACGTCCCTGTGTAAATGAACAATTATAAACATAAGAACGAGGTTTGAAAGCCTAATTTAAATCCGTATAAAAGAATACAAGTTGGCGGCTATCTTTATGAATCAACTGGGTGATTAGTCTTCGAGCGATAATCTCTCAAAGTTTGGGGAAAATAATGATTTTGTGTGCTACTCTGAATGACGAATCGGGTAAGTATAGAGAAAAACTCTACCTGACTGCAGCTTGGATTCAAACTCGCGACTTTCAGTTTACTAACCTTCAGTTTACTAATCCGACGTGCTACTGACTGGGATACATGGTTAAGTTGGAAGCAGGTCGTGGAATGATGGCACTTGTATTTGATATTTCGAAACTGAAGTCTATAGCTTATTCAATATTTATCTCCTATAGTGTTGGAATGAATATTCTATTTGCAGTCAGGTAATTGAATTGGATTTATTAAACAATCATCTGGTAGATTGCGAAACAACGCAGTCTAAAAAACTTGATTTTACATGAGTTTTTGAAAAAAGCAAAGTTTTCTATGTTCAAATAAGTACATTGGTAAAAACAATAGCACGGTGTTAAGAACTATGATATTGAAAAACTATAGCTAATAAGCACAATTGTCCCATGTGCTAATCGATTTTGGTATAAAACTTTTGGAGAAGCGTTTGGTTCTGCAAGACGCCTGCGCAGTCGTTCACTCGGACTACTGATTTCTGAAAGTTTCCGTAGCCTGTGCGTACTCTATAACAAGACTACATGGCAATGGATATTTGCATAGATTTTCACAAATAGAATCTATGGTCTTATATGAACTGCTGCGGTGCAGGAAGAGCCGAAGGTTTGCTAATGTGGTATAAATGTAAACAAGGCCGTTTTTCTGAATCTAAGGGTGCCAAGAAATGTCGTTGAAATATTAAAAAACATCGATAAAATGGCAAGAAAAGCTTCGTTCAAGAGACAACTCGCCATGAAAGTGAAATCTCGGTTTCGCAAAGCCTCTTGGGGCAATATTGCGACCCAAAAAAAACAACACTAACACTAACAACCTGACCGAAACCTAGACTCGGCTACCACAGGTAGGGTAGCCCGAGTAAAAAGTAAGGTGACAAAAGGTAGAGTTTTTCGTTACTTACCTGGTATGGATCGTCAATCGCAGTAGCACCTAATATCATTCTCCACCTTAGTTCGCTGTTTCGCAATAATTATTCCAAAGGGAAAAATATTTCTCAAATGTTGTCACCGATGTTCTCCATTATAGATATTTCCTTCAAACGATCAATCCGTTCGTACTTTCTTTGTTTCTTTCCGTTTGGACTTACCAAACTGGTTTTCCCCTCTTCGAAATAGAAAATAGGCGACGGTTATTGGTGTCATAAGTTTTCAAAATTGCCAACTCGCATTTCTTGATCAAACTTTTAATATTTTTATTGCGGCGTTGTCCGCTCAAATCTTTGATTCTATATCACATGTTCTAATTGTGAGTAAAATTGAATATTGAACTTTCTCGATTGTTGGCGATGATTCCTCTATATACAATTACAAATTATTGTAGAATTGTAATTTCAAGAACACTTGACCTGATTTGCATTGGAGATTTCGAAACAGACTTTTAAACTTCTGTTGACACTATTCTTACCTCTCGTGGTCAACTTGTCTTTATTTCGATTTCAAATGTGATGATATTGGCCAATTGATTTGCTACGAAAAACCACTCGCTTCATCTTTAGTTGAACCTCATTATCTTTTTGGTGTTTTTGTCTCCGCCTATGTTGCTTTTTCTATCATATGTATTATTGTTTGCCGATCTTTGGTTGTATGATTTTTGTGTGTGATTTGGCGAATTGTTCTTTTGTTTGTTTTCTCATTGTGTGGTTGTGTCTGTCTGTCTGTCTGTCTGTCTGTCTGTCTGTCTGTCTGTCTGTCTGTCTGTCTGTCTGTCTGTCTGTCTGTCTGTCTGTCTGTCTGTCTGTCTGGTTGCATGTGTGTTTGTTTGTTTGTTTGTTTGTTTGTTTGTTTGTTTGTTTGTTTGTTTGTTTGTTTGTTTGTTTGTTTGTTCGTTCGTTCGTTGTTTTGTTTTGTTTTGTTTGTTTGTTTGTTTGTTTGTTTGTTTGTTTGTTTGTTTGTTTGTTTGTTTGTTTGTTTGTTTGTGTGATTGGTTGGTTGGTTGGTTAGTTGGTTGGTTGGTTGCGTAGTTGTTTGTTTGTTTGTTTGTTTGTTTGTTTGTTTGTTTGTTTGTTTGTTTGTTTGTTTGTTTGTTTGTGTGTTTAAGCGTGTGTCTGTTTGTTTTTGTCTGTCTGTCTGTCTGTCTGTCTGTCTGTCTGTCTGTCTGTCTGTCTGTCTGTCTGTCTGTCTGTCTGTCTGTGTCTGTCTGTCTGTGTCTGTCTGTCGGTTTTTGTCTTTTTTTGGTGTTTTTGATATCGTTTTTTTTTCTGTCTCTAATCGTTTGCTGTATTTTGTTTAATTTTAGGAGCGTATGGTGATGTGTTGCGTGTTAAGATTCTTTACAACAAAACTGACACAGCACTCATAATGCTTGCGGAACCAGAACAAGCAGAAATCGGTAATGATGAACACAAATTATAATCATGTAGATATTAATGCCCTAAATCGATTTACCGTACATCACTCTAGTCCCTACTCCTCTCCCACCACCCCTTTTGTTCATTTCAACACAGCTCTCTGGACAGCCCCCTGGAAAAACGCGAAAATATAGATATAGGCGTTGTATAGAAAGCGTAGGGAGCCACTTTACACCGTTCAAACATGTTATCAGTGATTCGCTTACCTATTTCCTTCTTATTACAGCTCGTGAAAACCTAAACGGCGTCCCCTTTCATGGAAAGAATTTGAAAGTAACTACATCAAAACACAGTTCCATTTCTATGCCGAAAGAGAACAGCGAGGTATGTTCAAACTTGACGACTCACCATTAAAAACCGATTGATATATGAATAGGTCGTCACTAAGAGGAATGACTCGAAAAGACCCTCCCAGGCTTTCCGCGCGGCTTTTCCAAAATTTGGTTGTCAAACCGGTTTTTCCCTAAAGCTAGTCGGTAAACCACATCTTTTCTATTTAACAAATAGAACATAAAGCTCCGTGCATATGTAGTTTATATACTCTTATGAAGGCACGTTTGACGTCATTTGAACACGAAACAAAGAAGTTGAGTAGAGGCACGAGGCGATAGCCGAGTGTCTTTACACTTCTTTCGTGCTCAAATGACGTGAAATGTTCCTTTATAAGAGTACAGAATTATGCACAGGAGCGGTATATTTTATTTGTTTTATAAAATATGAAGAGAAAAAAAACCCCAACTAAAAGTGGGATAGTTTTGAAAGTTCGCTAGCTTTTCCCGCGCGGTGACGCCATCTTACGCCATTTTACGCCATTCATGATCTTCATACTCTTATAAATGCACGGGACCTAGCCACTGATCTCTATAACAACCAGTTGTATGATGACGTGATCACTACCCAAGATGGCTGCCACTAAAGTTCATAGCTTTCGTAGATTGAAAACAGACAAAAAGAGTTATTTTAAGAAAATTTAAACGAATGTAAGGACACAAGAAGTAATCAGTAAGGTTTAAGACGATATTTTCTTGTATCTGTTTCTGTTACTGAGCTGTACAACCTTACATTTCGTTGTTGTTCTTCAGTGCCGACAACGAAGAAAGTTCACGATAATATAAACTGAAAAACCGATTATAAAATCTGCGAAGAATTCGATTCCAAGTCTTAAATTGCACCTTTTATAGTAATCTTAATGCCTTAACATTATTTCGTGTTGTGTACTTGCCATCTTTTGACTGTTCGTTGTTAAACAGTGAAAACTAAACGGACCGGCATCTGTTGTCTGCTTTACGGCTTTCCCGACTCCCCCGGCACAGAGTACTTAATAGTCCTCCCCCTGAATAATATGACCGTGCTGACGTCAAGATTGCTTATGCCAGTCAACTTTGGGATTGGGAACAAGTTCTAAGGCCGCAATGCGTCATATGTTCCACTACGTAAGATGGCGGCGACTGGCACGCAATGTTTGACTGCTGGCCATAGGGAATGGTCCATCCAGTTGTATATAGAGATCAGTGGACCCAGCCCATCAGAGCGCGCGTGCGTAGAGGACAAATTAAAAGGGAATTAGTGTAAGCACGGAAAAGGTGCGAACGGGTCCTAAAAGTCCATGCTACTCCTCACGATAAATAAATATACATAGAGGGAATAACTTAAGAAAAACTCATCTCTAAATGTGAAAAACTCATTTCTAGAGTTAGGCCTTTTGTTGTGGTTAGGTTAACCAGAAGATTGCTAGATCACTCGTGAAGCTTGATGACGACAAATTTGGAAAGCAAATTTGACAACAAATTTTGAAAAAGCCGCGGAAAGACTGGTGTAACTTTTTTGAGTCATTCCTTTTAGTGCATGATAACCATGTGAATAATGCATTTTGTTATATAGCTAGAGTTTCATTGGATGCAGCGATGACTGTCATTGGTTGGTTTGTGGTCACATGACCTTAATTAAATTTCAATGTCTACCGAGCGGGCAATAATTGAGAACTTGTTGCCTGCTCGGTCAATAAGTTTTCAATTGTTGCCCGCTAGAACTTTGAACTCTTCACGGCATCCTATAAACAAAAGCTTGTTTGGTACGAAAAAAATAATATTTATAGATCTTCAAAGCATGTGTGAAGATTAACTGGAGAAATGTATTGCTGTATTTTTTGTTATGAGACTTATATTTGTTTGGTTGAAGTGAAATTACGGAGCCAGGCGAAATGTTTTGGTAGGTCTTAGCGTTTGTCTTTTGTGTACTTTCCCTTGATAAACGTCGAAATTATTCAGCGAAACTCAAGCTATATAACAAAACACTTAATGTCTGATCCCTCGGGAAACAGTAAGTTTTGTTTTCCCCCGAGTCTCGATGTTTCCCTCGACTTCGTCTTGGGAAATATCAAGACTCTTGGGAAAACAAAACTGTTTCCCTCGGGAGCAGAATTAGTATAGGTAATCATATGATAGCGAGTACACTTAAGGATTTACACTACAAGTTATATTTGAAAATTTTGCCAAAATTGCACGAGCCGTTAGGCGACTGCAATTTGGCATAATTTTCAAATATCACGAGTAGTGTAAATCCTTAATTGTACGAGCAAGGTCATATGGTTACTCATTTATTATTTGCATGACAAAATTACGACACATACGCTTCGTACTCACTCACGCCTTTAAAAACATCCTGTTTCATTACTTGACAAGAAACATTTTCACTCTGGGTGTTCTCTGTACTCATTTCAAAATATTTACATGGAATTTCTAGTTCATGGTGTACCACAAGTCGTTGGAAATGTGAAAACTTTCCATTGCGGAATTGGCCGCCATTTTGAATTTTATTGTCAACATCGTTCCCAGGGTTTTGGGAGCAGTACAATTAATAAAATAATTGTACTCCACTCAACCAATCAGAATGCAGTAATTTTGTCATGCATATAATAAAGTGTATAATAACATGACCTTCAGGCTTCAAAATTTGCAAGAAACGTGTGACAGTCTCGTCGAATTACACAATAACAATATATTTCCCGCTCTTTTTTGGTCGGGTGCTCGTGCTGGCGCAAAACGTTAATTGGGCTGCGGTGTTCACTCAATATATTGGCTTGAAAATAATCAATGAATACTTTCTACGGCCCTGGCTTTTAATATTCAATGTTTGTTTATGAACGTTTCTCTTTTCTTTGTTCATCCAGGGATCACATCTTACCAAGGATTACGCCAGTTCGCCAATTCATCGATTTCGAAAATATGGTTCAAAGAATTATCAAAATATTTTCCCACCCAGCAAGACACTTCATCTGTCCAATATCCCGTATGTATATTTGTTGGTTTGGCCATAGTCAATGGAGATATGGTCTGGAAACTCGGCAAACTTCAAAGCGCTTATATTGAGCTGTGATTTTATGTTGAACCGTACCTTACGCCGTGTACATCCTTTGTTTTCGGTTTATTAATATTTAAATAGCACGGTTGAGTGATTGAACTGAAACGTTGCTATTGGACAATTCGTTCATTATACTAAAATACAATGTGTTCAGTGACCGTGCACCGTGCACAAAAATGCACAAAGGCAAACAAAAAGATAGACCGAAGACTTTAGCTGAGTTTCCAGACCATATCTCGATTGACTATGGTTTGGCCTAAGTCATGTCTAAGGGTTAAAGTGCCTATATCGTGGTTGGGGATTTTACATACTTAGGATATTTTGGAACCTTCTGAGAAGATTTGTAATATATCTTTCTTTTCTAAAATTTAATTTTTATGGACTTTTTTGCTGTGAAAGTTGACAGAAATGACTTTAAAGGAGGAATCTGGTTTTTGTATAGACAAATTTCTCTTTTGACGTCACTTCCCGTCAACTTTAACGGCAAAAAAGTCCATGAAGATGAAATTTTAGGAAAGGAAGATATATTACAAATCTTCTCAGAAGGTTCCAGTGTGTGACATCCCCTCACTACTTTCGCCTTGATAAGTTGTACGTATACATGTAGTGCATGTGGTACGTTTGCGAGCTTGCATGGTATAACTTAACGTCTAACCGGTCATTGGTATAAACTTAACGTCTAACCGGTCATTAGAAGGTTGCAGGTTCGAACCCTGTCTGGGGCTCAGAAATCTTTTCTGAGTATTTGTAACGTCCAACAAACGTCTATTAAGTTTCCATTACTTTCACCGGGAAAATTACGTATAACATAGGTCGTGACTGCAACTGTGTTTACAAGGCGAGTTTAAAAGATGACAGACGCTGGAAAGTTAAGCCGAGATGAAGCTGGGAATAATGAATCAAGTTAGGCAAACTTTACTTCGAGTTCTCTTGTTTCGGTTGTTTACCTTCCAATTCTATTATTACTCGGGCTACCTGTGTAGCCGAGTCTACGTTCTGTGTTATTCTATGTTACGTCGAGGATTGGCAATTATTGCAGCATCCGGCCCCGATAGGTTTTGCGAAACTGAAGTCATGAGGCGTATTTGTGATTTCTCTGGTCGCTTTTCCTCGAGTTGTTGTTCGAAGTGTTCTTCCTTGGAGCTGTTCACTGAAATGTACTTAGTTGTTGATCCGTAATTAATGTTCATCTTGCGTTTATATAAGAACGGAGGCAACCGGTTGTACAAAGCGAGATCTCGGTTCGGGATCTTGGTCAGACCGGGCTAGCTCACCGACCCGGGCTGGAACCTCAGAGCTCCATATACGCGACAATGTTTGTCTTTACAAGTTCTTGCACACTGTTGGTAAGTTTCGAAACTGACTGGCTGACTTTAATTAACGTTCATTTCCTCGTCTGTCGCATTAACAACTTGGCTGGCGGCCATTTTGGATAAACGCTGTAGGTGATTATCGAGAATTAATCCGAAGTAGCTCGACCAATCAGCGCGCGCGATTTTCTATAATCACCTGTGTATTTATACTAAAGTTTAATAGCGATCAGATGTGGCTGACAACTGTCTTGGTCGTAAATATGTTCCCCAACTGTGAAGTATGCACCACCTTCAGCCTTCGATCTGATCTTCCTCGGCCCACTCCCGCTGCCCGAGTGAACGCCTGACCCAGGCGTCTTGTTAAGAAAAGAATTGCGAACGCTTTTCTGTTGCTATGTTGGATTATCATTTGCAACTCGCAACATTTTATGCCACGCAAGTTACGAGAGAAGTAACGTGTGACATAGTAATGTGCAACACGGTATTATTCTTTTACGACGCAAGTTACACAAAAAAAAATTACATGCAACCTAGCCTTTAATCAATGGCCACGCGTGTGATAAAGAATTTAGCATCGCGAGTGAAGCTTAATAGCAAGCAGTGTTGTAGACCACATTTTGTTGGTCTCGGTTTTGGACATTTGGGGTTTCGATATTTGCTGGTCTCGAACGTCGAGATTAGGAAAAATACCTTTTCTTATATTATTGTTGTCTAATTTGCTAGTTTTCTAATAATCGATTTTACTATAAAAATTATTGCCCAGCAAATAATTCGTAACAAAGCCATAATAAAATCAAAAGTCGTAAGTAAGCATGATAAAAAATTTTTTAATGAAGAACTAACGTTTCGTCACTAACCAGCGACATCATCAGAGTGATAAATATTTACAAAAATGTCTCAGCTTTATACCTACGCAATTACAAAAATAGATGGGATAGGAGAATAATAGATGAGGGAGACGTCAGAAGTGAAGAGTCACCCGCGAAGGTGAGAAGTCAGAATAACATTAAAGGAAAGGATCTAATATTAGCATTAAGTGATGGATTTATTTTTGATATGAGTAAACTTTCTCGGAGAAGGACATTAAATTCTGAATTACCAGATGATAAAATAGAAAAGTCATCAAACGAGATAGGATGACCAGTTTGACTCACGTGTGTGGAAATACTAGATAAGGTTGATTGAGAAACTTTGTTTCCGGTGTAAGGTGAAATGCCCATATGCTCAGAAGCCCTAATGTGTAAATTTCGGCATGTTTCGCCAATATACAAGGAGTTACATCCTTGGCACGTAAATTTGTAAACCACATGAGATCTTAATTGCATAGGAATCCGGTCCTTAAATCGAAAAAAGTTTGAGAGACGGCATACAGGTCGAAATATAATTCGAAGGTTAATGTGCGGATAGGCTGATGAAATTAATTTTCGAAGTTGTGTGCGGATTTGTAAGCCGTGATCACCAGTGAAAGGAAAAACAAACGAAATCTGTAACTTAGGCGCCGTGAGAGGTTTGATCGGAGGTGAAAAAATCTTATTCAAAAAAGTGCGAATACATTGATCTAAAAACCGTTCAGGGTATCCATTTTTAAGTAAGAAAGTTTTAAATTTTGCAAGTTCCTCATGAAAAATAGTATATGACGAACATAAGTTGAAGTATCGAAATAAAAGAGTGTAAATGAGCCCCTTTTTGTAAATCGTAGGCAAAAAGCTTTCAAAATTAGTAAACAATCCAGTAAAAGTCGGCTTGCGGTAAACGGAAGTAATAAAAGAGTTGTTGGAGCGACTTATATTTATGTCAAGGAATGACAAGGTTTTATTGGCTTCAACTTCACATGTAAATTTGATGTTACAGTGTTGTGAATTCAAATAGTCAAGAAAGGGTTTGATATGATCTCTGGATCGAAATAGAATAAAAGAATCGTCAACATAACGCCTGTAAAATGCCGGTTTAAATTCTGCGGGGCAATTATCCAACCATATCTTTTCATGGTGCGAAAGAAAAATATTTGCAAGCAGCGGACCAAGTGGAGAGCCCATAGCAACTCCATCTATCTGATCGTAAAACTTTCCATTGAACATGAAATGACAATCCTTAACGGCTAAATTCAAAAGTTCTTTAAATTCGGACAGAGAAAATCCTTGAAAGAAACGGCTAGTAAAAAACAATTGATTAATAATTATTTCTATGGTTTCATCAAGTGGGATATTAGTAAATAAAGATGTAACGTCAAAACTAGCCATTACTAACTTATCAGTGTTAAGGTTAAGAGAAAATAATTCTTGGATAAAAGAAAACGAGTTACTAATTGAATAAGAACCTGAAGAAAGAGGACGGAGTAAACGAACAAGAAACTTAGCTAAATTGTAACAATGAGTCCTGATCGCTGAAAGAATCGGTCGAAGAGGTATGTTAATTTTATGAACCTTAGGCAGTCCATATAAAATACCTGGTCGGGAACCCGTTGGTGCTAGATTCTTGTACTGCTCGTCAGAAATTTTGTTAGACTTCTTTAGGTCACGGAGAAACGTTCGCACTTTGGTTTCACGCTTCAAGGTAGTTTTAACAGGATCACCATGCAGGGGGGCGAATTTTGTGGTGTCTTCGAGTAGTTGTTTCATCTTCGTGTCATAGTCAACCTTGTCAAGAATAACAACTCCATTCCCTTTGTCAGGTTTAATAATAACAATATTGTCATCGTCTTTGAGGTTCTTTAGAATTTTGAATTCTTCGTTCGAAAAGGCAGAACTAGGTGGAGAGTAAGTTCGATAGCCAGTTAGTGCGATGTCCTTGAGTTTGGTTTTAATGGAATCCTTGTCGTGACCAGAAGTAGAGGAGATAGGTTCATTGCGAAGTCTACGAAATAGCATTTCGAACGGAATTAAGAAGTCGCAGTAGTTCAGTTTTTTCGGTGGAATGGAAAAATTAAGGCCTTTGGCAAGAGCTGCTTTCTCTTCATCGGTTAATGATCTGCTCGAGTGGTTAAAGATAACTTTCTCAGGTAGAATGGAAGATGAGGCTGACGAGTCAATACGAAGACGGAGTAGCTTCTTATCTTGAACTTTCTCGTGTTGGGATAGCTTTTTCGAAATTTCGGTGTCGGCAAGCGATTTTAGATGTAGGAGATCAAGCGAAGAGACAAGATTGGCAAGGTTGGTATGTAGGTCGGTAGAAATCGAAGACAGTTCACGGATCCTAGACTGTTTAATCAAAATTTCTTCATCGAGAAGCCGTCTCTGACATTGGCGGTAGGCAGCGGAATTCTGTAAACGGTCGTTGGCCAATTTGAAATTAAGAAAACGAGGAATAGCGTCATGTTGCTTGCATTTCTTAAGGAACTTCAGATCTAGTTTAGCTTTTCCAAGCTTCAACTCAGCACGTTGAAACTTTCGGAACACAGACAGCGATCCATTGTTGTTGTATCTTTTTGTCAAAATTGTAGCAATCGAGGTACCAGGCGGGAATCGTAATCTTGTTATAAAAATTATTGCCCAGCAAATAATTCGTAACAAAGCCATAATAAAATCAAAAGTCGTAAGTAAGCATGATAAAAAATTTTTTAATGAAGAACTAACGTTTCGTCACTAACCAGCGACATCATCAGAGTGATAAATATTTACAAAAATGTCTCAGCTTTATACCTACGCAATTACAAAAATAGATGGGATAGGAGAATAATAGATGAGGGAGACGTCAGAAGTGAAGAGTCACCCGCGAAGGTGAGAAGTCAGAATAACATTAAAGGAAAGGATCTAATATTAGCATTAAGTGATGGATTTATTTTTGATATGAGTAAACTTTCTCGGAGAAGGACATTAAATTCTGAATTACCAGATGATAAAATAGAAAAGTCATCAAACGAGATAGGATGACCAGTTTGACTCACGTGTGTGGAAATACTAGATAAGGTTGATTGAGAAACTTTGTTTCCGGTGTAAGGTGAAATGCCCATATGCTCAGAAGCCCTAATGTGTAAATTTCGGCATGTTTCGCCAATATACAAGGAGTTACATCCTTGGCACGTAAATTTGTAAACCACATGAGATCTTAATTGCATAGGAATCCGGTCCTTAAATCGAAAAAAGTTTGAGAGACGGCATACAGGTCGAAATATAATTCGAAGGTTAATGTGCGGATAGGCTGATGAAATTAATTTTCGAAGTTGTGTGCGGATTTGTAAGCCGTGATCACCAGTGAAAGGAAAAACAAACGAAATCTGTAACTTAGGCGCCGTGAGAGGTTTGATCGGAGGTGAAAAAATCTTATTCAAAAAAGTGCGAATACATTGATCTAAAAACCGTTCAGGGTATCCATTTTTAAGTAAGAAAGTTTTAAATTTTGCAAGTTCCTCATGAAAAATAGTATATGACGAACATAAGTTGAAGTATCGAAATAAAAGAGTGTAAATGAGCCCCTTTTTGTAAATCGTAGGCAAAAAGCTTTCAAAATTAGTAAACAATCCAGTAAAAGTCGGCTTGCGGTAAACGGAAGTAATAAAAGAGTTGTTGGAGCGACTTATATTTATGTCAAGGAATGACAAGGTTTTATTGGCTTCAACTTCACATGTAAATTTGATGTTACAGTGTTGTGAATTCAAATAGTCAAGAAAGGGTTTGATATGATCTCTGGATCGAAATAGAATAAAAGAATCGTCAACATAACGCCTGTAAAATGCCGGTTTAAATTCTGCGGGGCAATTATCCAACCATATCTTTTCATGGTGCGAAAGAAAAATATTTGCTAGGATCCGTGAACTGTCTTCGATTTCTACCGACCTACATACCAACCTTGCCAATCTTGTCTCTTCGCTTGATCTCCTACATCTAAAATCGCTTGCCGACACCGAAATTTCGAAAAAGCTATCCCAACACGAGAAAGTTCAAGATAAGAAGCTACTCCGTCTTCGTATTGACTCGTCAGCCTCATCTTCCATTCTACCTGAGAAAGTTATCTTTAACCACTCGAGCAGATCATTAACCGATGAAGAGAAAGCAGCTCTTGCCAAAGGCCTTAATTTTTCCATTCCACCGAAAAAACTGAACTACTGCGACTTCTTAATTCCGTTCGAAATGCTATTTCGTAGACTTCGCAATGAACCTATCTCCTCTACTTCTGGTCACGACAAGGATTCCATTAAAACCAAACTCAAGGACATCGCACTAACTGGCTATCGAACTTACTCTCCACCTAGTTCTGCCTTTTCGAACGAAGAATTCAAAATTCTAAAGAACCTCAAAGACGATGACAATATTGTTATTATTAAACCTGACAAAGGGAATGGAGTTGTTATTCTTGACAAGGTTGACTATGACACGAAGATGAAACAACTACTCGAAGACACCACAAAATTCGCCCCCCTGCATGGTGATCCTGTTAAAACTACCTTGAAGCGTGAAACCAAAGTGCGAACGTTTCTCCGTGACCTAAAGAAGTCTAACAAAATTTCTGACGAGCAGTACAAGAATCTAGCACCAACGGGTTCCCGACCAGGTATTTTATATGGACTGCCTAAGGTTCATAAAATTAACATACCTCTTCGACCGATTCTTTCAGCGATCAGGACTCATTGTTACAATTTAGCTAAGTTTCTTGTTCGTTTACTCCGTCCTCTTTCTTCAGGTTCTTATTCAATTAGTAACTCGTTTTCTTTTATCCAAGAATTATTTTCTCTTAACCTTAACACTGATAAGTTAGTAATGGCTAGTTTTGACGTTACATCTTTATTTACTAATATCCCACTTGATGAAACCATAGAAATAATTATTAATCAATTGTTTTTTACTAGCCGTTTCTTTCAAGGATTTTCTCTGTCCGAATTTAAAGAACTTTTGAATTTAGCCGTTAAGGATTGTCATTTCATGTTCAATGGAAAGTTTTACGATCAGATAGATGGAGTTGCTATGGGCTCTCCACTTGGTCCGCTGCTTGCAAATATTTTTCTTTCGCACCATGAAAAGATATGGTTGGATAATTGCCCCGCAGAATTTAAACCGGCATTTTACAGGCGTTATGTTGACGATTCTTTTATTCTATTTCGATCCAGAGATCATATCAAACCCTTTCTTGACTATTTGAATTCACAACACTGTAACATCAAATTTACATGTGAAGTTGAAGCCAATAAAACCTTGTCATTCCTTGACATAAATATAAGTCGCTCCAACAACTCTTTTATTACTTCCGTTTACCGCAAGCCGACTTTTACTGGATTGTTTACTAATTTTGAAAGCTTTTTGCCTACGATTTACAAAAAGGGGCTCATTTACACTCTTTTATTTCGATACTTCAACTTATGTTCGTCATATACTATTTTTCATGAGGAACTTGCAAAATTTAAAACTTTCTTACTTAAAAATGGATACCCTGAACGGTTTTTAGATCAATGTATTCGCACTTTTTTGAATAAGATTTTTTCACCTCCGATCAAACCTCTCACGGCGCCTAAGTTACAGATTTCGTTTGTTTTTCCTTTCACTGGTGATCACGGCTTACAAATCCGCACACAACTTCGAAAATTAATTTCATCAGCCTATCCGCACATTAACCTTCGAATTATATTTCGACCTGTATGCCGTCTCTCAAACTTTTTTCGATTTAAGGACCGGATTCCTATGCAATTAAGATCTCATGTGGTTTACAAATTTACGTGCCAAGGATGTAACTCCTTGTATATTGGCGAAACATGCCGAAATTTACACATTAGGGCTTCTGAGCATATGGGCATTTCACCTTACACCGGAAACAAAGTTTCTCAATCAACCTTATCTAGTATTTCCACACACGTGAGTCAAACTGGTCATCCTATCTCGTTTGATGACTTTTCTATTTTATCATCTGGTAATTCAGAATTTAATGTCCTTCTCCGAGAAAGTTTACTCATATCAAAAATAAATCCATCACTTAATGCTAATATTAGATCCTTTCCTTTAATGTTATTCTGACTTCTCACCTTCGCGGGTGACTCTTCACTTCTGACGTCTCCCTCATCTATTATTCTCCTATCCCATCTATTTTTGTAATTGCGTAGGTATAAAGCTGAGACATTTTTGTAAATATTTATCACTCTGATGATGTCGCTGGTTAGTGACGAAACGTTAGTTCTTCATTAAAAAATTTTTTATCATGCTTACTTACGACTTTTGATTTTATTATGGCTTTGTTACGAATTATTTGCTGGGCAATAATTTTTATAACAAGATTACGATTCCCGCCTGGTACCTCGATTGCTACAATCGATTTTACTTTGGAAAAAGCATAGCGGCAGTTAGGCTGTTGGCACAGATCATCATCAATGTTGTTTAGGTTTCATTATGTGTAGGTAATCGCATGGGGCCGGTGCATGGTGGTTCATCGTTCAACGTTGTTGAGCAGTGATGAACCAACGACGTTACTTGGGGAGTTTGAACAGGAAAATGCGTTATCAGCACATTGTTCATAATTGACAGCACAACGTTGCTGAAGTCAGAACATCGTTAACATTTGTTTCTTTGTGTTGTAGATCAAGCCAGTCAGAAGAAGACATAAGAACACTGTTTTCTTCTCAAACTGAAGGAACAATATCGAATTTCCAGTTCTTTTCGTAAGTTTTCAAGACTACTTCATTCTATGAAATTTACGGAGTATTAAGGCGGATTTCCATTCAACTTTTTTTATTGAGCGTGCGATTTTTTGCCACGAGCCCTCAGGTGGAACGGATCCAGTCCAGAGCTCATAACACCAAAGAAAACGATAGCAATAGTTGGACAAAAAGCTTGAAATGGAAATCCGTCTTAAGCACAGCGCCAGGCGAGGCAATGAGCTCTCTATGTATAACTGGAGTGATATCTCGTGCCATGACCTATTTAGGTCAGGTGTATTGAGAAGCATTGGCTTTGGGAGTTGAGTGCAGCCATTGTCACATGGCCGTCAGAAAATATTGAATATATAGCTAGACATGGCCATGCCGTCGTCCCTTGGCAATGTGAAAATAATGGATATATAGCTTTAAAAATTAACTGAAATTAAACAAAATTAACTAAAATTAAACAAAACAAAATTAATTAAAATTTAAATTAACTTAATTAAGTAATTAATTAATTATTTAATTAAATTATATTAAATTAAAATAAATTAAATTAAATAAAATAAAGCAAAAGTAACTAAAATTAACTAAAATTAAAATAAACTATAATTAACTTAAATAAAATTGTAATTAAGATAAATTAAATTAATTCAAAATTAAATTAATTTTAAATTAAATTTAAATGAAATCCTAATCCGTCGCTTTAAAACCTGCAATTTGGTATGTTGCGTTGTAAAGGGCGCGATGGTGTAGTGGGTAACACAGTTCGTGCGCGTTCTACTAGCACTTTCTTTTGTTTTTCATGTGCTTTTATTTAGTCCTTTTTCGTTTCTTTCGCCTTTTTCTTGTTACTTAGTAATTTTGGAAGGTTCTGAGCTTACCGCGGCCATCTTTTTGCTTAATTATTTCAATTTCTAGGCTTTTCTGCTACGTAAAACCGCCGCTCCTCTGCTAATGCGCATTTGTAGGTAGTAGGTACCTTGAAGCCTGGGCACGATTTGAGGGATCCTGTGGGATATTTGAGGAGACTACCGTATACTATAGTACAACCCGGCTGGTAGCCGAGCAATCGGCGGCATTTTTCTCGGCTAGTAGCCGTGGACAAGTGCGCGAATCGGGTGTACTTCGATAAGAGATTAGTGTGATCAGATCACACGCGTGCTAGCTTATCACATATCTATAAATATCAATGTGCGCTCGCTTGCATTGAGACTGCGTACGATGGTACGTGTGCTATCAACAAATTTTGCTAAAACCTCGGTGTATTTTGGTTACATTTGATACCTTTAGCTCGTTGAAGCCAAACTGCGGACATGTATAGGTCTGAAGTACGTATATAGTCAAAAGACCGCGTAAGCTAAGACTGAAAATATAGGTGGTGTGCAACCAATTCCTTGAGATTCGAAGGACAAAGATATTTTCGCTATGTTGGATGAAAACTATAATTGGAGATGAGAAACTTTTGTCCAATTCATCCAACATAACGGCAATGACGTAAGATGCACACCACCAATACGTACTTCAGACGTATATGTCCGCATGTTTGGTTTCAACCCGGTGGATGACTAGCAGATATCACTCCAGTTATGTAGGGCTCACCATAGAGATCAGAATATAAGACTAGATGGGGCATTCCTATGCTGAGTCCAGTCAAATGTGCACGTGCGAGGAAAATTGAATGCCACCATTAAAGGGGCAAAGCTAAGATAACTAAGATAACAAATTAACTAAGATAATTAAGATAATTAAAATAACTAAGATAACTAAAAGAACTAAAAGAACTAAAAGAACTAAGATAACTAAGCTTCTAGGACAGCGTCGGCCGCGGTTGAAATCCAAATATTACCAGGGTTAAGTCCCGTTGGCCTGAAAAACAGAGAAAAATCTTCTCGACGTTTCGAGCGAAGGCCCTTCGTCTGGAGAAATTAGTGAAGGGCCTTCGCTCGAAACGTCGAGAAGATTTTTCTCTGTTTTTCAGGCCAACGTGACTTAACCTGATAAGATAACTAAGATAACTAAAAGAACTAAGATAACCAAGATAACTAAGATAACTAAAAGAACTAAGATAACTAAAAGAATTAAGATAACTAAAAGAACTAAGATAACTAAAAGAACTAAGATAACTAAGATAACTAAAAGAACTAAGATAACTAAAAGAACTAAGATAACCAAGATAACTAAGATAACAAATTAACTAAGATAATTAAGATAACTAAAAGAACTAAGATAACTAAAAGAACTAAGATAACTAAAAGAACTAAAATAACTAAGATAACTAAGATAACTAAAAGAACTAAGATAATTAAGATAACCAAAAGAACCAAGATAACTAAAAGAACTAAGATAACCAAGATAACTAAAAGAACTAAGATAACTAAAAGAACTAAGATAACTAAGATAACTAAGATAACTAAGATAACTAAGATAACTAAGATAACTAAGATAACTAAGATAACTAAGATAACTAAGATAACTAAGATAACTAAGATAACTAAAAGAACTAAGATAACTAAGGTAACCAAGATAACTAGGATAACTAAAAGAACTAAGATAACTAAGATAACTAAAAGAACTAAGATAACCAAGATAACTAGGATAACTAAAAGAACTAAGATAACTAAGATAACTAAAAGAACTAAGATAACTAAGATAACTAAGATAACTAGGATAACTAAGATAACTAGGATAACTAAAAGAACTAAGATAACCAAGATAACTAAGATAACTAAAAGAACTAAGATAACTAAGATAACCAAGATAACTAAGATAACTAAGATAACTAAAAGAACTAAGATAACTAGGATAACTATAGCCGTGTTTACACGGCCAAAATTTGAGCACGCTTAAGTTAAGCGTGCTTAAAATGCACCACCTTGGTGCGTTTACACGGTCATTTAATAATTCCTTGCTAAAACACGTACACCGTTATTCAACATGGCGGACGAGCTACATTTTTCGTTTTTGGAAGCTTCGTATGGGTAGCGTGCGTCAAAGAACAACGGAAGACATCGGTACACAAGAAAGCGTAATAGCTAAAAGAAAGAAAGAAACAAAGGAACAAAGAATAGCGAGATGGAAGCTTGTACAGCAGGGCAAAAAAATGCATTTTATCGTATTAATAACACCGTATTAATAGCAAGCGTTTTTCAATCCCGTTGCGTTTACACGGCCAAGATTAAGCGCGATTAACTGATCGTGCTCATTTTAATCCACCTCCTTGAGGTGGTGCAAACTAATCGCGATTAATTTACGCCGATCTGTTTACACGGACATTTTAAGCCCGCTTAAATTCAGATGTGGCTCAGATCCCGCTTAAATTTTGGCCGTGTAAACAGGGCTTAAGAGAACTAAGATAACTAACAGAATTAAGATAACTAATATAACTAGATAACTAGGATAACTATAGATAACTAGGATAACTAAGATAACTAGTATAATTAAGATAACTAGGATAACTAAGATAGCATATTTGGAATAGATAGGTCAAGTCACTATACCAAGGGGATACTTTAGGACATATATGAAAATTTATCTGGCTCATTTGGTAACACAGACACATGAAACATCAACCCTAATATCCATGCAACCTCGTATCCAGGGTAAAGCCCCTGAGTACGAGGTTTTAAAATGGCGGCCACAATCTATATGCAAGGAGTGGAAAAATTCAACAAATGTAATAGACGCTTCAATAAGAATTTATAATAGTAATAAGACCAAACATTTTAAGAGTTTTATTTTCTTAACAATAGTGATGAAAATTATGAAAAAGGTTTGTTTTAGACGAATTTTAGCTCGTTTTTGCCCCTCTGATGGCAACGTTCAATTTTCCTCGCATTTTTGGCCCCAATGCCCCCTCGTCTCATATTATGATCTCTATGGGGATCACTGGGTTGAGCTCACTGCGAAAACTTCCGTAATTCCGTGGTGGCCACAATTGGTGTTTCTTTGGCACCTGCCTTTAACCAAAAGTTGACGTAACGGTAACTATCAGCAAGCTTTAAATTACTGATGAGAGTTTACACGGCAGTTTACACGTTGTTTTTATTTGCAGGAAGGATGCAGGCAAAGATAAGAGGATGGCTCTTCTGGAAATGTCGACGTTGGAAGAGACTATCCAGGCTTTAGTGGTGAGTTCGGTCGAGATCGGACAATGCCTATAGATTCCTTCGCAAACGTGTTAGCAGACTAGTGGAAATAAGCATGGCGGGAGCATTCACTGATAATATCCTCCTGCACAGTCTTTGAGCTATAAACATCAAAGCTTTCCCTAACTCAGTCATTTTTGAAGAAATCAATTGCTCGGTTGCATGGTGTGTTTAATAGCGAGTTTGAGCAAGACAACGAAGTATGTAAGACAGGTTTTCAACGTCTGCGCATTCTGTGCATACTGAGTTTGGGGCCAGCGGTTGTTCAACGTCTTCGTTGCATGGCCTTCGTTGAGAACGAAGATATTGTCCAAGTTCGTTGTGGTGAGAACGAAGCACAGGATGGTGTGTCATTTAATAAATTGTTTTGAAACTTTATACAATGAATATTTTAAATTGTTGTACGTGTCTGCTTGCAACTTACTTGTTTTTAATATTCGATTTAATTTGGCTATATTGTCGCTGTAATCAAAGCGAAATCCCGCGAAACATTCATCTGAAGTTAGAACGTTTAAGTTAAATTTGGGATAATGCTAAATGCCGTTGGGGATGCTTAAACCATGAGGAAGCATGACATCTTCCTCCTCTAAAACATCTTCAGCAAACATCACTAAAAGAAACTTTTCGTAGTCGGCTCTGCTCATGTTAATATTTCTCGTACGTCGCCCACCAGCAATAAACACAGTTTAATACAAATTTTCCGCCGTACGAAGACCTATGACGACAACGGCTATCCCCAGTCTATCGCGGCCAAAATACGTCTTCGTACTTCGTTGTCTTGCTCAAACTCGCTAATGACTCGTGCAGCTGGACAACTATGTATAACTACAATTGATTTTAGCATTCATGAACCAACTACATACGTCGCCTGCTCTATATATTGAATCCTAGTCTTTCCTTATTTTTGTAACGTTAAACTGCGTCGAGAAACCAACTTTGGTACTTTTAAATATCTTGAAACGTATACATGCCACATCTATTTTATTGATTATTTAGATTGTGAGCTTTAACGTGGTGCAATCGGATTTTTTCCCTTCACAGACACTTTAACCCTTTCACTCGCATTGTTGCATGTTGCGCAACAACTTTTATCTTTTTACTCTGTCCAGCGACAAGTCGCCACAAGTGTGAACGTGGCTGTCGTTAGAATCACCGACGGGATAGAACTGTCCCTGATTTTTACGACAAGTGAGAACTAGCACCAATCCCGGCTCTAGCACCAAAACCAGCTCTAGTTGGGTGTATGTAGGTGGGGGGAAAATTGAGTATTTATTTTATTTTTCTTGTTTAGGACTTGCACGATGCTCCACTTGGTGACAACAATCATCTCCGTGTATCCTTTGCAAGGAAACCCATCAGCCGTTAGATACCATGCAGGCTCTCTATATCCCATCTTTGGTTTTCTAACCAGTACACAGCATCATCGAACTGCACGATATAGCAAAGTGTGGTGCCCGTTTGTGCTCCATTACTCATTACTGTTAGTTTTTCAAGCTTGCTTTTAGACTTTTATCACATATGTGCATGTATATGCCATACACGTATTACGTATGAGCACTGTAAATAAGACTAAGTTTCGTTTCCACTGCCATTAAAAAGATGATCTTTTATATACACAGTTTCCCCCCTAGTTTTCGAGCCTGCGTAGTGGCTGATAGAGGACGGTGCCACTAAACCAGGCATATCTCATTTAAAGGGATATGGCAATAAAAATTATTTTTGTCTAATTTGTAAGAACATCAAGAATAGTTATGAAGTGCGTTTACAAATTTTCATTAGATTTTTTATTTTTGAAGAAATTCGGCATTATTTGCGTACGAATACGCTCGCCATCCGCCATTTTGGATATGCATATCTATCGTCAGATATGCATGACGTCACAAGCAGGGTAAAATTTGTCTAAACATTTCTTAATTTCCTAGGTATTTTAATGCAAAATCTTAAGTATTTTGATCTGATATATTTCAAATTGAAACTCTAACAATGTAAAAGAATTTTAGCTGACATTTCGCTACTGACTGCAATTTTTACAATGTTTACCCTGCTTGTGACGTCACTTAATTAGATCTAATTGTGAAACAAGATGGCGGACGGCTTGTGTTTTTGTTCGCAAATATCTGAAAAAGTAAGCCAGCTAATGAAAATCTGTAAACGTACTTTCTAACTTTTCTACATATTCTTACAAATTGGACAAAAATAATTTTTATTGCCATATCCCTTTAACGTTCGTGCATGTGTTCTGTTTGTCAAATACCCAAACTCCTACCCAGGATCTTAAAGGTGCATGGTGTGCTCAACACCGCTGCTAAATGTTTTCCACCTGCGCAAGCTCTGACCAAAAAGGAGCGGGAAACTATTGCTATTCTGTAATCTGACGAGACTGCCACGCGTTTCTCAGGCTTGGACTGGCCATTTTGCCTTACAGCAGTTTCATGCGATTCGCGATCACCGGATGTAAAAGTTCTTGGCGCCGATAGTTGTTTTTGACATAAAGGAGTGATTAGCAAAACCATCGACACCGGTCCACCGATGTCCAAAAGAAGATCGAGGTCGTTTTAAACCAATATTAGTGAGATCTGAATGGGAAGAGGCTGTTCAATCAGATAATATGTACTAAATAACGTTGAAACGCGTGATTTGGTAACCACTCCTTTATGTCAAAAACAACTATTGGCGTCAAGAACTTTTACATCCGGTGGTCGCGAATCACGTGAAACTGCTATAAATGGCCAGCAATTGTTGTCAATATGGCAGTGCATGGTGTTGGCGAGCAGCGCTATACCTTTAAGACCTTTAATACCTTTTCACACGAATCCAGTATAGAAAATAAACGGTAAAATGTGGTCACGTTCACATGCACTAATCCGTCATAATGTCACGACGCTTTGAAGGTGTTCACACGATTCCAGAACCTTCTGGTATACATCCATTATTTCAACGCTGTGCATTGTTTAAATAGCCATATCTCGTCAAAAGTAAATGGAAACGAGGAACAATTTAAAGAGTACTATCCCACCAAAGTGTATAGTGCATTCTAGGTTTACAATTTTAGTCTTTCTGTTAGGAACTCTCCTTATTGACTTAATCTTTTCGTATTTACATTGGCTATAGTCATTGTTGTAATGTTCAAACAGCAGCACAAGTTCTTAGCAGAAGCTTTCCGAAGTCGAGAAAACAAATAAAGTTTACCATCGCTGAAAAATACACCAGCTGTTTGGTTGGGAGCTGAAAATTTAGAAAATGGGTACTAAAGCGGAGCGAAAAAGTGCCGGATCTTATGTTCACACTACACCGCCAAGGTTTTCGTTTTCATCTCGCTCCGTCTAGAAATCGTTTTCAAAACGCTCCGGTTAGAGCGCCGTTTTCACACAATTTAGATCCGGTGCCGTGTGAATGCAACGGCGTTTTGTGACTTCAGCGCCGTTTTCATCTCGCTCCGGACTCGTGTGAACGGGGTCTAAAGCCCTAATCAAACGAGGACGCAAGTCATCGCAAGTTGGCAGTCACAAGTTTCTGTGGCGGTCGTTCGAACACCCAAATTAACAAAATAAAGGTTTCATGAGTGTTTTAAACAAGTTTCAACTTTGTCACGGTACATAATATTTTCGAGAAGTCATTCAGAGCGGCTGGCTGAGATAGCGTGACTGCCAACTTGCGATGACTTGCGTTCTCGTTTGATTAGGGCTTAAGACCCGACCCTACAGGGTACGAGGTTGAAGAGGAAACACTCTGTTTTTCCGCGCACTGTCTAATTTAGTTTCTAAATCTGTAGCTAAGCCTTGTTTCCTGCAGTACTTGCAAACCCTCCCTGTTGCGACTGCAGGAATATTGGCGATTCGTTCTGCTCCCTATTGACTTGCCCACTTTGCGAAACACCAAACGTTCCCAGCGGAATGTTTCTTGGTGATTGTCGCATCGATGCCTTTTTGCACCTGCCAAATATTCTACGCAAAAAGCTCACGAGACACGTGCGATAAGTCCTACTGGTTACAAAATAAATCACGGGATTAATAGAAGATGTAGATATCGCCAACACTACGGTAAAATGATGCAGTCCTGTTCCAATATCCACTTGACCAAATTTGTACAACGTGTAAAATACTTGGTTTGGGCTCCAACATAACAGCACCGCTACGGAAGTCGCTGTACACATTCGCAAGAGCTGTTCTTTTGGTGGCTGCCTTGGATGTCTATTGGTGTCTGTTGGTTTACTGTACAGTTTCTTGTACAGAGAAAATAGCACAATCAGCAGAACCACAGCTGGGAACACGAACTTTACGGATATCTCTAAAACTGAAGAGCAAAAACAGTTTTTAAAGTGCCTATGGCGCGAAATCTATCTTATTTGAAAGAACATTTAAAATGACAAAGTAATGTCTTTTGTTTTGTTTTTTTGATATTTCAGGTTGTTTGACATGTAAATGTCACTTGTTACGCATAACAAATTATCGGAGGTTATATATCTTTGCTATTATAATAATTTTATCAGGCATTGTGGTGTATTTGGCGGGATAAAATGGAGAATCCAGCGAGCTAAAATACATTTTAGCCGCTGATCTGAGCCTATAAGTTTTAACAGTTCTAATCACTATTGGTTTATTGTTTATGGAATTGTATACTTTTCTTGTCAATACTTTGGAGCAAAGATTGTTTTGATGATAAATGTTGCGTTTTTCTGCCAAGTCACATGTAAGTTATGAGTTATGTAAATATTTGTTGCAATGAAATACACGAAGGCGGCACTGTTCATAATATGTGTTTGGCCTTCATATCAGAGCTAATTTTAACCCTCGCCTTCGGCTCGGGCTAAAACGGCCTGCGTCCGGCAAAAAACGTATTTATGCCCAAGAACATCAATTATATTGTTATATTATCGAACGAAACCACTTGAAATTCTACATGTTTGGTGTTGTGGGAGAAACACACGCACATGCTTCTCTCCTTCACATGCAACGATTATATATTTATTATATAGCATGCTATCGGATATGAGCTTTTTGCGTAATCTGATTGGTTCCCTACTACCAGGCTATCAGCTCATATCCTGCTAGTAGAGGTAAAACAAGATGGCGGCATGTTTTTAAATTGCCGAAAAGAGTTGAAATTGACGGATTTTTATACAGAAAAACATCAACACTGTCTAACCAATATATAAAAAAACAACATTGTGTAAAAATACATTACCAAATACACAATTTAGCATGTTAAACGGTAAAATTCACCTACAAATTACGTCTTTTTACTTCAAAAACCCGATTAAATTAACGGGTTGATATTAATTTGTTGCCAAACAAAGAAACTCGCGGTTAAAATTAAGTTTACAACACACATTTCGTAGGAGATCACCAGTAAAGAGACTTTTTTTATTTAGATATATATTTGGAGTAGTAAAAAGCATGTTCTTTTTCAAAAACGACCAACTAAGTAATTTAGTTCCACTGCCGAAGGTGTTTCAGTTTCATTATTTTATGCATGAAATCAAAACCTTTTTCACGACAGCAACGCTAATATAAACAACTGACCCACCTTTTGACTTCATAAAGGTACCTTTCAATCTTTTTTGTTGATCTGCTTAACTCATTTTTTGCCTCTCGAGCAACATTTCTACAACATTTCGAAGCTGTTTACCGAACAGCTCAGCGAGAAACTCCATGTGAATGCATCATTACGCATGGCGGAAGTATTAGTTGCCTATGCCGGAAGTTTGTAGTTTCAAACATTTCGCTGTAATTTTGTCTCTTGTACAGTGCTTGGCTATATAATAAAACAGTTATACCATTCGCTCCCGTTGTATACGAACTAATAGCCAACTCGGCGAAGCGCCTCGTTGGCTATGAGCTCGTATACAACTCGAGCTCATGGTACAACTGTTAAATATATATTCTCCGCTAACTCGTGTACATGTATACGTCGCAACATGTGACAAACGAAGCAAGGAAATTGACCGAAAGCTGCGAAAGATGTTACTTTGTTATTTTTAGTGTTCTTTCAAATAAGGCAAATTTAATTTCCGTGCCATATGCACTGGAATATATGTTTAAAATATGAAATGTTTGATTTGATAAGAAAATAGTTCTTTAGCATTTTTTATTTATTTATGCTTTCTTAAAATAAGCGAAAAAATTATGTTCAATTTTTTTAAAACGAGAAAGTCATTTTCTTAATAAGAAAAAAAATTCTAAAATAAAAAACCCCCCATCGTATTTCAAGAAAACATCCTTAATCTTTGCGTTCCCTTGAGTAAAATTGCAATATATCTTCACGTTCCAAAATATATTTTTTTTAACTTTTTTTGCTGTCAAACTACGTACTAGAAGTGACATCGTAAAAGGAATGAGCTTTTGAGAAGAAGGACCTGTAATTCTATTGTAGAAACTCTTATTCCAAAACCTCATCCTTTGATGTCACTTTTGGTAAGTAGCTACCAACTTTGAGGGCGAAAAAGTCCATGAAGATGGAATTTTGGAACGTCAACATTTTTGGAGAACCCAAAGATTACGAATATGTAGAATCTCCACAGGCGAGATAAAAAGGCATTTTAAAATAAGAAAGTATTTTCTTATGTTTTCTTGGTTTTGAGCTGTATAATCGAGAACATTTTTCAAAAAAATTAAGAACATGTCATATACAGGAAGCTTTACCTGCAAGAATGTGCCTTGTGTGGGATTTCTCAGATCTCCATTTGCAAGAGTTGGCAGCGTTTAGCTCATACTGCGGACTCATTTCCAGCAAGTGCGGCGTGTTGGCGAGTAGTGCGACAGACCAGGTTAATGCGATGCAGATCTTCATTTTTGTTGACGAGATCGAAGTTCGATACTTGAATGGATGCTTCACCGCAAACCATCTTTCTATCGAGAGAAATACAATGGCGTAGACAGATGCCACACCGAACAGGAACACCATGAACTGTGACATAAGAAAATGACAGAAAAGTTCTCCTAAAAATCCACCAGGAAATTTCATCAGGTCTTCAGGAATGACGAGATTTGGTGTGACCATGATGGCAATTCCTATATAATACGAGCAAACATATTATACTTCAGTGCCCATTGAAGTCTTGTTTATTTAATCTATACAATATAGTAATAGCTCTCTATCCAAGGCTCGATGGTCAAAGCCATGTTGTAGATTTCAACAGGATTTCTTGAAATTCCAATTAGAATGTATATGCAGACGGGGGGGGGGGGGGGCGGAAAGTGCCCGCGCTGAATTTAAAAGTTAATATCTCCTAAACCAGTACAGGTATGGTTCTGAAATTTTATGACTTTTCCTAAATATGTATGGGCTTTCTGTGTGGAAAATTTGGTGAAAAAATATCACGCAAAATTTCACACAAATATCACACAAAATTTCAGCCGACAATTTTTATTATGTTTGCTTTTATAATAGTTACAATAAAAGTAAGCACTTTTTAATAGAGAGAAACTATTTTTTTGATATACTACCTTTTTTATGTTAACAAAACAATAGGAAAAATTTTTTTTGAAATTCTACCAATCCTGGGTTTTTCCAATTACTGACGTCATAATGACGTCATAATTGGTCGCCATGGCAACACAAGTGTAACACATACTTGAACAAGGCATACCATCCACCTGTAAAAGTTTCGTCGGAATACTTCAGGAGATATTGACCGCGGGCACTTTCCGCCCCCCCCCCCCCCCCCCAGTCCCAGAAGACAAAAAAAAGCCCAGTCTGGATAGGGTTAAGACAATTTCGTGAACAGGAATTTATGACTATGTCAAGGATTTATTAGGGCCATTTAAACGGGAGAAAATAAGTCGCGTTTTATTTAAAGTGTATATGAAACGAAAATTTAGTTTGTCTTATTTGAAAGAACTCTTAAAATAATGGGGAATATCAATTTACAGCTTTTTCATATTTTACTTAGTTCTTCAGATATTTAGACTTATGTGATATTCAAATGCGATAACTTATGGTTCGTTTTTTTCTAATTAACATATTAAAAAATCGTGAATATTTTTAAGATTATTGATCAAAATCACTCGTAACTTGTCTTTCATGTTTAGTTGCATGAACTGTAGCAATATGCAAAGTTTCAAGTGATTTTGTTCAATAATCTTAAAAATATTCGCGATTTTCGAATATGTTAATTAGAAAAAAACGAACCATAAGTTATCTCATTTGAATATCACATAAGTCTAAATATCTCAAGAACTAAGTAAAATATGAAAAAGCTGTAAATTGATATTCCCCATTATTTTAAGAGTTCTTTCAAATAAGACAAACTTAATTTTCGTTTCATATACACTTTAAGTCGCCAACACACTCGTATAAATGGTCAATTTCTAATAAGTCGCAAGTCGCAACTTACCTTCGAATATTTAACAATTATTCACCGAAGTGGAGGTGAATAGTGCTGGACATTCACCGAGCCGCTTCGGCGAGGTGAATATCCACACTATTCACCGACACTGAGGTGAATAATTGTTTTAGCATATACCTCATAAATGAAATAACAAGTTTAACATTCTTGACTTATATTTTTTGGTATTTTATACAAGACACGGCCGCTAACAACTTGGACACTTGGCGTACTCGATATTTGTCCACAAAACAGTTTTTTAATACAACTTTTGACTATATTAATTAGAAAATTGTAAAGAAACATACCTGTGGACACTCTTCTACCTAATTTTGTTGACTTACTCGTTATTCTACAACATCAGCCTTGTTTATCAACTAAATCTCCTGCGTCGGTAAACAAAGCAAAACTAGTTGACTAGCGCAGGATATCCCGAGCTAGAGGAACCAATCAGATTGCGTGAAAAGCACTATTCACCTGCGAAGTATATGCTAAATAGCTGTAAACCGTGTTCTTATTTTAGTCGCGACTTATTTTGATCACGAAGGAATTGACCATTTATCTATTACGAGCTGTGTTCGCGACTTAATCTCCCGTTTAAACGACCTTATGGGTCATTTCGACATTTCGTGAAGTTTGCCACAGTGCATTTGTAGCTGCATGAGTTCGATAGTGTAAATTTTTGCACAATTTGCCAAGAGGTATCAGACTATTTGGTTAGATCAATTGTAACTGATAGGGTTGTGTGAGTGCTTTTGCATAGTTTTTGTTTCGTTCCCCGCAGGAACGAAACTGTTACTGTATTAGCTTTCCATTGACATCACAAAAGAAACTGTCATCACAGATGAAAATCGTCCAATCGTAGTGCAGTGTTGTTGACATAACTGTAATCTTATCCAATGAAATCAAAATTCCGCACAAAAAATTTAGTTGGAGGCGTGGTTAAACGCCAAAACGAAGTGAAAAAATTGCTGATCTAGAGTAATTTGAAGACGTAAACAATCCCGTGCGAAGCGAATCATCAATCTTGTGCTGTAGAAAGTAGGAAATTTCCCCTCGTTGAACTCGAGAATGCATTCGTTATGTATGGCAACTGCGCGTTCCAAAAGGTCAGTCGCACTGTTTCACGCGTGTCTAATAATTTTAAAATATAGCTATTTTATGAACAATGTCAATAGTTTGAGGCTAGAAGTTCGTTATCATTCATTTGTGGCCCATCTAAATGGTTATTCTGATTCGAGAATTAAACTGACCTATGACGACGAAAATGATGATAGTCCGTTATTGACCTAATTTATATTGATCCTTTTGGCCTTGGAAATTTATGGATTTGCTATTGGCGATTATTCAATAAATACCGCGGTGTCATAAATAAATCAGCTGCATGAAATTTAAATGCGACGTGCTAGCGTCTCGCAATTTTCCCGAGAAAGCAATTCTTTTGGATCTAGACTAAAACTACACCCGAGTAACATACGAGTACATACGAGTAACATACGAGTACATACGAATAACATACGATTACATACGAGTAACATACGAGTACATACGACTAAATTTCACTAAATATGCAATATGACTGACATACAAGTATATACAAATTTATACAACTACTGAAATACGACTAACATGCAAAATACAAGCATTTAGAAGTACCACAAGGATAATTCCAAGCTGAAATGGCAAAATAGTACTTTTTTTATTACTTTTACAAAGCAATAACGACCCATTGCAGCTACTTGAGACCTTAAGATACCCCGGGTTCGGTTTACAGGTACCGGTACCGCCATTTTTGTTTACTTTAGAGACCTTAAAGGGGCTGTGTCACCGCGTGCGCATCTCTTCTGCGCATAACAGAACTAGACTTCGGAAATAGTCGGAAATTGTTCGGAATTACTTTCCGCCATAAACAATGAGTGATGAGGCATTGAAAGCAAACGACATGGTGAGTAAATATTGCATATTATTTACATAATTATATATCGAAGTGAATTTTTGTGGTTAATTAATTTGTTATAAAGTAGACTGCGGCATATTTTAAACAGGCAAGCCATTGTAACTGCATGAGTTCTTGCAGTACAAAGAGAAAAGAGAATGGAACTCGAGGATGTCCTTGCAAAGGAAATAATACCGAATGCACGGCTGATTGTCGGTGTGGTACTCGCGCTAAACCTTGTAAGAATAGGGTATGTATATGAACTGCAAACACATTTGTGTGAAGTGACTTTAAAGTGCTTAATTTAGCGTTTTTGTTGCTATTAGGCTATGGCAAAAAACTCGGGCAGAGATCGAGGACATATTGACAGAAGCAGAGCTGCAGGAAGACAACGTGCTAGCAGCTCAAAAGGCTTTCGTCTAAGCCACAATCAAGTGGAGACGGTGGAGTCTGAAGAAAGTCAGTGGGAAAAGGAACACAAAGACGTTAAGGTAAATTTTTCACCTACGTTACAATATTTTAAGTACTTGTGTTTAATTTTTTAACATGAGCTATGTAGTCTGTCTAATAGCATGACGATCGATCTTTTATTCAATGGCCAATAGTTTTTGTAGATGCATAACAAGATAGACCAAGATAGAGAACATATTCCCTGACAAGTGCCCAGTTTGACTATATATTTTATTCAGCCTCACGTTAGTCCATGTCAACTCATAGTTTTTCAGATCATGCAATTAGGAATATGGCTGATGCCAAAACTGATAATTATATATATATATATATATATATATATATATATATATATTGAAATATTTCATTACACAAATGAAATTTATTGTATGCTTATTTTAGGACTTTATTGGCACATTAGATAATGATATGGTAAGGAAGCTTGCCATTCGAAGTTTGCGCAGGGGTATTGGTTCTATGGATTACGTTGAAACACTATTAATTATGGAGGATGACCTGACAGACCCAGATGAGAATGAAGATCTTGGTGTATTTCAGCAGTCATCAACAGATCAACCAGATGATGAACCACCTACCCAAGATTCTAGCACTCAGGAGCCAAGTCAGAATCCTACATCAGGTAGTGTGCCAGATTGGTGTATCTGTGGAAAATGTCAACCAATGCCTCAGGAGATTGAAAATAAATGCTGCAAGCTCAAAAAATGCATCACACTTTCTTCCCGGTTTTCAAAGTTGTGCCTTGACCCTGATGTGCTGAAGCTTTGCATCAGAAATACAGGGGATATACGTAATGACCGGGAAGACAATAGCACCAGGGCATTTCGAAAGGCGGCTTACAGGCAATTTATCCTTGCACGACACGGTCATCTAGGGAAAGGAAATAGAAGAGTCTGTCCTTCATGTGTTGTGTTAAGAATAAGAAAACGTTTTCCATCAATAACTGGAATCTACATGGGGTATAGGGAACGACGATATATTATAGTGTGATTGTTTGTTTTATTTTTCTTCAAGTACTTGCAAAGTAAATGTGATTGATTAACTGCAGTATATAACCAACTGTATACCATCATCATTTCACCATAATAGATGTATCAGTTATAAACCTGAAACTTTCAAGTTATAAACACACTACCTTTGCTCATATTTAATCTGCTGATTTACAGCATATATCATTTTATATATTAAGTTTTGCTAAAATAATTACCAACAATTGGTCATACAGTCACATTGCATAATTTGATGTTCTCATTGTTTTGTAACTTTTGTTGCCCAATTACTTCTTTGTGTCAAATCTACTTCTGCGCTAGGCAATTTCTTTGGTTGGTTGTGGTGGTACATGGGCAGTTGTTGGGGCAATTAGGCCAGGGTCGCTTGTATTCACAGCAACTATCTGTGTGACATGCTCAAAATCAATTGCTCTTCTCCTCAAAATTTTCGACAATGACACTGGGATGTATCCATATCCCTATATTCCGTATTTTTTATATTTACCTTCGACGATATTCTAGTGACAACAAGTGGGCAGCGAACTCGCTGTCACTGTGTAACTCGTAGCCAGTGTCGATTTTTGAGCCCCTCCACGCCTCAAAAATAGGTATATCCGTTTATACTGGCTATTCTAGCCTTTTTGTGATGATGTGGAACCATCGTATTTTCGTTTTCGCCCTGAATTTTCGCGTCTCCCGCCTCGTACTCCATCATTCGAAGCCGCCATCTTGGATATGCTAAATTGAAAACTACAGGCTGTAGTTTTCAATTTGTTGTATGCGCAGAAGAGATGCGCATGCGGTGACACAGCCCCTTTAAGATACCCCGGGTTCGGTTTACGGGTACGGGTAATCTACCCGTACCTGTACCCGTAGTTGTATGTACGGGTAGACCATGATCTACCACAGGGAAAACGGGTACGCGTACCCATAAACCGAACCCGGGGTATCTTAAGGTCTCTATTGGCTTCAAATTCATAGGTCATATGACCTGCTAAAAATTTGTTCAAGAAGTTTGACATTTGAGCAGACCACAACAAATCAAACACCCAGGTTAGACACACCGTATGTCATCAATCACTTGGCTTCGCTGACACAGCCAGTGGTAGCTGGAGACCATTTTTCCTAAGTAACTGCAATGGGTCGTTCTTGCTTTGTAAAAGTAATAAAAAAAATACTATTTTGCCATTTCAGCTTAGAATTTTCCGTGTGGTAAACGGTTTTACTCTTAATTAATTCTTTGAACGTTTTCATGGCGATAAAGTAATATAAATAAGTTTTGTGGAAACACCACGTAAAATATTTCTTTGCTAAGCTTTCGGCCTGTTGACTCAGGCCTTCATCAGAGCAATGACAACAAGTTGTTGGCTCACGTCATTTATAAGCTAAGCAACTGATCAATTAAATCACGTAAGAATACAATGGCGTATCACGTTAATTTTATTAATTAGAAAACAAAATCAAGAATGTTCTCCGAATAGGGCACGCCACGTGCTATTTAATGGCTGTCCCTCCTGAGAAATAGTGCGATGTTTTGCAATCTCAATGGATTCTCTTGTTCTTCGCGTGAAGTATTGCTTGTCGCTGGCTAAGAGTGATGACTCTTCCCACTTAACACGATGGTCATACTTCCAAGCGTGTTTGGCAACAGCAGACTTTTCTTGTTGCGCTTTTATGCAACATGTCTTGTGTTCCTTCAGGCGAGTTGAGAGATTCCTTCCCGTTTCTCCGATGTATACCAAGCCACACTCACAAGGAATGCGATACACTCCAGGCTTAGATAAGCTATCCACTTCATCTTTATGTGTGAAAAGTACCTTGAACAATTTGTGTTGACTACTGTGGAATACCTTCATACCAGCACGATTTAGAATCCTCTCAATCTTGTGAGATGCTGGTCCGATATACGGAAGAGAAACTGAAGGTGATTCTTGCTGGGGCTGTGTATTCGGCTCTGGATGTACCGAAGGAGTCATAGAAGCTTGAATCATCATCTCAGGAAAACCGTTGTTAGTTAAAACCAACTTAAGGTGATCTAATTCTTCCTGAAGATGTTCTTCGTCACAAATTGTTCGCGCTCGATGAACGAAAGTTTCGCACACAGATGATTTAATACTTGGATGATGGAATGAATTGGAGTTAAGGTATCTGTCAGTGTGTGTTGGTTTTCGATACACAGTATGACTTAAAGTCCCATCTGATTTAACGGAAAGCCAAACGTCCAAGAATGGGATAGATTTGTCTTGATTTTGTAATTCCATAGTGAATTTGATTGAAGGATGTATGCTGTTAAGGTGGTCAAGAAAATTAGACAAAGCATTCAAACCGTGTGACCAGGTACTTAGCGTATCATCAACATAACGTTTCCACATACCTGGTTTTACGGGGCAGTTGCAAGAGCCTTCTTCTCAAATTCCTCCATGTATAGGTTAGCCATGATTGGAGACAAAGGGGAACCCATTGCTGCTCCAGTAGTTTGTTCGAAAAATCTGTTCCGCCATTGAAAACAAGTTGAATTTAGGCACAGCGTTAACAGTTCATAGACCTGATCTGCAGAAAGATTCGTTCTTGTGGCGAGCGTTTTATCTATTAGAAGTCTTTCTTTTGCAATCAGGCACGCTTCTTCAATGGGAACATTCGTAAACAAACTAACAACATCAAAACTAACTAATATCTCATCATTAGCCAACTTAAGTGTCTTAATTTCAGAGACAAATTCCTTAGAATTTAATACATGGTGAATGGACTTACCAACCAAAGGCTTCAAAACAGTAGCAAGATATTGTGCTAAGGCGTATGTTGGAGAGCCTCGTGAAGCCACAATTGGACGAAATGGGACACTCGTTTTATGAATCTTTGGAAGACCATAAAATTTAGGACACACTGAAGCAGAAGGGCGTAAACGTCGGTAGAGGTTTTTAGGTAAACTTTCCATCTTACAAAGTTCTAACAATTTACTAGAAACCTTACGTTCTATGTTTCTCTTCCGTATATCGGACCAGCATCTCACAAGATTGAGAGGATTCTAAATCGTGCTGGTATGAAGGTATTCCACAGTAGTCAACACAAATTGTTCAAGGTACTTTTCACACATAAAGATGAAGTGGATAGCTTATCTAAGCCTGGAGTGTATCGCATTCCTTGTGAGTGTGGCTTGGTATACATCGGAGAAACGGGAAGGAATCTCTCAACTCGCCTAAAGGAACACAAGACATGTTGCATAAAAGCGCAACAAGAAAAGTCTGCTGTTGCCAAACACGCTTGGAAGTATGACCATCGTGTTAAGTGGGAAGAGTCATCACTCTTAGCCAGCGACAAGCAATACTTCACGCGAAGAACAAGAGAATCCATTGAGATTGCAAAACATCGCACTATTTCTCAGGAGGGACAGCCATTAAATAGCACGTGGCGTGCCCTATTCGGAGAACATTCTTGATTTTGTTTTCTAATTAATAAAATTAACGTGATACGCCATTGTATTCTTACGTGATTTAATTGATCAGTTGCTTAGCTTATAAATGACGTGAGCCAACAACTTGTTGTCATTGCTCTGATGAAGGCCTGAGTCAACAGGCCGAAAGCTTAGCAAAGAAATATTTTACGTGGTGTTTCCACAAAACTTATTTATATATGGTTTTACTTTTACTTAGTTTTCTTCTAAATGCTTGTATTTCGCATGTTAGTCGTATTTCAGCAGTTGTATGAACTTGTATATACTTGTATGTCAGTCATATTGCATATTTAGTGAAATTTAGTCGTACGTACTCGTATGTTACTCGTATGTACTCGTATGTTATTCGTATGTTACTCGTATGTACTCGTATGTTACTCGTATGTTACTCGTATGTTACTCGTATGTTACTTGTATGTACTCGTATGTACTCGTATGTTACTCGTATGTTACTCGGGTGTAGTTTTAGTCTAGATCATTATTTTGGTAACGTTTTATTTTCCTCCTATAGACGGTCAGAAGAGTATTGCTACTGAATAGAAGATTTACGTTGCCAAAATAATTGCGTTCTCACGAAAATCGCGAGACCGCTAGCACGTCACGTTTAAATTCAGTCGAATTTATGCGACTGTGAATAACCTGAAATAATCAATAGAGCCTGCCCTCTGGACTGCGGAGGATAGAGTAACCGTCATGATCAGACGGTACAACGTCTGAAATGTGTGTTCGTTTTATTAGACGAAGCTTAAATTATTTTTTTGTAGTTTTATTATAATCTTCTCGCTTCAGCATATTTCTAGTTTGTTTATATGCAAAACAAAAATCGTCTAAATTAAATTTGTCGTATGAAACGCAGGCGCGTAGTAAAAATTGTCGCGCCAGTCTACATGGGGGAAATAATTAGTTGAGCTAAAATTCGTCATTGCTGTTGAAACAGCCCCTCATAAACGACTGACCGGAACGAAACAGCTATTTCTTTTAAGAAATAGTTTCTTGTTGCTGGTCATTTGGCGGCCTATACAATAAACTTTCTTGCATGGACATTTTTCTCGCGAGTTTTCTCGGTAACCTGCTTGAAATTTTAGCCTATAGTATTTCAATCATGAAAATTTTTATATTTCAATTTTTGATGGAGTGTGGTGTAAAAATTTCTTGACAAAATTTTCTACAGACTAGAGATCATTCAATTTATTTAATAAACGAAATAAAATAAGATGGATAAGATGGATCGCCATCTTAGTTTTGAAGTTACAGCAAATTTTATGTACATGTTTAAGTTCATGAAAATCTGTCATCATGGCAACATTTAAGCTGGATTTCCACTAGGCGTAAAATGTTGCGCGCTCGACTTTTTTCTTTTGTCTTGTGTGTTTCCATGTGGAACGAAGTAGAAAACTATTCAATTTGTACAATAGAAAAGTCGAGCGCGCGACATTTTACGCCAAGTAGAAATCCAGCATAAGGTACATAAAAGTGTGGTAGAAGTATCACTAAATGTTAAAGCCTAGTTCTCATATGTCGCCGACCGTCGCCAATTTGTGATTTAGATGCATGTTAAAACGGTAAAAAAGAAAAGTAATAAAGAACAATGCAGAAAGCAGTGCTTTTCTGCATTGTTCTTTATTACTTAACATGCATCTTAACGGTCGGCGACATATGAGAACTAGGCTTAATTAAGCAAAAACCATCCCCTAGGGAACCACCTTAAGTTTCTGTATTGCATTTCTTGACAAAAAACTTTTTCCTGTATTTTGGGACAACCGCTAGTGGATTAACAGTTTTAATACACTAGTCAAAAAAGACTCAAAATCAGTTTACTCAACGGATATACGGCGGGTCGCAGTTGACAAGCGCCTATATTAGTTTCCTCACGCAAACACGCCGCCATGAAAGCTTGTCTTGCACTGTTTGTTTAAAACACGACGGCTGAGTCAACTACAGCAATTAGTCTGCTATAAATGAACACTATATAATCGTTTAATTTACCTGCAAGGGCATCAGTTATCATCAAATTGTAAAGCAAAATATTGTGGTATCCTCTTTTTATCCCGCCACCAGAGTTTAACACCATCGCCATTAAATAGAGCAAGTTAGGCACAACAGAGGTGACGCTGATGAAAACAAACGTGATTCTCAAAGCTAAACTATAAGTTTCACCATTTTGAACAATAGTACTATTGCTTGCCGATACATTACTTGAGCTTGTCGGTGTCATTTCACTTGCCAATTTCTTTTTATCAAATCACTATTACTTTAAAGATGTCGACTCACCCGATACCCACATAGCCCAGCCACTCTTGACACTTCTTATACATGTATGTTATGTTCATGAATTGCATGACCAAGCTGAAAGAAGAGACTTAAATTTTCTGGCAATATTTTTCTCAGCGAGTGTAGCTGATCTCGTACATATAGCACAAATGAAATCGAACCTTTATTGAACCTCCTCGTTTTGTAATTACATGTTGCACTGTCTGGCTTCAATGCATTTGTACTTGCATTTATTCAATAACTGTATGTAGTGACGCAATCGGCTGTGTGTGTACATCGTAAATATTAATTTCAGGATGCCGCATTCATATCAGTAGAATTTCCTTTGTTCTACGGCAGACCACTGGCAGCTAAATATATAATCTATCATGTCAATGGACATGCGAGGTGATAAACTCATGTAAGCGATGCTAATACAATAAAGATGATAAAAAGAGATGCTCATTTTTGAAACGGAAGCCTGAGTCATCATCAGCGTCATATAGGGGCATAATCGTTTTCCTAATAGTAATACTTCGACAGTTTTGGGCCGAGTCAGACGTGTTTAATTGCATGGTTTAATGGATTTTTTGGGGCAACGGCGTGCAGTTGTCATGCGCCAAGTAGCCATGCCAAGTTTCTTTGAACGATTTTTTAAGGTATTTTGAAATAATTCGGCTGTACATGCGAGTAGAACAAAGAGAGAAAAAGGTCGTAAATCTCCAAGATATTTTAATAGCAATGAAATACTGAAGTTTTGAGCTTATAGCCCTTCATTATATAGAAACGAGGTATACTAAGTACCGAGTTAGGAATCGAGTTAGGAATCGAGTTAGGAATCGAGTTAGGAATCGAGTTAGGAATCGAGTTAGGAATTGATTTTAAAAAATACATAAATAATAATAAATAAATAACAAACAAACAAACAAACAAACAAACAAACAAACAAACAAACAAACAAACAAACAAACAAACAAACAAACAAAAATAAAAAAAAAAAAAAAAATAAAAAACAAACAAACAAACAAACAAACAAACAAACAAACAAACAAACAAACAAACAAACAAATTAAGAAATAACAAATAAATAACAAACAAACAAACAAACAAACAAACAAACAAACAAACAAACAAACAAACAAACAAACAAACAAACAAACAATTAAGAAATAATAACAAATAAATGAATAATAATAATTTAAACGATTAATGTAAATGTCAAGTCGACGTTTGATAGGGATTTAACTCGATATGTCTTCGAAACGTACACAAAAGTACGATTTACTATCACGTGATCTTTCCTTCATGGTCAACAGGTGACCCAAGACATAGTAAAACATAACTAATAAAGACAAATTTCAACTTCATACCGTCAAAATCGACTTAAAAGTAGAAACAATCTTAAGATTAAACACTTTCTCGCCTTTTTATAGTTTCAACTTACATTTTTCTAGCGTATAAAGTCTTTGACAGTTAACCTTTTTGAAGATTTGCTCAGTTTGAAACAATAGACCTCTTGCAGTGACTTCAAAAGCAGCATATTTGGAGGGCAATTTGTCAAATCGAAATCTCCACCGTTCAAATAAGTGCATACCCAATACAAATTACAGTTCAAAGATACATAGTTTTATATTTTTTTGCTTGTAAATTGTAGAGTTTCTTTAATAAATAGCTTTGTCGAACGGTGGAGATATAAAAAAATGCGTCAAAATGTTGATTTCCGGAGGAGTTTAATCAGCAAAATCCTGGAATTTCCTTTTGAAGATGGATTCCGTACCCTGTTCTAACTGTAGGGCAAATAAAAGTCATGAAATAATTTATTTCTTTTTGAATATCAATGTCAAGCAGTGGGAAAACATTTGGACGTGAACGCAAGACTAACCTAAATGTTTTGCAGGTCATTATTTGTTTTCTAAAATAATCAAACCAGACAACAATATTATGAACATATTTGCATGGATATACTTATATAATAACCAATCCAGATAAACCATAACTCAACAACTACAGCCTGGTTACCATACAGCCGTAACAGACGGCGACGGGGCTGCGTTATGTTTCGGTGATCTAATCGAACATTATGTACGGCCCATGATCTGTTGAGTATTTTTTTGTCGAGCAAAAGTACTACATGTAGGTCTGGTCGAAACCGCAAAGCTTCCATGAATTGTTCGAAAGTATCGACATATATGCTTTGCGTTGCCAACTCGAATCCTTTATCTTTGCTCTATTAAGACTGAAAAGGCTAATTGCGCTTTGCCTCAGCCGTGCTGTTACGACTATATCAATCCAGCTAGGGTATTGATTCTATGACATGTTTACAGGGACTTAAAATAAACAGTGAAAGTCAAATATGAATACACTGTAATAAGTTATTTAAAACGACTACTTTTACCATTGGGCATGTTCGACCCTTTCTTTGTTTACCCTTTCTTTGTGAGTTGTCATATGATTTACAAGCAAGGGTAACTGTTATAACTTGCGTTTCTTTTACATTTCCTTTGCGTTTCTTTGTGGATTATAGGTGTACTTAAGTCTGACTTTAACGCTCGTGAAAATTGTCACATAACTTCTATGGCACGAGTTTAAAACACAGTACTGCGAAGCAATTTAAACTGACATAACCACAACAAATAAAAAGAAAGTAACTCCGAATCATGTACTTCTAAAATTCAGGTCCAAAAAGGCGCAATAAACTTGCTTTTTGAAAGTTATCCAACATCAGGGAAGGATCTTTCTGAATCATAGCCGTGCTGATGTAAGAATGCTTTGCTTTGAGACATTCCCAATGGCAGTGGTAATATCTGTTCGCTTCATTTGAAACTCGTTGGATGCCATTAGCATCTACAAAAGTGTCTCTTTCCTTGTGCTGCACAACAAGCGCAAGGAATGGTGGACCAGAAGGATCACGAAAAGGATATGGGCAACCAGCACATTTCTTTACCTTGTTGGTCAGATTCATCAAAACAAATGGATTGCTGTTATGCCATGGTTGACGGTAACGTTGTGAATAGACACCTGCAGGTAGTTGTGTTGGCTGCTGGCTGACGTTGAATGAAGAGGGTCGACAGGTGAGTGGTTGTTGCTGGCTTTGTTCGTGCAGTATTGTTGTACTGGTAAACGGTGGCTGTTGGATGATGGATCCCCCAAGTGACTGCTGATTGCTGTTGAATATGTTTGAAGGGAAGTTACACAAGTTTTCTTGGCCAATTTGCTGGTTGCTGACTTGAGGTGTCCAAGTGTTTATGTTCATTGACATTAAACTATTGCTGGTAGGGTAGTAACGGCGATTGGTGCTGGCTGTCTGCGTGACTTCCTGTTCAGCTGCGACATTCGATATGGGCCGAAGTCTGGCTGTACCCGATTGCCGCTCGGAGTAATTGCCCGATAAGTTGTACTGATTACTCGTCATGGTGGAAGGGGACTGTGTAGAATGCTGCCATAGGTTGCTAATGTTGCCCAATGTGGGCCGATTGCTTCGCTCTTGACAGGTATTTGATGAGCTTGTAGATGGTTGAAGGAGCGCAGAATTCTTCTGGTATTGAAGGTGGTGTTGATTTGAAGTAGACGTTACTGCTTGGGAACTACGTCCTTTATCCATCTGTTTGAATAATGACATGATTGTCGCTCTGTTGTGGACTTTCTGTTGAAGTGTTTCTTCATCTTCCTTGACGTGGAGAACATTCATGAGAACCCAAACAGCATGCAGGCACAAGTCTCTTTTGGACGCAAAAGTACAGTTACAGTTTATTGTTTCCCCAATTTCAACTAATCGAACTTTGCCATCATGATCAATTTCAAAAACCTTTTTATAGTCATGGACAGTGTGGATCTGCTTTAGACACACTCTAGCTCGCTTAGCCAATTTAAGAGACTCTGTGAATTGTTTGCTTCTACTTGTTCTTCTTCTAAATGCTGGACGGACTTTCCTCGCATCACTTTCATCAGTGGATTCCTCCGAGCTGCTGAATTCATTTGGATCACTTCTCATGCTCACAACTCTCTGTTTAACTCTGTGACTAGATTTTTGGTTCACGTAAGGCTCAGCGTCATAAGCATTGGTAAGGAGACTGTTTTCTGTCAATTCCTTTGCAAACATCGCTGCTCGGTCAAGCTGACGCCTAAGGGAGAGGTCATCCTTTGTTTTCTGGTCACTGCACTTGCCTCCGCTGTACGTACCGCTTTCACACCTGACGAAAGATAACAAAGTCTCTTAGCTGCGTGAAAATGCCGTGATTCAGTAGGTATACCTTAGAAAAATATATTTTAGGTGTGAGAACATAGGATGATTTTTGTTTTATATTACGAAGATCTAATTAATAATTTATCTGAAACATCAGACTAGTTTCAGTATCAGTCTGTTCTGCATCAACTCTCGTGTGCTCAAATTGTGCTTTAATTTTACTATAGCGAAAACTTCTTTTTTTAATTTATTTTTATTTTTAATGAAAAAAACAGTTGATGTTTTAGAAGAAGTTTACAAAATGAGTAGCTTTTTTGCTAATATATAAACATGACGCTTCGCCTCATGCACTCTTTACCCTAATAAAAAGCGACCACTCATTTTGTAAATAGTACATACTGCACCTTTCGAATTTAGCTTTAATGAGCGCACTTTCAACTATGTGATCCTCAGCAACACGAGCCAATGTGTCATTCTTTGCGCCGCGTACGGCATTTCTAGAATGACCTACTTCGGCCATATTGGTATTTGGTGTTTTTGATCCTTTAAAAGCGCGGAAGACATGAAATCTGCGAATAAATACAAAGCAACTGTAAACAATGAATATAAAAATAATCAAACTAAAGATATAAAAAAAAAATAAATGTACTAAACTCAATGTACCTTCTCAAGTGCCAAAATTTGTTGAACCATGGCTTTATGTGTCGTCGTTTGTCCTTTGATGCCCAGTCCATCAGAGTTCTACGCTTTGCTTCATACGCACTTGGTGTCTCTGCACAATATATGGCATGCACCATTGTAAGAAATTCTGCTTTGGATTTTGGACTCCAATCACTTTTGGAAACCTTGTGGGCACAGTCATAGAAATGACTTTCACAGGACTTGGCACGGCTTAACATATCAGGTTTTAGCATCCGCCGGATGCTTGTCCGATTACCACCATGCTCATCAGTTACAATACCAGATGGATCGAAAATGTAGCTTCTATCGCCAGTAAACTCTCTCAAAGCCTGTAATAACAAATAAAAACTATTAGAAGATTGAAAAATTGAAAGTTGCTGTTGTTACTTTAAGATTCCCTTAAAGAATATGATGGATGTGCAGGTGCATGGGACTAACTTACTTCATTTAACTGATGCCAGAATTCACAAAGTGTTTCAGTGCTTTCTGATTCGCAATCCATACTAGCAAGAGTTACCATTTCCTTCAGAGTTGGATGCTCAACACTTAAGTTGATGGTTTTCATACCAATAACCTTATCATGTTCAGCATCAAGGAAGCAGCACTCTTCAGCCAAAGGATGGTTTCCCCCACGTTGCATAAGAACAGCAGTTTTAACTCTCTCTTTGCTTGACCTAAATACGACCGTCATTTTGCTTTCACATAATCTTCCATCTTGAACTTTCCAGAGTAGAAATTTGTCTTGCATATCACTTGCTTCTTTTATCTTTGCCAGAGCTTCAAATGAATGGCCAAATGGATTTACTTTATTTACAACACTTTGTTTGATATTCTGGATTTTCTTCAGATTAGCCACAGCAGCGGCACTTTCATATACCTCAGCTACACTCTTTCCTTCTTTGAGCATCCCCCTTAGTCTTTCGTACGGGAATTGAGAGGGTTTAGCACTTGTGTTGGCTTGAAAGAATGCACTTGCACATTCAGAGATATCTTGCTCAATCTTCTTTGCTTCACACGTATGATTACCAGAATGAAATACAACGACGTGGTCATTGTAAAACTCCCATATCTTTCTTGCTAGGCAATCAACTGGTACGGCATTGTACCCACAACATGAACACACTGTGCAATTTCCAGACAGTCTGCGAAATTGAACTTTATTTGGCTTGTTGTAGGAATGAAGGTATGCGCATCTGGAATTGTCACATCTAAATGTTCCAGCACATGATGCCACCCTGCGTACGCCGCTAAATCCTTCCCGGCTTGAGGTAACCCATTGTTTCCATGGTCGTCCATCTTTACTGCTTTTCATAAGATTCTGGTTGTTATATTCGAGCTTATAGGCACAGTGCCCATCAATATTGTATGGTACGGACTCTACTTCTTCTATTACTGACCATAGGGTGGGATACATTTTTTTCCGTTTCCTGAAATCAAAACCAATCTGTGTTTTTGTATTTTTTTTGCTAAATTATTAAGGATAATTTGGTACATTTTTACGATCAGAAAGTGATGTCCCAAGTTAGGGGTACAGTTAACAACTATTCATCGAAGTTTAACTGACTAGCGGTGGATATTTACATATTATAAATGTCACATCTATTCATCTAGATGAAGCAATCAGATTGCGCAAAATTTAGCACTGTTTACCTCCCATGTATGTGCGAATCCTATATTATAAGTGATACCATGACAGGAGGAAAATATTGGCAAAATTAGAAATCGCCCTTGTTTGAGGGAAATTGGAGATTAAATGCCCGGTAAGAACAATTATGGCATTACATAATTATTGTAATACTTACAAATCTTTGACAATATCAATGCTTGCTTTTAAATGTCTGAAAATAATAAAAAAATTAAGATAGATTTTACAAAGGGTACTGCGGCATAAATTTGACATATTCTGCTCTAAATGTTTTCATTTAACATTCATCTTGGTTACTGTACCTCTTTGATTTTGATGCTTTATTGCAACGGTTTAGCTTTAGATGCTTGTTAAGATTACCAACACAAGAAAATGGTTTAGAGCAAAACTGGCAAATAGGCTGTGTTTCATCACCTGAACCAAATAAATAACATTTACATGTAATTGAAAACAGAATTATCAATAGATTTAAATACATCTACATCAAGTAGTTTTTAAGCTGAGTACACAGGGGGTTCTACTCTCAGTGCCCATTATCAAATTCAAGACAGGAAATCAGAGTACTACATGATATATAAACACACAGTCAAACAAGGATCAACAGGCATAGTCCACTTTAGTGTAATAAAAGTAGCGTGCTGCGTAGGCAGTGTAGAAAAAAAAATTGAAATGTAGCGAGGTTAGATATATTGCCGAAACAGAGAACGTAGGAGTCTAACGTTTCGAGCGAAGGCCCTTCGTCAGAGAGAAACGTGTCTTAACGTTACACTCAGACGAAGGGCCTTCGCTCGAAACGTTAGACTCCTACGTTCTATGTTTCGGCAGTATATCTAACCTTGCTATATTTCGATTGTTATAATCCACTTTACACTGATTTGCCATTGGTAGAGGTGGTGCCAGGAGTTCCCCAGGGGCTGAACTAGGGGGTAGGACGGCCATGACAATGATTGTACTTTGGAAGTCTAAATTAAATAATGTATCCGTTGTTGTTTTTCAGCATGAATTAGTCAGAACAACTGACAAACTGCAGTATTTCTTTTAAGATAAAAATTGAGAAAAATCTGTTTTTGTTGTATTTGCCTGTCTGCAGGGGCGCACATTCGAATTTTCTTTTTTTTTTTTGGTGGTGGGGGGGGGGGGGGGGGGGGGACATTTTTATCAGTAGTGTCAAAGCTATGCACCTTCCCAGATCAGGATTCTATCTAGAGGGGTTTGGGGCATGTCCCTCAAGAAAATTTTGAAATTTGGATGCCCTGAAACACCATTTCCAGCACTCTCAGGTGAATATTTCGGTCAAAAAGGCATGGTAAATTGATTGTCACTTTACGCTTTTTTCCATGAAAACTGAAAACTGACATATTTACCGAGGTACCGCCTCCACAGGCTTTATTTCCCAGCTTCTTTCTTTCATAAGGGGGTGTAAATAAATTAAAAACATCTGCGGAGGAGGTAGCGTACCGAGTTAAAGCTCGAGAAATCCCATACTACCTACTCAAATTAAATTTATCATGCTCGTATGAATCAACGTGGACGAACTATTAAAATTAAATATTTTAAAACTTTGTCAAAGTTAATACATGTATTTTGAATTTCCGTGAGCCAACACTATGGAGTACAGCCCTACAACAAGTACTTTCTCAGGTATATGGAAACTGACCTCTATCGGGATACGGAAAATCCCGATTGAAGACCAGATCTATAAAATCGGGATTTTTCTTCAGTATCGCGATGGAGGCCGCGTCAGGATTTGGGATTTTGAAGCAAAATCAGATAAGTACCCGAGGAAATCGGAATGGTTGGATACTCTGGATCAGTCTATTTGAAAAGTTTAATGACCATCTCTCCTTAAACTCATTTCGTCATGATCAAGTTCCCAAAACCATCACACCAGATGGTCAAGACGAACCAAAAAGGTAGTCGGATCGACAATTTGGGACCGACTTTTTCAACCGACTCTCAATTGTTGGGGGGGGGGGTATCACCCCCCCACCCCCACCCCCCCTCCACCCCCCAGACCCCTAATGTGCACCCCTGCCTGTCTGCAGCAATAAAGTGAAAAAGTGCTTTATCAAATGGCAAAGCTACTCTCACATTTTTAAACATCTTCCAAACAGTCTCCTATCAAACAACGAATTCTTCTGTGACTGAGAGAACAGGTTTCCACAGCAGGAAGTTATTCATGTAGGCTCTCCTGTTCTCCCCACTCCCTAAAACCAACTTCAGTTAATTCTCATAGCTAGTTACCGTAAATGCTTGATTTAGCGCCACAGCACTTATTAAATTTTCCAACTACTGGAAGCGGTGCTTAATCGAGAGTAGCACTTAATCAAGAGCGGTGCTAAACTGAGCATTTAAGGTAATCATAATAATTAGATTAGGATTTTCAAATTGCATTCAGTTTTCTCTTTTAGATGATAGTGTCGCAATGTGAGAAAAGAAGTTACATGTAACTAGATACTACAAGTACCTTTTCCATTTGAGCTAGAATCTGACAGTGGTAAATATTTGTTGTCATCAGAACTATTGTCGGCATCAACCTTCTTGTTATTTGAATTGGTATCTTAAAAAGAAAACATAAAATTGTTTGTCATGAGATATTTTATGAATTATCTTATATCACAATTAATATAAAAAACAAACACAACATATACAGAAAAAATTATAGCAAAAAAAAGTTTGAGCATTTTCAAAGTTTAAATAAATACCTCTATTAAGGCACGGTCACTATTCATCTGTCTGCAAAGTGATAAAAGGAACCAACTACTGTACATACCTTTTTCATCAAACTTAGAATCTGACAGTGGTAAATATTTCTTGTTATCAGAACTACTGTCATCATAAATGCTTTTGTTATTTGAATCATTATCTGGACAACAAAAACGACATTTATTTAAAAAACTTTGTGTCACAAAATGTACACATACACATGTATTGTAGGCAAAACCGTGACAAATGAAATGAACAAAGAACATATTTATAAGCAACCTTTATAACCCACCTTCAGTAACTGCTGTGAGGTCTTTCACAGTGCTATTGTAATAAGATACAAATATAAATACTAGAGAGAGAGAGAGTTCAAATAGGCTATGTTTTTCAAATGATGCAAATGTAGAATAATGAGTGTTTCAATACTATAATTTGAAAGTATGGACCAACTTTTACGGCTTCAACAGCATTTTATACAGGATGTTTAGCAGTACAGTAAAAGCTTATATTTTCAGTTATTGCACATTAAAGCTTAAAATTTTGTTTTGGACTTGTCTTGTTGCAGTAAAAATCATACAGAAAGGATGCCAACTTATCAATTTTAATTCAATAGTTGATTTACCTCAGACTGAAAAAAAAAAGAATAATGTTAAAGAAAAAACAAGGCCTGTAAACTATATGATCTGTTGCCATGACAGCCTGATAAACACAACTGTAATGCTTAGTTTTAGTTGTAAAAATTGTTTAGTTTTGTCGACTGAGAGCTTGAGCCAGTTTCAGAAGAACTGTTTAAACATATCTTTGATTTTCAGTTTTGTGACATACTTCCAAATATAAAACTGTGAAACTCTCCACTGAATCATCATGCTGACTTAAATTGTAAATATGAGTAGTTTATACCTTTTCAATTCAGCTTTTACAGGTGAATCTGAAAAAAGTGAAAAAGAGTGAAATACAATTTTTGAATATATACTTATGTTTGTTATAAGTTTCAGAAAAGTTTGAAAAACTGTTAAAAAAAAATTTTTTGGAAAAGTAAAATCAGTATAGTGTACCTGATATTATGATGCATTGTGATGAATGACTGAAAAATATCAAACATGAATTCAAATATTAATGAAATAAGTTAACCCTTTATAGCCCAGGAGGTCCCTCATTGACAAGTAAAATCATCTGGCATTAGCCAGAGTAAAATACTAAAGACACACTTGGGCATTAAAGGGTTAAGGAATAAAATGGTAATGTTTTACATATTATGTTGTAGTTAACAGCGCTTGAAATAACGGGGGGTCAGGGGCAATGATCCCCCACTTTCACAATTTGACCCCCCAAAATCACTTACAGGTGGTCAACTTGACGCTCAAGTTTTAACGAAATAAGGTTTATGCCATCACTTTTCCTGCACTCAGGGCGTAACATAGTTACTACACATTTAAGGCCGTCATACGGTTTGACTTTCTCCAAATCTCACCAAAAAACGTTCAAATATTTTTTGTTTCACTTTCTGTGCAAATCAGGAGATGAACGCTTTTGTGTATAATGTACAAATTAAGAGGGGAAAATGGTTGACCCCCCAAATTGTGTATCTGACCCCCCAAATTCACGCTTGAGTGGTCATGCTGACACCCCAACTTCTCAGCATTATTTCAAGCACTGGTAGTAGCACAAATGGTACCCTAACCCCCACCATCGCAATGTGAGATATTAATTAGATTAAAATAATAGGAGGTAATTAATTGCTCCACCCCTGAGATTATTTGGGTATCAATTCTGGGGAGGGGGGGGGGGGGGGGGGGGGTCAAAAATATGAGTGTATTAAATATAATACTGTATATGCCACTTTAATATTATTTAAGAAGAAACAATGTGAAAGCAATTGAAAAGCTTTGGCAAGAAGTCACTACAGGAACTGGCTTGCAGTGAGCTACCAGGACTTACATCTACTTAATTAACTTACTAGCCAATTATAGGTACAAGTACTTGCTGAAAGTAGTAGAATTTTGATTCACAGGGCCCTCATTGATACTAGTGAGTCATCACTGAAGAGGTTACCCTACAGAAATAAATTTGATTTGATACACTTTTGCTTACAATTTTTATATTTTTACTGTGCCATTCTGCTAGCATACTTTTTTGACTTTTGCAGCAGTTCCAGATTCTTATTTATATAATATACTTGTCTTTGAGGATGATTATGAAAAATGGAAGTTGGAGGGATCAAAGAGAAAATGTTCTAATATGGAGGGGGGTTACCATCAAATTTCTGCTTTTTTTTAGAGGGGGGTTTCAATGTTAAAAATAAGAAAGCCACAGGGTGCATGGGTTTCTGCAGATGACAAGTGCATTATTGAACTCCTTGCCAATCGCCATTTTTAATAGTTGTGCCTCTGTATTCAATTTATATTTAACAGTTGGTGTTGTTTTATACTTAAATTTAAAATTATGTTCACAAACCTCGAGCTCCTTTTATTTATAGTATCAGTTTTGACAGGTGAATCTTTAAACGAAAAACAAGCTATATTAGCGAAACAAAAGTAGTCAGCACAGAAATATATCACATTCAATCCATGTACAGTACCTGCTATAAGGATGCATTGTGGAAAATCAACACTGTCACTGCAATCACAGAGTTTATAAACATGTTATAAATAAGAAAATAAACAACAAAACGTTTTAAAGGTATGGCTTAATTTAAAATTATAATTAATTTATGCATTTAGTTCGGATATGTTACTAGTGAAGCTTTTTATTGATGGCAGCGAATATCGACTAAGTGTCGGACACGGCCACACGGGACAGACGATCCAAATTTGACCAAATCCGTCGAACTTAACTGAATCAAACGTCTATATTGTCCTGAACTTAACATAAATAATTTAGTTCTTCTCATTTAAAGTACATTGTTTGACCTCAGAGCCTAAGATTAAGAAGATTTACCAAACAAATTTGAAATTTCTCACCTGTCATTTTCCCCCATCTCTGACTCCGACAGCATGGTCGAGCAAGCGTGCAAGCGTTGTGGTCAGCGGATAACGTTTTTAACCCTAACTCGATTCCTAACTCGATTCCTAACTCGATTCCTAACTCGATTCCTAACTCGATTCCTAACTCGATTCCTAACCCAGAAGTTAGGTATCCTCTATAGAAACCAGTTTTAAGTCGCGAAGCATTCTCGATGTCTGGCCTCATGAGATCCAGTCATAACTATAAGTCGTACTGCAAATTCACTAGTCTATCTTCAATTCTACTTTTTCAAACTGATTATATATGTACCATACGAGAAAAAGTGCAACGCAGCATGCATATATGACCGCGGCAAATCAATATCCAATATACCTTAATTAACAAGGTTTCAAAAGCCATGCAAAGCCATGCATGCAGCTGACAATTTAAAGAGATATACAATAAAACACAATCCGAAAATGAACATCTTGAAATGCCCAAGCTATGGATCAAATACGAGATAAAAGATGAAATGGATATATATTTCGGCTTTATTCCAAAGTCATCATCAGACCAAGTAAAGCATTTGGTAAAAACTACTTCGTCTGATGATGACTTTGTAATAAAGTCGAAATATAATCATTTCGTCTAATTTTGTCTTGTATTTGATCCATATCTTGAGTTTTTCAAGATGTTCATTTTCAGATTGTTTTACGTTTTTCAAATTTTACTTTTTTCATTTATTTTTCAATGAATTACTAGTTCGAAATAAATTAGCGGCAAGTTGGGAATATCAAGGACGACTGTAAAATAAAAATTAATAGAGTTTTTCTTTTCCATTTATTTTTCAATGTATTACTGGTTCGAACTAAATTAGCGGCAAGCTGGGAAATATCAAGGACGACTGTAAAATAAAAATTAATAGAGCTTTGTAACGCTATTTTAACAATTTCGGCGAAACAAAATTGTAGCCTAGTAAAATCGAACAAAACTTCACAATATAAAGACGAATAAACACAAAATTAAAAGATACTAAAAATTTGCAGAACAGATGGTCAAAATTGTGGGAAATTTAAAGAAAGATTGAGAATGTAATTGTATATACAGATTTTAGAACTTTTAAAAATCCTTGGCGGATTTTTGCATTGGATTTTTTGCGGAATTTTCCGGATTTCTTGTGAAGATAATTATGGATTTTCCAAGGATTTTATGGATTTTTAAGAATTCTTTTGGATTGGGGGATTTTTCGGAAATGTGTACGAGATTTTTGAAGTGATTTCTGTATACAGTTTACTTTTAATTTTGCTGAGTGTGCTTCTCAGAATTTTTACATTACAAAACACTTAATTTTGCTAAGAATAGCACGATGAACATTTGAGTTGCTGTTTTTTCCTCCAAGATCTTTTACAGATTCTTTTTATTGTTCTCTATAGTCATTTAGATTTGTTTGATATGTAAATGATAAAACGACGTGTACTGATAAGTAATATTGGGCATTTCACTCGATTACATACATACATACATACATACATACATACATACAATTTTATTATAGCTCCCTAAAAAGGGCTCTTCCGCTACAATACTAACTAAATACATAATTAAATAACTAATGAAAATAATTAAATTAAAGATGAATTAAGTTAAAATTACAATATACTATTAACAATGAATTACTTGCAGAGGTAATTTCGTAGCCTCCTTCTAAAAGTCTTTGTGTCCTCTATTTGCTTGATATTACAAGGTAGGTTATTATACAGTTTTGCCCCTCTATAAGAAAACGTTCTCTGCCCAGTCGTGAGCCTACATTTCGGTACGTTAAGATCCCTATTATATCTGGTCGATCTATTGTGCACACTAGAGCGCCGCGTAAACTTATCAGAGAGATAACTAGGTACCCTACCATACAGGCACTTATGAACCATAACTGCATCATTTAAAAACAGCTTATCCTTCACATTAAGCCACTTAAGTGATCGTAGGCCTTCAGAAATATGATCATATTTTTTGAGGCCTAAAACAATCCTACCAGCAAAATTCTGTACCAATTGCAGCTTATTAATGTTTTGTTTAGAAGTATTGCTCCATATAGTTGAGCAATAAAATAACTTGCTAAACACAAAGGCGTCCATTAATAGAAGGATTGATTTCTTATCTAGTAGATGTTTAATCCGATTGATTCTAGATAATTTAAACATACAATTTGAAACTATTTTCTTCGTATTCTCATTATAGTTAAGCTTAGAGTCAATAATGATACCCAAGTCCTTAGCTACAGGAACAGGATTGACCACCTCTCCTAATAGTTTAACCGGTGGTATTGGCGATAAGTTACGGGTCAGCTGCGGGACACCAATGACTTTGTCTTACCAGGATTTATTAGAAGCGAATTCGCACAGCACCATCTTGATATCTCATCCAGATCCTGATTTAGGGCAGATATAGCATCATTAAGGTCACTTGGTGGAAAGGCGAGAAGGGTCTTTGTATCGTCTACATAACCCATAGCCTGGCAATGTTTTGGAACAGATAAAAGCTCGTTTACATATAGTGTAAACAAGACCGGTCCTAAGATGGATCCTTGTGGTACGCCCACCGTCAAGGGAAGAGGCTTGGAAAGAGTATCCTGTATTCTCACAACCTGTGTACGTTGAGACAGGTAGCTTTCAAACCAAGCTATCGCAGACTCAGCTACACCTACTTTACGTAACTTATACAACATAAAATCGTGACGAATACTGTCAAAGGCCTTTGACATATCTAGGAGAACAATCACTGATACTTTTTTCGCATCCATGTTCTTTAAAATTTCATCGGTGCAATAAAGAAGAGCTGTCTCCGTGGAGTGAAATTTCCGATTTCCGGATTGTAGTTGAGCAATTATTCCATTTGAGTCTATATATTCCATAAACTGCGAGTGTGCTGACCTTTCGCTGACTTTAGATATGATAGGCAAAAGCGAAATTGGACGTGTGTTAGCTGGATCATCAGAATCTCCAGATTTTACATTAGGTATAACTTCAGCCAACTTCCACGCTTGTGCAAACACATTCGATGAGAAAGAATGATTAATTAGGTTTGTAATTACAGGGACCGTCACAGATGAGCTATCTTTCAATATCCTAGCTGTGACCTTGTCATGTCCGGGGGCCTTATTAGGTAGGCCTTTAATAATCTTGTCAACATCATCTTCGTTTACCGAATGAAACATAAACTGATCGCACTTATAAGCATCGCCAGTATCAATGTCAGAACCTTCGGTATCGACGATTTGGTAATCATGAATTGTGAAACCTTGTTTCTCAGCGATTTCATTAGCCTTAGTAATAACGTTGGTCCCTACTGATGCATAGTACTCGTTAAACCTATTAGCTTGAGTTTGCGGATCTTCAGCAGTAGTGAGTGGCGGATCTCTTCTCGGGAGGCAGCGGTTTATAACTTTCCAAATTGAATTGGTGTTACCATTACTATTGTAGAGTTCGCTGCGAACATGCTCCTTTTCGGCGAGTCGAATTTCATGCTTGACCTCTTGCCGAAAATAACGATAAGCGTTCCAATGCATTTTATCCTTTGTTCTAATTGCACTTTTGTGCCACTTGTCGCGTGTTTTCATCAGTTGTCGGATCTCAAAGGTTATAAAAGGATTTGGTCTCGACTTTATTTTAATTCGCTTAATTGGAGCATGTTGATTTAGCACGTCAAGAAATAAACGATTAAATACCTCGACTTGGTCGTTTAAATCATCGAAAAAACTAACCATATGAAATGGCACGTTAGCCAAATCATCAAGAAACTTTTTTTGGTCATAATTTTTATAACTTCTTGTGGTGATATATGTACAGCGAGGTCTCGGAGCTTTTAATTTAAGTGTCAAGCAGACCAAACTATGATCACTTATTGTCGACGATTTTACCTCACATTTGTTAATAATATTAGCATTCGTAGTCATCGCTACATCAATTAAAGTCTGAGAAGTATCGGTCACTCTTGTCGGTTCTTTGACTAACTGAGTCAAGTTGAATGTACAGCAGAAATCCGATAAGGCGCGGCCATCCGCACAATTTCCTATCAGGTTGCAGTTTAAATCTCCAAGCAGAATTACTTCCAATCCCGGTAATAGTGAATCTATCAAGGCTTTGCTCAGATCCTCCAAGAAACGTATAGGCGTATCGGGAGGTCTATAGGCTACACATAAAAGGAAAGACTTTAACTTTTTACATTGCACCTTAATCCAGAGTTGTTGAAAATTATTTCCAGATACAACTGATGATATTTTGACGACGGATGCCTTATAAGTATCTTTAACATACACAACCAATCCTCCGCCTTTCTTGTCCCGATCTTGTCTGAACAATAAATATCCAGGGATATAAATATCCATGTCACTTGTTGATGGATCTAGCCAAGTCTCCGAAATTGCAAATATATCGTAATCATTGGAGGTAACTGTATGACTAACAAGAATAAAATTCTCGCGAGATACCATCGAGCGAACATTCAAATGAGCAATTGACACTAAGTTCTTTGAAGAATTTCTTGCAGATGGTTTGGTGGTTGAAATAGGTCTTTGCTTTCCGTTAATGTTGTATGGACCCGGGTGGGGATGAATATCACCACTTAACAGGACGGCTTCCAATCCGGTAACAAACTGATTATCAGGTAGAATAATAGTTGTTCTACCATGCTTTGACCACTCGCCGACCGGAGATCTTATTCGATAACAACGCGGCAAAAAACGCCTGACAACATTACAGGACGACCAAAGCACTGGGAAAGGACCTTTAGAAGCGTTATAACCATAGTTGAAAACTCTCGAGTACAGAAGAAAGGTCACAAAGATGAATAGAATCGAAAGACGAACAGAGGCTTGACCGACAGCCATCTTTGATGATTCCACATTAATTCCGAGCATTGATTTTAGCAAGACAAGGCCCGAATTGGTGAACTACATTATTTATTGTATTCACCTTGACCATTCAGTCTGGGTATGGCAACATTTTGCTCCGATTACATAGCCTGTTATAAGGATTTTGGGTGAAGGAAAATTCGAGTGTACGTAGAATATATACATTTTAAGACCAAACGGGGACCAGTTGCGGAAAATGCAACTATACACAGACCTTCCGGCAGGAATTGAACCCACCACTGAGCCACGGAGGGCGTTGCCGAGAGCTTGATGGCGAGTTCTGTATATATAATAAGGTGGTAATGCCAGGAGAGAATTGGGTATATTATAAGTAATATTGGGCATTTCACTCGATTGCATAGCATGTTATAAGGATTTTGGGTGAAGGAAAAATCGAGTGTAGAAATGTAATAAATTAAATTAATTAAAATGTATATATTCTACACTCGAATTTTCCTTCACCCAAAATCCTTATAACATGCTACAGTGAAAACCCGAGTATAAGAACCTAGATTTTAAGAACCTGTTAGACTAAGATTTTCCATTTAGACCCCTTTATACACTCTAAAATCTAGTGTGTAATTTTACACACCAAGGTGTGTAAAATTACACACTATGGTCACTTAAGGCGTGTAAAATTGCACGCCTTTTCTAAAGTACACACCTTGGTGTGTAATTTTACACGCCTTGGTTAAGCTTGCGTGTAAAATTACACATCATAGGTGTGTAATATTACACACCTGATTTTTACACATGTTTGTAAAGGTGTGTAATTTGTAAAGTTGTGTTATTTTACACACCTTTACGCCAAAAACACACCTTTGCCAAAAACACACCTTTTAATTTTACACACCTTGCTCGATTTTACACAGCATTACATTTTACACAGCTTTTAATTTTACACACCTTGCTTGATTTTACACAGCATTACATTTTACACAGCTTTTAATTTTACACACCTTGCTTGATTTTACACAGTTTTCAATTTTTACACAGCTTTTAATTTACACACCTTGGTTGATTTTACACAGCTTTTGATTTTGCACAGCTCATGATTTTACACAGCTTTCAAGTTTACATTTCTACAATTTTCCCCAGCTTTTTATTTTACACAGCTTTATTTATTAATATGTGGCACTCATTTATTTCTATGCAATTAGGAAAAAAAATGATATGTAAAAAATTTAAAATTATTGTAAATTATCCAAATTAATTTAACAAATCGTATATTATGCACACGCGGCAGCAGTAACAGTTAAGACTTAAGACCGGTGAGCAAGACTCATATCATTTGTTAATAAACGACGTAAATTTGTATCATGAATTCATAACAAAAGACATACACACATTCACTTGATCAGTTGATGGATTGCTTGCGCTGGAGAAATATAGATAGATTTTATGTCAAAGACTTAGACTAAATATATCAGTAAGTTAATGTAGGCATAGTTTTACCATGAACATCAAAACATTGATAACGAACATCTTTTCATCTTCCCACACAATAATTTCATCTACCTGACCAAATACAGGGTAGTCTGGATTTGAATCAAGTGTCATTTCAGCCAAGTAATTGTTACCATTTGTCATATTTTGTTTATAAGTGTTTCACCAATATTTCCACCAAACGTTAACTATATACCTTTCATATCTTCAAAATTCCTCTGCTAACAGATATTTAGTGCAGCATGATACACACTATTTGATTTGACACAAAACTTGTCAAATGACCTAAATATACTAGCCCATAAAGTTGAATTAAAAAGTAGAAATATTAATTTGTAAAACTCATGCAATGTATGGCTTTCGACTTTCGAGTGACTGTGGCGAATTTACATAAACGTTTTGTGCTTCCTTAAGACCACGCGAGGCTAACGCGGGATTATTATCCCATGATGACACGGGAACCGGGGACGCGTTCATTTTCGAATTGGAAGTTCGTTGGTGATTGCAATATATTTGCATGCCTTTTGCTTTGTAATTTATTGCTTCTGGTTTATAAATGGTTCTTCGCTGGACGTATACAGACGATGGATGCGATTATATTATTGAAGGTAAGTCATAGATTCTTTAATCAGCAATTTTGTATACTGATTTATATGTATTATATTTGAAATAGTCGGCAAGGTATACTTGGGGTATTTTATATTTATTCGCACAGAATGCTCTTAATTTATTCGCTAGAAATGTTCGTAATTGTTGGAACACAAACGATTTGCAGTTTGATTCTTACAAAATATGTTTATTTTCGTAGTTTATAAGTATTACAATTACATAAAGGATTTATGGTTTGTTTCAGGAATTGACAAATTGTTTTGTGTTGATCAACAACGGCGGCAATTTTGAATATATATACCCCCTACATACTATAGGTAATTCATTTACAAAAAGTCGACCATTTGATTCCCATTTTGATGTATACAACTGTTATGTTTCAATATTTAATTTAAGAAAAGGCTTTACTGTGTCAACAACATTGCTTGAAAACTAGATATTCCTAGACAGCAATGTTCTCAGTGTTGGAGTCTGGAGTGAACTTATGCATGTATGCTATATACCAGGGGCCGGTTGTATAAAGCTCTTAATCACTATTTAATCACCCGTTTTGTGATTAAATAGTGATTAAAGTTAACAAGGTGATTAAACCCGTTGTATAAAAAAGTGATTAGCGCTAATCATGATTAAAACGTCGTTAAAGTTAATCCTGGTCCAAAATGTGATTAACTTTCTTAACTATGATTAAGAAAAAAGTTCAATATGGCGGCCATAGGCCCATAGTAAGGCACGCCGAATTTCGATGAAGAAATCGCTTACTTCGAGTATTTAAATCGTTATGTTAATTTCGAAGAGCTTTCAGATGAGTTTTTACGTAGAAGATACAGGTTTAGAAAAGACTTCATACGTTTTATAGCAGCACTAATAGCAGAGGAAATCCAGCCAATATCTCACCGTAACCATTCAATTTCTGCAGAGGAACAGCTCTTGGCTGCTTCTCCTTGTGTTATTGGTTTGGTAGAAGGCAACGCATGTTCGAGTCCAGGGTCCTGTGGCTAATGAAGCTCATTATATAAGCTGTATTTACACTGCAAGTCTTGGCCTGGCCTTGGCCTACTTTTTGGCAGTGTAAACACGTCCTGGGCTGGCCTAGCTAGCCAGAATATCTGGGCTTGCTTCTTTTGTTGGCCTATGCTTTGGCCTTGGCCAGGCTTATGCCAGTGTAAACACGACACATTTACCCTGTGCCAGGTCAAGGCCTAATATATACCTATTTACTGCACTGAATTGATGGGAGGGGAAACCCCTTCCTATGCCCACCCCTGACACAAACCAAATACTCTATATAACCCCTTGCTCATAACCTTTTTTGGACACAAGTTAAAATAAAAATAATTGGAAATAGAGTAGGAAATTTTGCCAGTGTTTTTGTATGATCTATACCTATACCGGTATGTCAACCCCAGGTTATGTGAACCCCCTACGAGGGCATAAATGGACTGGCATGTAAAAGAAGAAATAATAAAAATATATTAATACCCAAGCATGTTGTTTAAGAGATGATATATTTAATGGAAAAATATAGGTAGGCTAACCAATGTAGTGGCAAAGTGGCCTGGTTCCATTCACAATTCTTTTATATTCCGAGCATCAATGTTGGGGAGGACATTTGATACAGGAGAGCACACCCTAAGCACAATGGCTTGTTGCTGGGAGATAGTGGATATGCCTGTCAACTTACTTGATGACTCTCTATCTCAATCCAGCAACCAGGCAGGAAAGCAGATACAACCAGCAGGTGCACAAATACATTATTACAAATACCAATAAAAGTTAAAGCACTGTGGGTAAAATATACAGTATTTTCATGACTGTACTATATAAAATAGAATGTGCAATGTACAGTGACACACAATGACAATTCAGAATTATACAAATTTTTACAGTATAAAAAGTATTTGTCCTTGAATTGTTATTTATTGAACATATATTCATTCCTATAATACACATTGAGAATAATATGTACATGGATGTACAGAAATATGAAATTTATTACAAGTGCATGAAAAATAAAGTTGATGTTCAAAGCTTCCATGCAATGTTCATTTAATGAACAAAAATACAGCTTACGGCAAAAATACATTTAATGAATAAAAAATACTGTACAGCAAAAATACATTTAATGAATAAAAAATACAGCTGCAGTAAACTTCAATGTGTACAATAATAATCAACACATACAAGAGTATTATGAATATTGTAAAAGCTCTATCAAGCCCCACCCAGGTTTTTTTAATTTTTGACCTTGTAGAGGAGGAGCTTAAGAGCTTTTACAGTAATCACACATGTCAGATTGATATGAATAGTGGCAGCTAGATCAAAAAAACTTTTTTTTTTATATAATATAATATTTAGTTTATAATTATAAATAAATAAAAAAACAGACTGCAACAACTGGGAAAGTAAACCCAACACTTGGCATGTAGTTTTCTGGTAAGTCATTCCTGCTTAGGCTCTTAATAGTATATGGCTCACCAAACCATTCCTTAGTTCATTTTTTGATGCTCCTTTTGCTATACCATTGACAGGGCTTGTTTTGCATCCTTAGTTCCTATGAGATAAATGAAAACCATCCTCGTCACCATTTTGTACAAAGGTAAAGAAGTCTAGTTCAAGCATGAAGTTACAAAAAATTATTAATGGTTTATTTTGTATATTTATGTATAATTAATATTAATATTAGAGAATATCCAATTACAATATCTCATGACTTGTTCATCGTGCCGTTAGCTACCAAAACAGTTTCCCTGCTGTTTCTTTACAATGACACGGAGCTTCTAAACAGGTTTACTAATAATGAGATAAAATCAAAATGCTGTTCACTAATGCTGTTCTTGTTTATTCAAATCAGCCACCTACCAGTTCACTGCTTGGAAAACTGATCAAACGCTATCCTTATCTACCTTTATGTTACAGTAAAAACCCACTAACAAGAACCTACCACTACTGTATTAAGAACCCCAGGCAGAAATTAAGAATTTATTTAAAAAATTATAAGAATATATAAGAATATAAGAACCTATCCCAGGATGATTTGGTAAAATGTAGGTTCTTGTTAGTGGGTTTTTACTGTATTTTATTAATTACCATTATATTTTTATTACCCTTGCCAGGTAGACATTACAATTACCAACATAGACATAATTACATACTGCAGGCCCAACACAGTTTACATGTAAGACAAAAAAATAGAAGTTTGAAGGAGTAGAGCAAAAAAAAATTCTGTCATTCTCATGGCAGCAGGAGGATGCTGGTATGCCATCCTCTAGGTTGAACCTTCTTGAGAAGACCCATGCAAATCCACAATTACTAGGCATTCAGAGCACAGCCACGTGCTATTATAAAATGTTACTAATTCGTATGCAGTGATTAAAGAAACAAGAGAGCGGTATGACAAAGTGATTGCAATCCAAAGCCAAGCCAAATGAAAGATTTGAGCAAATTACAAGCTATGATAAATGCTTACAAAGAACGAGCATAGTTTTAACCACAAAAGCACAAGAACCAGCTGCAAAGGAGAGCTTTGTCCATCAGTGGTTGCTACCATTCAATAGCAGACGGACCCACCATATGTATTGATTAGAAAGTAAACAAAGATATTTATAACTCATTCACTCCGTTTTACATTGTTAAAATTGTTTGAATTAAAATGATTTCTCTAAACCTACCTTGTTTATAAACTGCTTGTTTGAATCTTTTTCCTTTTTCCATCTGTTTCATCACTTCGATCGCGATTCATTTCATAAGTATTCAAGTGGTGTCTGAAGTATACTGCATGTCATCATCATCCAGCCAAAATTTAATATCCGAACTGTTCCAGTGCACACAATCATACATCAAAAGAATCACTGCATATTTCAAAAATAATATCTCCTTTTACCATGTCATCCGAACTATTTTCCATCCTTAAATCTCAAGAGAACGCCAGTTGTAAGGTTCCAAAACATGGCCACGGTGTTCCAAAAACATCACATGACACCACCGTTAATTTATGTTAATTATGCTAATCACATTTTAATCACTTGTTGGGGAGTTAAAAAGTTGTTAGTTAATCACCCGACTAATCACCTTTATACAACGCAATTTTGCCAGGTGATTAACTAATCATGATTAAGAAGTTAATCACTGGTTAACTTCTTAATCATGATTAAGTTAATCACTTTTTTATACAACCGGCCCCAGACTACAAAGAATATTAAACATTTTTCAAAGAATATTAAAATTTAAACATGGACTGGGCTGGCCCGGTTAACTGGTTGTGACAACCGGGATCCAGGCAATACCAGACTACAAAGAATATTATACATTTTTCAAAGAATATTAAAATTTAAATATGGACTGGGCTGGCCCAGTTAACCGGTTGTGACAACCGGGATCCAGGCAAACTGGGCTAGCTCGCTTGCCATGTAATTGTAATGTTGAAAAGACATACAATTTATGTAGGACGGCTAGCCCGGTCCATGTCATCACCCCCTTAGTTTGCTGCTGTTCAGAGTTAAACAAATGTTCAGCAGTTAATGTCAGCACATTTCTTAATAAAAAAGTTAATCACACTGTGGTGATGAAACCACATTTTAATTAGAGGTGCTATTGCTGACACCACATTTCAGCCAAAATCTCTAGTGTTGAAAGATTATTAGATCTTTATTCAAGAATTTTCACACCATAGAGCTTTTTCTTTAAAAATTGAATCTAAAAAGGTTTCCATAACTAAAGTTATAATTATACCTCATGGACTTAAGTTAAGTATGTTTGTTGTGTGATAGACTGGAGTATCACTTTTATATATTTAGGGACCAATCATTTTACTTACGGTAATATGTGATCATAACTGGGTCAGGTAGAATTGAGTCCATGCTGGATTCTAAATTTATGGGTAACTGTGTTGCCTGCTTGCTCGATGAAGTCGAATCATTGCCATTCACCTTCCATTCCATACAACAAGTACAAGTGTGATGTGTGTAGTGCAAAAGGAAGTTACATGTATATATTTTCAACCTAGCATGTTTCTCTGAAATTAATTATGCAATTATGTTTACTCTCTGCATACCAGCATGGCCTGGTGGTGTAGCTCTGTCCCAACACCACACAAGAGTCTGGGGGTGAGACAGCGTGTTGTATGTGCTCCACTAAGAAAATGTTTTTATTATATAATTAATATATGGATTTCATTGCTTTATTTTGAAATTAACAGATGCCAAAGTCATGTATCTAATGAAATACTTGCCAACAATATTTGGAAGACAGAAGACAGAAGAAAAAAAAGTGGAGCTTTTACATGAATTGAAGGTGAGATGCTTGAAATTTAAATATTTTCTTGTTACTGTTTGTCTGTTAGGCACATGCAGGTACATGTATGTTTACATGTAAGAAATAGTTTCTTGATCCTTGTTTGCTAAGGCTATATTAATTTTCAGGAAAACGAAGACCCAGATGTTTGGATTAAAAAGTATGTATAAAATATGCCAATGATGATAGTGGAAAAAGAAAATATTTATGTTGTTGTGTACTGGATGGATGCCAAGAAATTTTGGCATGTTTTTATCTGCTGGACTACGACTATCCAAAGCAACATGAAGAGTTGATAAGAATAATTGGTGAAGAAAAGTGCAAAAAAGCAAAGGATAATCTGGTGGTGGCTTTCAAAGCAGTACTAAAACTCCAGAACACTGAACCAATTACGAATGCATTATTGGCTCAGGCCATCTCTACAGTGGAAAGTAGAACCAAAAGAAAAGGAACAGGAAAGCTGATTACCTTTCACGATGTAAGTGCATGTTGTGTCATAATAACCTTCACTTCTAATAAAATAATATATAAAGGTTACTTTTGATCTCCTGTCAAACTGTTTTATGAGTATTTACTGTTTCTTTTCTTTGTTAATAATTGTACTTTTTCTTTATTTTTGTTTAAATATTCTAGCCATCAACACCAGCAAGTAAGATGTTCAAATCAAAAACTGTTGAGTTTAGAGTTGTTTGTACCGGAACAGCAGAAAAGATTAATCAGGTGTTTATCACTGGTGAAGATGATGTGGTATTTGAATGCCAAAACAATGACTTGCTCGATGCTGTGTTATATGTAGTTGCTTGTTATTATGTGTTTGATGTGTCATATCCAATCTGTTTTCAAAGTGTGTTAGGTTTTTTGCAAGATATTGGTTTGTGTTGTGTTGATGCCTTTTATCGTGGTAGTAAGTACAATACATTTCTAGCAGAAGTGAAAAAAAATAGTGTTTGTAATTAGCTTGTAATTTCTGTCAAAACTTTATGCAACTAAGCTAATTGTTTCTTTTCTGGTATTTTTTTTTTGTTAAGAACTTGTACTGAAATTTTTTTATTAACCTGCATGTGTATAATGTATAGTTTTTAGTTCTTATGTATATTTTACAATTTTTAGTATTTTGTAAGTCTAGGAACTAATATTAATATGAATTATAATTTTGCCTTGAATCATTTGCCTGTGTCAATTTTCAATTTAAATATTTTCAATTTAAATTTTGCTTTGCTATAGCTATCTTTTGCGCATTACAAGGTGTGTAAAAAAATACAGCTTTTAGTATGCAAAAACACACTTAGGTGTGTAAAAAAACACACGTAGGTGTGTAAAAAAACACACGTAGGTGTGTAAAAAAACCCACCTTTTTTGAAAACACGGCTCAAGGTGTGTGATTTTGGCGACAAGCAAATTACACACCCTATCATGTGTAAAATTACACACCTTTTCCAAATTACACACCTTTTACAGTTACACAACTTTTTCAAATTACATGCCTAAGGTGTGTAAAAAAACACGGCTCAAGGTGTGTTGTTTTGGCGACAAGAAAGGTGTGTAAAAACTACACACTATTTTTTAGAGTGTATAAGAACCTGTTTTAGGCCAAAATTTCAAAGCAGGTTCTTATTTTATCAAATAGAGTCAATACCATACAACTGAAGAGCCTGAATGATGAACCTGACTATATATGTTGTTTTAAAACAGTCTACAGTTGTACATGTTGTTTTGTTCCCCTGATTTTACATACAGTAAGCTTTAAAGGACATACAGTATAACTTTAAAGTGCATAAAGGTTTGTATTTTCTTAGATTGCAGTCATTTGGAGAAAATTTATGCATAATTTACATAAATAATAGACCACACCTACCAACGAGTAGCTTTATTCTTAAGAAAATAAGAACCCGTTTAAGAACCTAAATAGCCTAATTTCGCAGTAAACACCATTTATACAAGAACCTTTTTAGGCTAACTTGGAAAAATCTAGGTTCTTATACGCGGGTTTTTACTGTATGTAATCGAGTGAAATGCCCAATATTAGTTATAGTATACCCAATTCTCTCCTGGCATTACCACCTTATTATATATATACAGAACTCGCGATCAAGCTCTCGGCAACGCCCTCCGTGGCTCAGTGGTCAGAGCATTGCACTAGAATCGCAAGGTCGTGGGTTCAATTCCTGCCGGAAGGCCTGTTCAGTTGCATTTTTCTCAACTGGTCCCAGTTTGACCTTAAAATGTATATATTCTGTACTGATAAGTACTGTGTAAATAAACGAGCATGCGCATGCAAGAGTGATAAAGAGTGATAAACGAGACATGAGGGGATAGCCAAGTGTTTTACACCTGTGATAAACTTCGAGTTTATCGAACGGCTTCAAACACGAACCATCTCGTAAGTTGATTGACATAAAAGGGACTTTTGTACGGGAAAAAATAAGTTTTGCGGTTTATTTTGGACTAGCTTTCACCGTGAGCCCGGGCTTATTTTAGTCCCGACTTTAATAGCGAGGTTCAGATCACACTTCCACTACTGTTACCGCTACCGTAAATATAATTAAGCTTGTCAAATATTGTTTTTACGTTCAGTAATGGTCGCAGGTCTCAAACCTAGTGCAAAAAGAAAGCGTTCTACGGTACTATGATTAAAACCAACTACGACTACAGGACGAACTGAAACGAACATTACACCAGCTTAGCCACATTTACGGCAGTGGTAGCGGTAGTGGAAGTGTGATCTGAACCTCACTAATATTGATTACATGACCGTTTATATATACGAGCTGTTCGCGACTTATTTAAAGGACATTGGCAATAAAAATGAATTCGTCAAATTTGAAAGAAATCGTAAAATTGTAATAGAAGATCTTTTGCAACTTTTTTGTATCTTTCTTCGTTTTTAAAATATTTCAGTTTGTTTGATGTGTATAAATCTCTGACGTCAGGAGCAGGGTACAGTATTTTCATACATTACAAAATCACTTGCATGCTCTATGATTGCTCAACATAAAATGCATGTTTAGTGTCACAAGGCGTTAAACAAACTTATAGAGATATAACTGATTTTGCTAGGTGTGAAAATACAATTAAATACTGTGCCCTGCTCCTGACGTCAGAGACCATCTAACATACATATCACACAAACTGGAATATCTTGAAAACGAAGAAAGATACAACAAAGTTCAAATTAGACAACCTTAATTTTTACTGCCAATGTCCTTTAAGCCACGACTTATTTTGTCCCGTATAAAAGGTCATTTTGACGTAAAAATTTTGAAGATTGACCACAGGGTCACAAGGGCGGCGGAAGTTTTTTGAAGTGAGAGAGCAATGTCAACTTGTTTGTGGGGGTCCGGGAGCATCCTCCCCTAAATATTTTAAAATTTGAGTCTTTTAAATGGCATTTCCCGCATTCCAGCAGCCCTTTTAGCAAAATTTAAAAGTTTTTAAAAAAATTGTTTTTTCATGGCACATTTTATCATTTTTAACAAAGATTTTGTCCGAATAATTAGGCTTCGGATTTTGCATATTAATTGTGAAAATATATATGGAAACATAGACATTAATCCCATTTGTACATTATAGTTTGTGACCATCCATGGAAAAATCTACATTTTGGCCGCCATGTCCACACTAATCCGTTTTCAAACGAAATCCGTTTTCAAACGAAAACGGAGACTTTTTGATGTACGGTTAGGCCTTTATTTCGTCCACACTGTAATCCAGCGTCTTCGGTGACCGAAAACAGAGCGTTCGAAAACGCTCTCCAGAAGAGTGGAACATTCGAAGATGCCTTTTTTCTCCACCAGTGTGGACGGCAAAAACGAAGCTTTTGGAAAACGATGATGTCACGATTATGTTATCTTGGTTTCAGTCACCTAGAACTTTTCAGTCATATACCCCTGCATGTAGATCTTTTTAGCGAAAACGATACTGTGGACGAAAAACTTTTGATACGTTTCGATACGAGGTCTCCGTTTTCATTTGAAAACGGATTAGTGTGGACAAGGCCTTAAAAAGATGGATTGTAGGGTCGAAGGGTCGCAGCCTGTTGACGGTTACCAATGAATTCGAAAGCATTCAAGGACGATGCGTTTTCATACGCATTCTTACCGATACGCTATTCACTGACACTCTATAATACGGTATTTGATTATGCATTGGTTGCATGTTTGCGGCTTTAAACTTAAAGTATGCATTTCAAACATTTTTAGATCCACATTTGCTTTTAGAGTACAATCTTGACGACAACATAAAGAACTACTCGATATCAGGAAAAAAGTGGGGGCAATTTCACCCTCCTGCTCCGCACCTCCTGATGAACTGTACTACTCCAGCAAGAAATTTATCGAAAACGACAAGCGTGTCTCTAGCACATATATAGACTCCGACATGCTACTGATTCGGCTTTTTACGTTTTCGATCCTTACGAATTAGTTGGGTTTTTTTAACTTTTGGAAAACCCTGTACTCGACCCTGTACATATCTGGATCACTGAACAAAATTTGGTTTTGGAATTTGTGGAATTTGTACATACGTGTTGATTTTTGATGCATTTAGATGCAAAGTTTTCAGATTCAATATATAGTGTCTAACACAAAAAGAGAGATTACAAAATTCAAATGATCATAAAAATTGATATCATGTCTTCTCTATCAACTGGACATATTTTTTTTAAAGTGATATTAAGGTTTAGCTGATAAGGATCCAATATAGGTCAGAATAAAATACCGGCAGTTGGTTCAGAACATTTCAAAATCTGACGTCAATAATTTATATAAATTTATATATTCACATTGTAGACTGTAGTTGAAAATTAATGTAACAATGCTTAGGCCAAATATTACCAGGGTTAAGTCACGTTGGCCTGAAAAACAGAGAAAAATCTTCTCGACGTTTCGAGCGAAGTAATAACCCATAGTTTCACTTGCACTTCCTCCAACCTCATTTACTGTATCTCTTGCAGTAAATGTCCCATGCTTTACATCGGAGAAACTGGAAGACGTTTAGGTGACAGGTTTGTTGAACACCTTCGTGATGTCAAAAACAATTTGCAAAACAAACCTGTTGCCAGGCATTTCAACAGTGCCAACCACTCCTTTTCTAACATTAAAATCTGCGCTATTCAGCCCATTACAGGTTGTAACGATACTCGTCGACAAGAAATGCGTCTCATTTATAAACTTGGTATCATTCACCCTCACGGCCTCAATGAGCGATTCTCTTTCATTTAGCTCACCACCATATTCCACACCTTTTCCTTAACCTTTTCCTGATGACGTAAATAGTGATTTATAACCTGTTTCTTTGCCTATTTGCAGCTAGCTGACCCACAAATTGGGTCAGCACCTGCACATAGGCTAAAATTACATATTAATTTATTTGTTTACTTTGTTTTTATTGGCTTACATGTGTTAACGTGATTCCCATTGTAGCTCTGCTATAAATACGCGTGACCACATGTGAGTTGTTTACTAATTTCTCCTGACGAAGGGCCTTCGCTCGAAACGTCGAGAAGATTTTTCTCTGTTTTTCAGGCCAACGTGACTTAACCCTGGTAATATCTGGATTTCAACCGTGGCCGACGCTGTCCTAGAAGCCTTTAAATGTTTAGGCCAGTTAGTATATGTGCATGGAGGAGGGGAGAATGGGCCATCAAGGATTTACAGGTGAAGAAACTAATGGTTGCTGCATGAGATGAGATGCCTGAGAGCGATCAGAGAGTGACACTAAGCGACAGGATGAGAAATGAAGATATATGGCAGAAAGACAAAGATTAGACGACTGAGGGGCAAGATACACGAGAGCAGACTGAGGTGGAGAGACGGGAGGAAGATGATATGATAGAAAGAGTGGAAAAACTGGTAGAAGACCAAGAGGGCGGCCAAGAAAGAGATGGATGGATTGTGTGAAGCAGAACTGAAGAGTAGATCAGTGCAGGGCGATAGCGAGAAGACCCGACCCACCCTGAGGAGACAAACGGGATGATGATGAATTAGAATTAGAATTCTATATATTTGGGAACTATTGTTCTCAAACTCATTAATAATTCATAAGACGAAAACAAAGGAAATCAATACCAAGACGGTGAACTGGAAACCCGGTCTTAATTAGCATAGACTTTTGCCAACATTCAACCTGATTTTTTCATAAAATACTGATTTGTTTGAGAAGTTAGATCAAACACTCGAAAGCGTGTTTCATCCTCCATCCAGTCACCTGGAAATTGGTTAAAAAAACTCGACCTACGGCCTCGTTTTTCAACCACTTCTTGGCTGGATATCGGATGAAACACTACTTCGTGTTTGGTCTATTACTTCTGTCACTTCTCGCATAGGTGGTGGTGGTATAGAAACGGGTTTAGCAGAATAGATTTTAGTAGACCTTAACGTTTCACGAGCAACAAGAATTAACCCTACACAAGTTAAAAATGTAAAATCTCGAACTTCAACTCCAACTCCAACTCTGATATCTGAGAACAGATCTGAAGTTGCTCTGCAACTCATTTGCCAGTCGTGTGCGCAATAGGCGAGTTTCAGGGTATTGCGCGCGCATCATTTTTCAAAAAAACTCTACTCAAAGCTCTACTCAAAGTAAACATACTGTTTGTCTGTTTAAAATCAACAAAGTATAGATATAGTTTCTGGATGTTTAACACTGTTATTCTGTTGTTGTTGCCTGTTGGCTAGCTAGCATGTCTGTTTGCCATTGCTTACTTTGTGGGGAGCCCGCCAATTCCTTTGCAAAATTATGCGTGCGCAATACCCTGAAATTCGCCTATTCAACTTTATCTGTAGCAAAACTACGAGAGACGGACGAATGTACAGACAAGCTAACTAATAAATAATGAAAAAATTAACCGAAAAAACATAAGTTTTAGTTATTCGTGATTATTTTGATGATGAAACACCACCACGATACTTTTGATTCACTTTTCTTGAGAGCCTTTGGGGATAATTTAGGAGCTCGTAAACTGGCCACATTGTACCCTGGTATCCCTCATAGTCCCATTGCCACATGGTCATTGAAATTTAACCCCAAATTTATATACTTTTGGAAACAAGACTAGAGTGGTTGGTTTGAAGTTCGTTTCTTTTGCTTTTTGGCCTTTTTCGGCCTTTCCATTGTTATCCGATTCAAGAAGTATGGACACCGATGACAAATCCCTGGACGATTTCTTTGCGAAGAAGGATAAAGGAAAGAAAGGAAAGTCTAAAAGCAAAGGGAAGTTCACCACGTCGTCGGCCATTACTAAGCAAGTGGAAAAGTCGCAGAAACCAATGAACGAAAAGTCGAAAGAACAGAAACCAACTACCTACCAAACGTCGAACTCACAGGTTAGAATAAAAGTGTTTGTGTTTGACGATACAATGAGCTTTTCAAGAAAGCTTTCTATTCATTTAATTCTAGTTATTAATAAAGGCACACTTCAAAAATATATATTAAAGTTAATGCAATATCCTTTCATAGATCTACCTGTATTATTATATAGTCTGTAGCGACTTTCTAGTCCTTTATTCTACCAATTATACATTATATATATATATATATATATATATATATATATATATATATATATATATATATATATAGTGTATAATGTTTATTTATAAAATAACATTTTGAAAACAAACGCGGTGATTGGTTGAAAACCGTGTTTCTATAACTTTATGGAAACACGGCAAGGTCCACGCCATTCAATACGCCATCATTACGGTGTAGGATACGCCATACACCCAGTACACCATCATACGCCATTATGAAGAGTAAGGAGAATTTACGCTTTGATGCAGTGATTATTTTTACGTTCTATACCTATTTTCGACAGGTTATTTTATAAAGGAAATAGAAAACATTTTTTCCGTGTTCCCATACAGTTATAGAAACACTTGCGGAAGTTTGGGAGAACTCGAAATAGCGTGGAAACACTCGCCCTGCGGGCTCATGTTCCCACTACAATTTCTCGTTCTCCCAAACTTCCACTCGTGTTTCAAAACTCCATGGAAACACGGAAAATGTTTTCTATTTCTTAAATAGTGTATATATATATATATATATATATATATATATATATATATATATATATATAAATGATATTGGGCATTTCACTCGATTACATAGCATGTTCTAAAGATTCAGGGTGAAGGAAAATTCGAGTGTGGAATATATACATTTTAAGACCAAACCGGGAGCAGTTGCTCCCGGTTTGGTCTTAAAATGTATATATTCCACACTCGAATTTTCCTTCACCCTGAATCTTTAGAACATGCTATGTAATCGAGTGAAATGCCCAATATCATTTATAATATGCCCAATTCTCTCCTGGCATTACCACCTTATTATATATACAGAACTCGCGATCAAGCTCTCGGCAACGGCCTCCGTGGCTCGGTGGTCGGAGCGTTGCACTGGAGTCGCGGGGTCGTGGGTTCAATTCCTGCCGGAGGGCCTGTGTAGTTGCATTTTTCGCAACTGCTCCCGGTTTGGTCTTAAAATGTATATATTCCACACTCAAATTTTCCTTCACCCTGAATCTTTAGAACATGCTATGTAATCGAGTGAAATGCCCAATATCATTTATAATATGCCCAATTCTCTCCTGGCATTACCACCTTATTATATATACAGAACTCGCGATCAAGCTCTCGGCAACGGCCTCCGTGGCTCGGTGGTCGGAGCGTTGCACTGGAGTCGCGGGGTCGTGGGTTCAATTCCTGCTGGAGGGCCTGTGTAGTTGCATTTTTCGCAACTGCTCCCGGTTTGGTCTTAAAATGTATATATTCCACACTCGAATTTTCCTTCATCCTGAATCTTTAGAACATGCTATATATATATATATAATTATATAAAATCTCTCTATATATGTAGATTATAGTTGTCTTTAATAAATAAATGCAGGCTGATCACCTTTTTTTGACACCCCCCTCTGCCTTCATGCTTTCACCGCTCTGCTATAAATTGGGCAGAATTGTATAAAATGTCCTTCAAATGGCTTATTAAATAGAGAATAATACATGGGTGTGTGGAAATATGAAATTTATTTCAAGTGAGATATCTTTTTCAACACGAGAAATAGTTTCATATTTCCAAATACTGTACTGTATCCATGTCTTGTTCTGTTTATTAATATATGAAAAAAATTAGTCCTAATTCCCTACAAAAATCGAGCAAGTTATATTACTCTAATGCATTTCTAATAGGGTGAGATGGTTTTTATAAAAAAACGAAAACTGAAAACCACCTGAAAAAACCCTGAAAAAACTGAGTGAACTGATTTTTTTAAAATGCATTCAAAACCATAGTTAAAAAAAAACATGCATGATGCTACTCGTGCAAGATTCAGTTTAAAAAACAATTGTATTGATTATAACATCCTAACTACGAATTACAAAGAAACATGCAGTATATAAGATAACTTTTACATTCAGGAGAATCGTCCGGTTTTTTGGCTTTCTTGAAGAAATGCCAAACAGTACTTTGGCTCATTTTGGGAGAGAAATGTTACCAGTAACCAACAGTTTCGGACAGCGTAACAAAGTATTCCAAGTTTCAATGAACAGTTACTTAAAAAGGCAAGGCTGAAAGAGCACGAGTCATAAAATATATGCGATATAACAATATAACATTGAAAGCGAAAATTGGTTGATTATTCATGTTACGCTCTGACTGTTTATGAGTCATACACTAATTTTACTTTAGACCTGTCTTCGCAGAGGTCCGCCTTCATTTGAGCCAATCAAAATTCATCTTCGTTTGATCCGCTTATGCGTTCAAGCTCATGCAAATCTGAATCGAAGCCTTTCCGTAATTTCCGTTCTTATATCGGAGATCATACCTGGCAATAAACTAGTGCTGTGCAAACTCCGGTTTTTCAGCTCCAGCTCCGGCTGCTTTACAGCTCAAATATCCGGCTCCGGCTTCTTTGATAAATGGTTCACAACTGGAGATAAAGTCCAACTGGATATTATTCGGCTCAACTTTGACCCCAGGGTCTTTTCCCGGTGATAGCCGTGAAAGTGTCAAGCGACTGAAGCAAACGCAATACAACAACTAGCAATGTCAGGAATGATGAAACTTTATAGAACCGAGTAAAGTTACACTACTACAAATAATAAAATACAATGTATAAATTGCCAAGGGTTTTTAAAACTTTTTATAATTAAATTTAATGAACACTAAGTGACCAATGTTGCCTGAAGGAGTGCGCAACGCTTCTTTGAGACGATGTTCCCTGTCAACGAAAAGACTCATTCAGAGGTAACAGACGACGGTGGACAAGAAAGATATGAAAGAGCTAGATGCATCAAAGCAGGTCATTCGTTTTCGTGACGATACCAATAATCCAATAAATCCTGAGCATTAACTTTGCCGTCTTGGGATCTGACTGGTTTCACTGGTTCAGACAGGTAGGCAGTGAGTTCTTGCCCTGGTGTTAAGGTGCCTGGTTGCTGTTCAACAGCTCCACTTGCGCTCCCCATGTGCTCACTCACAATATCACAACATCAGTGTTGTCCGCAGTGACCCTTTATTTCTGAATTTCCAGCCAGAGCTGGGAGAACTCCAGCTCCGGCTGACCAAAAAACGCCGGAGCTCCGGCCTCCGGTGCACAGCACTACAATAAACATACGGTATTTCGAAGACGCAAATCTCTTCAGTCATTTTTCCATCAATTCCATGTGTAAACGCAACAAAAACCCATGTAAGTATGGTTTGATTTTATTGAAATACTGTACCGATTTTTCTTTCGATTTTTCGATTTTTTCTGTTTTTTGGTTTTCCTCCAAAAACAACATCGGTTAAATCGGTTTTCAAAAAACATTGGGTTTTTTCGGTTTATCAATTAACCGCCTCACCCTAATTTCTAACTTGAGTATCAGGCATTATTCTCGTCTTACACTAAAAAGCAAGTGGGGGCAAGGCAGGCAGGTGGGCGAGAAGATGAGAGAAATAAAGCCTGATACAATTTGTTACTTTTTTTACTTAATTCAGTACAGTACATATATATTTTTATCTGAGCTAAAGAAGTTTGCAGGAAAATACAGTTCACTTTTAAAATTGATTTTTAGATCGAAGATGAATGGGTAGACTTCAATGAACCTAAAGAAAAAGATTATTCTGGGCTAAAAGTACAAGCATTTCAGACTTTGTAAGTTTGTCAGACTTTTAGTATAATTTATAAGTAAATGCCTGGGATTGAGGGTTATTAGTGATTATTTAATGTCCCTGAAAACCGAGGGAGAGTTTGTGGTTCATCATCAAATGCATCACTTATTCGAGGGTGTCACTCTTTAATATTTTTGAATAAACACTTATATACTGGCACCAAGCCTGGAAACAGTGTGATTTGTGGCCCCAAGACTGCTGTTGTTTCCCAAGGCAAAGTCAAGGGCAACAACCAGTGGTCAAGGGGCCACAAAACACACTGTTTTCATGAGGTACCAGTGAATAAGTGTTTTGTTATATACAAGTGTTAAATGACAACAACAAAACATCCAGACATTGCTTTAATAAAGCAAAACTGGGAAAAACAAAGACAAAATAGACTTGATTATCTACTTCCGGTTTTCACATTTTGTCCCTAGGGAAAAATAAATGTAATGAACTGCCATGGGTTAGGTGGGAAACATCACGATTTTTGTGTACAAAGGGTGTACGAAGCTTTTAGTGCCAGCCGGGTACTGTTGGTGAGCCATTGTGTTTACATTGGAAAAAACCATCCCGGGTAACTGAGATCTCGGTCTCACAAAGCGTGATCTCGGCTAGGCATGCTGGCTCGGCTCTCATATAAACACAAGATGACAATTAACAAGAAATAACAGCATTAACGAGATCTCAGCAAAGCGGGCTAGCTCAGGTGCCCGGGCTGGCCCATGTCCTTATAAATACACCCTTATTAATCTGTTTAATATTTTAGGGACAAAGTTGATGATGACACAGATGAGAGAGCAGAGAGAGAGGATGAATGTGATGGTGATGGTAAATATTTGTCTTTCAAACATAAAGGAATATATTCTGACAACCTATAGGGTTGCTGCTTAGGCTGACTGAGAGTTTTCTCTTTGACAAGCAAACTTGTTTGGTGTTAGGCAGAATGAAATAAGTCCCGATCTCGGACATAGGGTTGAAGGCTGGTAGCCCTGGGAAGATGTTAATCTTGCCTTGTGTGGACTCCACTTTACACACATGTTGAAAATCTATATATGAATGGATTTTTAGGCAACTGATTATATATGTTTGGTAGAGACTGTTCACTCACACAGTGAAGATTGTTGGGTACTTATCACATTGACAACAAAGCAACAATGATAGCAAAAAGATTAACAAAAAAACGTTGAGAGATTTTTTGATATTAATGTATCTTTTCTAAAAGAACAGGAAGAAATCCATTCTTGATTTTATATCAATCTATGCGATATGAAAAACTGAAAACAGCTCAATTTGAGTTGTCCCTCTTAGAATACCCAATTATTCCTGCAAAAAATATTAAATCCGCAAAAAATGATTGGAAACGAATCAAGTGGAAATTAACAACATGCAATAAGACATGGTAGTCGTACACTGTATGTATACATCTAGTGCAAGTGGTACGTTTGCGAGCTTGGTGCAATGTAACAGACCTTTGGTGGACGTTCGTCAAGCTCAATTTATACTCAGAAAAGATTTCAGAGACCCCAGACAGAGTTTGAACCTGCAACCTCCTAATGACCAGTTAGACGCTCTAACCATTGAGCCACTGAGGCTCAGATGGAGAGCTAAGGTTGCAAATTCATCTATGGTTATTGTGGTTAAAGTGACATGATAAGTTGTACATATACATGTAGTGCATGTGGTACGTTTGCGAGCTTGGTGTAATGTAACAGACGTTCGGTGGATGCAGTAAGATAGTTAAGGCGGATTTCCATTCAGCGTTTTTTGTCGCGCGATCGACATTTTGCGATCGCTTTTCTAATTACGCATACGCAATACTAACCTTAGCTGATCTGTCGAAAATTGTCGAAGCAATGAATCGCGCTTACGATGATCAAATTGAAATCTCTCGTGGGTCCAAGATGGCTGAAAACAAAAGAACTGTTCAGTTGCTTCCATCTCTTAAGGGAGCAGAATTTGACAATTGTTAACAGTGGCGAACAACAGTAAGACAACAATTATCAATTATTGGACGAGTCTGAGCAAGATATCATGATTTGTCAGTGGCGAGCTGCTAGTTATTTGCCGATGCCGAAGGCAGAGGCAAATAACTAGTAGCGAGACACTGACAAATCATGATATTTTGCGATAGACGAGTTCAATAATTGATTTATCATTCATAAAATAGTTAAAAATTTGAAATGCCTGAAGTAAGAGATTGCCACTCTTCTCTCTGTCTTCGGCATACTAAAATCTTCGTAAAACTTACTTTTTGTTGGCATGAGTCTTGCTTTTTATTTCACTAAAACTTCCTTTTCACTATTTCTTTTCTGAAGTACATTGTCGTTATGGATGCTTCCAAATACCCTCGATTATTTCCTCGGATAACTCAAGAACTAGCCGCCATGTTTACGAAAATTATTTGCCGTCAGCAGCGTTATCGCTAGTGCGCATGCTCATAAAATTATTTGCAGCAGAAAAATTATTTGCACTCAGTTATTTGCAGGTAAATTAACCAATCAGAATGCAGGATAGAAACGAAATGAATGATAATGTCGATTATTTCGATGGTACAGCAGTTTTTCGCTTTAGCAATCGACGAAATAATAACCTTCGATTGATTGTAGCCATGTTTGTTTTGAGAATTATCAGCTGGTAAATACGCCGCTTTTAAAGTACCTATGAAACGAAAATTAAGTCTGTCTTATTTGAAAGAACACTTAAAATGAGAAAACAACTTCTTTTGCAGTTTTTCGTTTCCTTGCTTCGTTCTGGAGATATTTCAGTTTGTTTGAAATGCAAATTAAACATTTTGACGTCGCACGTGCATAATGAGTTATCGAAAGAAGTTATATATCTTTGCTGTTGTCAAATATAATCACTTGAAAGTCTACATGTTTAGTTTTCTGGGTGAACACACGCACTTGCTTCCTTCGAATTATTCTGATTTGATAATAGCAAAGATATAGATCGTTTTCATCTGACGTCACGGCGGCCATATTTGTGTACCAAAACAATGAAATAGCGACCATATTGGTGTACCATCTTTATCCTATGGGAATGGGAATTTAGTTCTATTCTTATTCAAATATTTCGTATTCAAATATTTCGTATTGTTTCACCGCCCCAATGGGGCCACCGATCACGTGAGTGAAAATGATCTATATAACTTTTTACGATAACTCATTATGCACTTGTGACGTCAAAATGTTTAATTTGCATATTAAACAAACTCAAATATCTCAAGAACGAAGCAAGGAAACGAAAAACTTCAAAAGATGATACTCTATCATTTTAAGTGTTCTTTCAAATAAGACACAGCTTCTTTTGGTTCACAAACCATTATAGTCTCACAAAAAAATTTACCGTGTAACACGAGCACCTGTAGACGCGTGTACGCAGTGCGTACCTATGTTTGGATCTTGGATTGATGTTTCCCGTATAGACTTCGCACTGGGTTAATACAATAAATCTTTAATATTTTGAGCTTTTGCTGGTTTTGATTTCAGATACTTTGGAAAAGAAAGACAAGTCATCCAGTGTTTGGCAATCAGCTCATCAAACAGCAGTTCAAGGTATCTGGAATAATTATTGTGGGACAGCGAACTCCTAGTGACGAACCATACCGGGTGATTTTTTTTCTTCAGAGACTACTAGAGTTTTTCTCTACAGTACTCACCCAGTATGGTACTCACCCAGTATGGTACTCACCCAGCATGGTACTCACCCAGCATGGTACTCACCCAGTATGGTACTCACCTGGTATGGTACTCACCCAGTATGGTACTCACCCAGTATGGTACTCACCCAGTATGGTACTCACCCAGTATGGTACTCACCCGGCATGGTACTCACCTGGTATGGTACTCACCCGGTATGGTACTCACCCAGTATGGCACTCACCCAGTATGGTACTCACCCAGTATGGTACTCACCCGGTATGGTACTCACCCGGTATGGTACTCACCCGGTATGGTACTCACCCAGTATGGTAATCACCCAGTATTTTACTCTCCCAGTATGGTAATCACCCAGTATGGTACTCACCCAGTATGGTACTCACCCAGCATGGTACTCACCCAGTATGGTACTCACCCATTATGGTACTCACCCAGTATGGTACTCACCCAGTATGGTACTCACCCAGTATGGTACTCACCCAGTATGGTACTCACCCAGTATGGTACTCACCCAGTATGGTACTCACCCAGTATGGTACTCACCCAGTATGGTACTCACCCATTATGGTACTCACCCAGTATGGTACTCACCCAGTATGGTACTCACCTAGTATGGTACTCACCCAGTATGGTACTCACCCAGTATGGTACTCACCCAGTATGGTACTCACCCATTATGGTACTCACCTGGTATGGTACTCACCCGGTATGGTAATCACCCAGTATGGTAATCACCCAGTATGGTACTCACCCATTATGGTACTCACCTGGTATGGTACTCACCCAGTATGGTACTCACCCAGTATGGTACTCACCCATTATGGTACTCACCCATTATGGTACTCACCCAGTATGGTACTCACCCAGTATGGTACTCACCCGGTATGGTACTCACCCATTATGATACTCACCCAGTATGGTACTCACCCAGTATGGTACTCACCCAGTATGATACTCACCCGGTATGGCGTTGGTCCGTTACTCCGAGTAACACCTATTATTATATAGCATGCTATCGGATATGAGCTTTTGCGTAATCTGATTGGTTCCCTAGTACCAGGCTATCAGCTCATATCCTGCTAGTAGAGGAAAAACTAGATGGCGGCATGTTTTTTAAACTGCCGAAACGTGTTGAAATTGACGGGGTTTTATATAGCAAAACATCAACTGATCAACACCCTCAAACCAATGTATAAAAAAAACATTGTGTAAAAATACATTAACAAATACAAAATTTAGCATGTTAAATGGTAAAATTCACCTAAAAATTACGTCTTTTTACTTCAAAACCCCGACTAAATTAACGGGTTGGTTTAGTTTGTTACCAAGCAAAGAAACTCACGGTTAAAATCAAGCTTACAACACACATTTCGTAGGAGATCACCAGTAAAGAGACTTTGGGGTTAGATAAGCATTTGGAGTAGTAAAAAGCATGTTCTTTTTCGAAAACAACCAACTAAGTAATTTAGTTTCACTGCCGAAGGTGTTTCAGTTCCATTTTTGCATGAAATCAAAACCTTTTTCACGACAGCAACGCTAATATAAACAACTGACCCACCTTTTGACTTCATAAAGGTACCTTTTAATCTTTTTTGTTGATCTGCTTAACTTATTTTTTGCCTCTCGAGCAACATTTATACAACATTTCGAAGCTGTTTATCGAACAGCTCAGCGAGAAACTCTATGTGAATGCATCATTACGCATGACGGAAGTATTAGTTGCCTATGCCGGAAGTTTGTTGTTTCAAACATTTCGCTGTAATTTTGTCTTTTGTACAGTGCTTGGCTATATAATAAAACAGTTATACCATTCGCTGTCGTTGTATAGGAACTAATAGCCAACTTGGCGAAGCGCCTCGTTGGCTATGAGCTCATATACAACTCGAGCTCATGGTATAACTGTTAAATATAAAAATTCTCCACCTGAGTTCGCTGTCCCACAATAATTATTCCAACAACATAAGATGAAGAGTTCAGTCTCTCGATATTGAAGAAACTAGATTTCAGTTTCGAAATATCAAATATAAGTACCATCATTCCACGACCTGCTCCCAACTTGACCTGTTGACCATGTAGCTGTAGAGCATTGAACTAGTAAACCAAAGGTCGTGAGTTCGTATCCCAAGCATGAATGTCTTAAAAAGCAGTGTTCTAGAACCGATAAAACATGTGCTGTAAGTTTCGTGAACGTTTCAAAAACGACCCTTTTCATTAGTATAGCTAACCCCGTTCATTAGTATAGTTATTTTGAAAATCAACATTGTCTAAGCCGTGAAAATGAGGAGTTTTCAGCGTCTCTTTATCGCATATAAAATCACCGACATATGGTACTTCAAAACAGTTGCTTCACTGAATCTGAGAAAGTTTTTTACTAGGGATGTGGCAGATACCACTTTACCGGATGCCGGATTAAACCGGATAGCTATTTATCGGATACCGGATAGTGCTAATAGTAGCAGGTTTAAATACAAGTGGTTGGAGAAAAAAATGGGAATGCTATCGTCACTCAGTATACAAGTAGTTTACACTTGAAATTCAAACAAAACATGGAAACTGAAACAACTCAAACAAGTATATTTACTATATACTAAACACAGCATTATCGGGTAAATATCCGTTGAAATTTACCGGATACCGGGTACTACCGGATAGCGGAATTTTACCGTTATCCGGATCCGGCGCATCCCTATTTGAAGCTTATTAATCGGCATATACCGATAATTCCAATTATCAATATGATTGCTGTTGGTTACCATTCCCCGCGCAGTTTCGCAATGTTTCATGAGCTTGCTAAAGACAAACAATATTTTGGAAACATAAGAGAAATCAAGGTTTTGCTCGGAGAGTGGAAAGAAAGTGGATCGTGGTTCATACTAAACATTCATTGCGTGTTTTGTTTGTTTAAAAATGAAGCAATAGTGCTGCGCACGAAGATGTCAGTATTCAACTCGTGGTTTTTTACGTGTCTTTACTTTAAACCTTCCTCACTAGTAAATGTTTCCTCACGCGGGTGGTACCCGCATGCCCGCAGCTTTTTTCCATCTCTGTCGTTTATCCTTTAATTCTAGCAGCTGCTCCGGTTGAAGAACCCATTAAGGAAGAAGTGAAAAAAGAACCTGTGAAAGGAGCATACGTCCCTCCGTCAATGCGAAGAACTATGGGAACTCAACCTGACCTGAAAGATCAATCGTGGAAATATGGCTCGTCAGCTGGGAGGAGAGACCCTCGTCGACCTCCCGAAATTAGCAGTGAAATTGCATTTCCTTCCCTTCAAGCTTCAGCTGATGTTTCATCTAAAAGGTAGGGATTGATCTATCATCTTGACCGTTACCAGTACTGGAGGCCCGAGTGTTAAATCTTTCCTATATTTTTCTGCGTCGGAAATCGGCATTCTTGCGCAATTCTCTACCCAGTGTTCTTGGTGTTTGGTAGTGCAGCTCAATGTGCGTTACTCGATTGTATGGCGATCGACATTTTCATTCGAGTTTCTTCTGCTCAGCTAGCTTTCAAGATTGTTATAGCCAACCATGGCCAAGTGTCTTTTTGTTTTGTTCCTGCTTTGCATTTGTTCATAAAATAAGTATATTTAACAAATAAAACATAAAGCTCCGTGCATTCTCTTATAAAGGTTCGTTTGACGTCATTTGAACACGAAAGAAGTTTAGTAGAGTGTTCAAATGACGTCAAACGAACCTTTATAAGAGTACATATGCAGCGATATGTTTTATTTGTTTTATAAAATAAGAAGAAGAAAAAACAAGCTAAAATGGGATAGTTTTAAAAGTTCGCTAGATTTTCCCGCCAGGTGACGCCACTCCACGCCATTTTCCGTCATTCATGATCTTCATACTCTTATAAATGCACGGAGCCCAGCCAATCAGAGCGTGCGTAGAGGACGCCTTATTTTATAACACACATTATATATGGAAAGAATCTCCATAGAGTTTTCTCTACTTGTCCGGTATGGTTCGTTACTTGGAGTAACACATTATTCTTCTCCACCCGAGTTCATTGTCCCACAATTATCATTCGAAATTGTCATGTATGAAGACTGTTGTCTAGATATTGAAGAACTATGGTCTGTTTTGAAATCTCAAATAGCCTAAGTACTATCATTCGACCTTCAACTCCCAACTTGATCTGTTGGTGGAGTATAGGACTTGTAAACTGAAGGTCGCGGGTTCGAATCTCTGCCGGGCCGAATAGAGTTTTCTCTACTACGTTATTAATCGGGCGAGCTGTGGTGGACCGAGTCTACCTAACTCTAACCCTAATCCAAGGGCGCAACCAGGATTTTTGCAAGGGGGGTCGTTTTTAGGACAAAGTGACGACACAAATCTAGGGGGGTCCCGGGGCTATCCCCCAGGGAAATCAGGCGTCAGAGAGAGTAGAAGTAATTTCTGACGTCCAAAATTTCCCTCGAATAATTAGCGTAAGAATAAAATACTGGAAATGGTATCACTCATATTGTCCCAGTTAGGTGGAACGGACGAAAAACTTCCCGGCAACACTTTCCTCATATAAACGAATTGAAAGAAATAAAGGGAAAATATAGTAGCGATACGATCCTGCTTAACGGGACGTTTCGTGCGTCTCGGCAAACGTCCCGTCCCACCTGACATCCTTCCATGTAAACAGCGCCTTCCATGTAAACGATGCTGGTATAATTTGAAAACGGAACAAAATCATGCCGTTTAGGCCTTGCGTTTACACGATACCGGCACAAAAATTTCATGAAAACGGCACAAAATGAAGACGGGTTCCTTGACGGCACGAAATGAAAACGGAACACTAACCGGTATCGTGTAAACGCCCGTGTCGTAACAGTTTGATGACGGTAATCACGATATATACGACCACAGTATTCGGGTCAGCAGTATTCACAAAGTCTTCTCAATTCTCATTGGAAGAGAATAGTCACATGCTAATCCGTCATTATATTATACCGGCACCGTATAAAGTATAAACGCAAGACGTTTTGGCCTGTATTTACACACCGGCATGATTTTGTTCCGTTTTCAAATTGTACCGGCATCGTGTAAACGGGGTCTGAGACCACTTGTTTTTGTTTGTTTTTTAGTGAAGCGTTGTCGTCGATGAGTTTCGAGCCTGTTCGACATGGTATACGTGCAAGCAACGAACAATCCATGAGTCGTCGAATGAACATCGACCTAGAAAACAAATATGATGCCCTTAGTAAATGAAGTATAATCGACTGGTCTCTTGAGAATTCTGACAAATTCTGCAGCTGGGCCGCACATGAAATTAGTACATTTTGTACTAAAGAACCAATTTCGAATGGACGAACCGCATGGATCAATCAATCAACGTCCAGAATGTGGTATATATGGACTATTTTGTAGGCAGTGATCAGCTTATGGATTAGTAATACTGTCCTTTAATTAACGTGTATACATATAGATGTGTAGTGAGCTCAAGGACAGGTTGTGGTTCATATATAGTGAATGAAGTACAGTATAGGATTCTTGGCTTGAAACAGTGGTGGTGATTTTTGGTAATCTTGAGGCGGCCAAACCAGTAAAAAGTCCATTTGTAGGTGCGAGGTGGAGTAATCCACTTGTAGATGATAGGAAAGGTAGCAAAGACTGAATGTTCATTCATAATATGAAATACAGTACATTAAATTCTACAATGATTATTTCATTTGTTGTTCTTTAAGGTGATGTAATAGACCATATCTCGATTGACTATGTTGCAAGTAAATCATTGTTGCGCTGGGTGGTAATACGTGCAACAACGCTTTTCAACTTGGAACGCAACAATGTTGCAGCAATTTGTTGCTCGTATTACTTCACCTTTAGTTATAAATGTACGGCTTTTCCGTGCTTCGCTGCTAAAAATAGCGTTGTATAACTAGAGGGCAGTCCGAGACTGCATATACCTCCGCCAGGCGCCAGCGGTTATTGGAGATGTTTAAAAAGAAAACGAGCCATCCCGCTAAGCAGGCTAGCTCACGAGACCAACACATGCATGTATGAATAAAATGCTTGATTGCACTCGTACCAAAATTATGCAAAAATATTTGCATAAAATAAAGATAATGAGCGCAATCAAGCATTTCTTCTAGACGGAGAATCTTGCGGTCTCATCCAAATTTTGACTAATTTCAACCAAAATTTAATGGATTGGTCGTTCTATGGCCAACCCTTGTGGAAACTTTCATGAACATCGGTACAATAGTTTTTGAGATATCCTGGTGACAGACAAACAAACAAACAAACAAACAAACAAACAAACAAACAAACAAACAAACAAACAAACAAACAAACAAACAAACAAACAAACAAACAAACAAACAAACAAACAAACAAGCAAACAAACTAACAAACAAGCTCTCGCGATCAAGCTCTCGGCAACGCCCTCCGTGGCTCAGTGGTCAGAGCATTGCACTAGAATCGCAAGGTCGTGGGTTCAATTGCTGCTGGAAGGCCTGTGTAGTTGCATTTTTCGCAACTGGTCCCGGTTTGGTCTCAAAATATATATATTCTACACTCGAATTTTCCTTCACCCAAAATCCTTAGTACACGCTATGTAATTGAGTGAAATGCCCAATATTACTTATAATGTACCCAATTCTCTCCTGGCATTACCACCTTATTATATATACAGAACTCGCGATCAAGCTCTCGGCAACGCCCTCCGTGGCTCAGTGGTCAGAGCATTGCACTAGAATCGCAAGGTCGTGGGTTCAATTCCGCCGGAAGGCCTGTGTATAGTTGCATTTTCCGCAACTGGTCCCGGTTTGGTCTCAAAATGTATATATTCTACGTACACTCGAATTTTCCTTCATCCAAAATCCTTAGTGAACAGGCAGGCAGGCAGGCAGGCAGGCAGGCAGCAGGCAGGCAGGCAGGCAGGCAGGCAGGGAGGCAGGACAAGACAGAAAGGGATAAAAACATAACCTGGCGGAGGTAATGATCAGGGTGTTAGCTAGAAGGGGAGAAAATCTGCGTTTACTTGACTTTGGGAAATAGTGATAGCCTTCAAACGTCAACATATAGGAAAAGTGGTTAAAGAGTCAATGACATCTAATATGTTATAGATAGTGCATTATGAGATTTGCAATTCCTAAAATATTGTTTTAAAGGGTATTGGCAATAAAAATTAAGTTTATCTCATTTGAAAGAACTCCTCAAATGGTATAAGAAGACCTTTTACAATTTTCCCGTATCTAATTAATTCTTTGAAAGTTTTCATAGCGATAATGTAAGTTTTGTTGGTTTTGGAAATATTTTGACTAAAGACAGCGTGCTGTCCGCCAATCTTGGAATTATTTTCGATATGCAAAATTATGCATGTGACGACATAACCAGGGTAAAGTGAAATTTTTATCTTGCCAACCTTATGACATGAGCTAGAAACTCGATTTTTTGTTGCGCTATTTCCATTTTAAATTGACCCACAACCTTTAAAAAGCCTTTCGTGGAAATCTGGTCACCCACGGAGTAGTTTCATCAGGTTTACCCTGCTTGTGACGTCACCAATTTCCCAGTTAATTCGCTGTCTTTGGTCGAGATATTTCCAAAAACAAAACAAATACGGACAAATTGTAAAAGGTCGTCTTATACCATTTGACGAGTTCTTTCGAATGAGACAAACTTATTTTTTTATTGCCAATACAGGCGGAAAACGCAATTTCAAATGAATATCAGAGCCCAGCAAATGACTTTGAAACAAGACATAACAAAAAGAAAAAAGTTATTTACTGACGTTTCGTTGTTACATCACAACATCTTTTTGATTTTTTCATATTTCAACATTTTCATATTTTCTAATTTTCATATTTCCTCATTTTCGTATTTCCATATTTTCATATTTCAACATTTTCATATTTCCACATTTTATATTTCTACGTTTCTACAGTTTCATATTTCCACATTTTCGTATTTTAACATTTTTATATTTCTACATTTTCATATTTCCACATTTTCATATTTCCACATTTTCGTATTTTCATAATTCCATATTTTCATATTTCCACATTTTCATATTTCCATATTTTCACATCTTCATATTTTCATATTTCTACATTTTCATATTTCCACATTTTCATTTTTTCCATTTCTAATTTTCATATTTCCACGTTTTCGTATTTTCATATTTCCACATTTTATATTTCTACGTTTCCACATTTTCATATTTCCACATTTTTATATTTCTACGTTTACTATATCTTTTGTGTTTTTGATATTTCTAGAAGTAATTCCACATTTTCATATTTCCACATTTTCGTATTTTAACATTTTTATATTTCTACATTTTCGTATTTCCACATTTTCATATTTCCACATTTTTATATTTCTACGTTTACTATATCTTTTGTGTTTTTCATATTTCTAGAAGTAATTCCACATTTTCATATTTCCACATTTTCGTATTTTAACATTTTTATATTTCTACATTTTCATATTTCCACATTTTCGTATTTTCATATTTCACATTTTCGTATTTCCACGTTTTCATATTTCCACATTTTCGTATTTTAACATTTTTATATTTCTACATTTTCATATTTCACATTTTCGTATTTCCACGTTTTCATATTTTCATATTTCCACATTTTCGTATTACAACATTTTTATATTTCTACATTTTCATATTTCCACATTTTCGTATTTTCATAATTCCATATTTTCATATTTCCACATTTTCATATTTCCATATTTTCACATCTTCATATTTTCATATTTCTACATTTTCATATTTCCACATTTTCATTCTTTCCATTTCTAATTTTCATATTTCCACGTTTTCGTATTTTCATATTTCCACATTTTTATATTTCTACGTTTCCACATTTTCATATTTCCACCTTTTCGTATTTCCACATTTTCATATTTCCACATTTTTATATTTCTACGTTTACTATATCTTTGCATGTGTTTTTGATATTTCTAGAAGTAATTCCACATTTTCATATTTCCACATTTTCGTATTTTAACATTTTTATATTTCTACATTTTCATATTTCCACATTTTCGTATTTTCATATTTTCGTATTTCCACGTTTTCATATTTTCATATTTCCACATTTTCGTATTACAACATTTTTATATTTCTACATTTTCATATTTCCACATTTTCGTATTTTCATAATTCCATATTTTCATATTTCCACATTTTCATATTTCCATATTTTCACATCTTCATATTTTCATATTTCTACATTTTCATATTTCCACATTTTCATTTTTTCCATTTCTAATTTTCATATTTCCACGTTTTCGTATTTTCATATTTCCACATTTTTATATTTCTACGTTTCCACATTTTCATATTTCCACCTTTTCGTATTTCCACATTTTCATATTTCCACATTTTTATATTTCTACGTTTACTATATCTTTGCATGTGTTTTTGATATTTCTAGAAGTAATTCCACATTTTCATATTTCCACATTTTCGTATTTTAACATTTTTATATTTCTACATTTTCATATTTCCACATTTTCGTATTTTCATATTTCACATTTTCGTATTTCCACGTTTTCATATTTTCATATTTCCACATTTTCGTATTTTAACATTTTTATATTTCTACATTTTCATATTTCCACATTTTCGTATTTTCATATTTCACATTTTCGTATTTCTACGTTTTCATATTTTCATATTTCCACGTTTTCGTATTTTCATATTTCCACATTTTCGTATTTCCACATTTTCATATTTTGACATTTTCGATAATTTTCACATTTTCATATTTCCACGTTTTCATATTTTCACATTTTCGTATTTTCACGTTTTCGTATTTCCACATTTTCATATTTCCACATTTTCGTATTTCCACGTTCTCATATTTCCACATTTTCGTATTTTCATATATTTCTACATTTTCGTATTGTCATATTTCCACGTTTTCGTATTTCCACATTTTCACCTTTCCCATTTTCTTTCGGATTTTCCACATTTTCATTTTCGTTTCTCCGAAGAATGGTCCTCCGCAGGCTCTCGTTGCATCATGGGGTATTGGCAACGAGTTTAAAACAGATTATCAACATTTACAGTGAGACAGCCAAAGACAGCCCGCAGACATTTTCATATCTTCACATTTTTAATTTCAATATTTTCATACAGTATTTCTATATTTCCACATTTTTGTATTCCACATTTTCTAATTTCGTTTGCGAGAAGCATTAGGAGATTGGCACGAGTTGTCGGAGCTAAACAACATGGCGGTGGTAAATTCAATTTTTCGCTCGGGATTATTTCAAGGAAAAGTCGCCATTGTTACTGGTGGTAGCACTGGAATCGGCAAGACGATCGCACAGGAACTGCTTCATTTAGGTGCCAAAGTTGTAATAGCGTCAAGAAACGAGGAGAGACTTCGTCGTGTGGCGGATGAGATGGTGAATGAGGGACGAGGCCCAGTGAAAGCCTTGCCTTGCAACATAAAAGTTGAATCTCAGGTCTGTATTATATCCGACACAAGTTTTGGGAAATTTAAGAAATGTTTCTGTAGTTGATGGGGTCCAATAGGTGGTTTTCACTCTGACGTCACAAAATTCTAAAATCTAAATTATTAAAATTATTGCTGACGTCAGCATGATTTTCAAATGTCGTTAAAAGTCATTTTGTACACGCAGTTCAACGTACAAAGCGTGGTTAAGCTTTAGAAGTGACATCTAATTGCATTTGATGTACAATATGAAAATTGTGGTTGAAACTACACTCTGTAGATGAGACATGTTGGACAACAATTTCAGTGCCTCAGCCACCCTTGTACCATTGTCTGTACTGACACTGACGTGGTTTCCAGTAAAATCAAATGCTGGAAATGTGTGGAATGTATTTCATTGTTTAACTGAAACATTGCCCCCACCCACCCCTGGGACATCTTTGCACCCCTGCCCTCAACCTCATACCCAGGCTTTTCCTCCTGCCCTTGTGAACTAATTGAGTGAAAACCCTGGCATGGGCTGGTCACGTGCCTCCCAGAATCTGGATATACTAAGGGGGGGGGGGGGGAGGGGTCATTTACACATTCATGTTTTGTTTTTATCATGTCTGGATTCCACTATCAAAAAGAGTATTTATATATACAAATGTTAATTTAAAGCCAAAGCAAGTCACCTGCTTAGAGGCTCTTTTTAATCAAAGAGATACAGTCGCTGTATTGCCTACAGGATATGGGAAATCACTGATTTACCAACTGCTTGCAGAGGCAATCATGTCGAAGCTCGTCCATCATTCCTTCTGCTGTTGTGCTCATTGTTTCACTGCTGAAGTCGCTCATTGATGATCAGCTCAGGAAAATAAATGAGTGTAATGAGCCGTTCTTAAGGTTATTAATCAAGAAGAGTCAGTAACTGGTGACCTAAGCGATATTTTTGCACTGAGTTGATACATCGCAAATTTTGAGACACAAGTGGCAGCGCAAACATGGAATTCCCTCACTGTAGAACTTTTTCGGTGTATTAAATTGTTTCAACATCAAGCCAGGTGAGGTTAAATGATACGAAATGATATATGATCTATTTTACTATATACATGATTTTTTAACATTTTTTTGTGCATGCAAATGAATATGTGATACATACAATATGTGACACCTGAATTTCCAATTTGTCTCCATTTCTCCCATTTGAGTGATTTTTCCAACAACTGATTTCAAAAAAATTGTTTTGCACATACTGAGGGGGGGGGGGGTCAATTTATCCTAGGGAGTAACTTCTGCAATTTGCAGAAAAAAATCTATATCCAAGGGGAGAAGGAAATATTCAGGGGACCATATCTAGAGCGCATAAGCATTCCCTAATTTTCTTCTGCCAGAACTGCATATTGGGTTCCATGAATTTCTTGCCAATTTGGCTGGTGTAGTTTTGTCCTGCCTGAGATATCTGTGGGAAGCATTTGGAATGCAGTTGGACACCAAATAAAATTAGAATGACTGAACATATCTATCCAAGTGGGTGCAAAAGAAAAACGTTTTATTGTAAGGGGGTTGTGAAGCAATTCCCTCCATGAAGCTAGGCCAATGTTGAGGTCACATGGTGTGGGGATGGGGGTGTCCAGACCCCATATTTTTCTTCAAAGCCACTTTTGTAATTCTTCTAAGTCTGATGAAACTACTTGGGGGAGGAGGGTAAGAGGTGATCCATTCTGGTATTTTATATAATCATTGATGTTTTATTAATAATTTTCAGAATTCTATGAAATTTCCTCAGAAAATACAGGAAATGGTAATGATTTCAAGGACTCTAAATTTCAGCTTTTTATGGGAGGGGTGTCCCTCCCCTGAATACCCCTGATCCCCCTAGACATTTATTGTGCCTTTGGTGCTTGACTTAGCCTTAACTAGCCTGTTCCCAAGATCACACACACCTCATGTATGGTCAGACTACTCTAAGCATTGATCTCCAAAAACCTATCCAATGACATCACCATTTTCACTGCCACGAGGCAAGTGTGGTCTCCAGCACAGGCCAAGCCTTAATTTAACACTCTCCCCCTAATTTTCTCACTTTGTCACTGCCATAATACCCTACTGCACAATGCTAACAGTAACAAACAGTGCATGCATGTACGTTACATCAACTGTTTAATTTTATGCTGTATATGTTCTGGTTATAGGTTATTGATTTGATGGAAAAGGCCTTGTCATGGTATGGAAAAATAGACTTTCTTGTCAACAATGGTGGTGGGCAGTTTCTAAGTCCAGTTGATAGTATGAAAAGCAAAGGCTGGCAAGCTGTTGTTGATACAAATCTTAATGGAACGTTTAACTGTTGTAAACAAGGTGAGTAACACTGTAATATTCTTAGAGATGAGAGTTAATTGGAACAATATGAGAGCAGTACAGTACATGCTCATCAAGCTTAGTAGCTAGCTAATGCAGACAACATTGGTGTAACCATGGTGCTGGGAATGGTGGGGTGAAAATGAGTGCTGAATGCACTTAAGACCTCTAGGGGGTCCAGGGTATGCTGCCCCAGAAAATTTTGGATTTCTAGGGTCTCTGAAACAACATTTCAGGACTGCATTTTGAGAAGAGTTTTAAAGAGTACCGTAATCTCAAATCCATAATTAGTTGCATAATTGAGTCATTATGGGGCAACTCATGCAACCATAGAACAACCATACCCCCTACATGGTGGCATACCTGTAGGTGTTGCATAAATATACGCCACTGACATATTCACTGGGTATGATTGACTGTGTATTCATAGCAGTTTACAATGACGTGTTTGTCTAAAACAAATAGTAACGCAAATGAACACTGTTCTAAATAATAAAATTTTAAACGTTCTGTAGTCCGTTCGATTATACAATATGTACCAACGCCACTATGTTAACCGCTATCAGTGCGAAGTACCTGAAAATGGAGTAAGACTGACCGAAACGTTGTTTATAAAATGTTAAACTTCCAAACAAGCAAAGTCTTTCGTCGTTTGGTGAAAATTTCTTGCATCTCCGAGGTTGGAAAGAATCTGAAAATTTTTTGCATGTCCGGGGCTGGAAAGAATCGGAAAATTTTTTCCATATCTGGGGCTGGAAAAAATCTAAAAATGTTTTGCATGTCCGGGGCTGGAACAAATCTACGAATTTTTTGCATCTATCTGGGACTGGAAAAAATCTGAAAATGTTTTCCATTTCCAGACTTTAACCATTTCTTCAACTTTCGATATGTGGTCGAAAAATGATGAGAGAGACTTATGTGTGCTAAATGGCCATAGTTTAGCCTTATTTCAAAAGTTGAAAAATCGGTCAAAATGTAAAGCGGGGACCCTATTCATTTTGCCTGATTCTGGCCATTTCTTCAAATTTCGATATTTGGTCAAAAAATGATGTTTTGGATCGGGTAAAGGCTTTTTACACCTTCTGTAGCAACGAGAGAGACTTCTTCGTGCTAAATTGCCATAGTTTGGCTTTATTTCAAAAGTTGAAAAATTGGTCAAAATGTAAAGGGGGGACCCAAATCATTTTGACTGAATTTGGCCATTTCTTCAACTTTTAGTATTTGGTCAAAAAATAATGTTTTGGATCGGGTAAAGGCTTTTTACACCTTCTGTAGCAACGAGAGAGACTTCTTCGTGCTAAATTGCCATAGTTTAGCCTTATTTCAAATGTTGAAAAATCGGTCAAAGTGTAAAGTGGGGACCCTATTCATTTTGCCTGATTTTGGCCATTTCTTCAACTTTCGATATTTCGTCAAAAAATGATGTTTTGTGTCGGATGAAACCTTTTTACACTTTCTGTAGCAACGAGAGACTTATTCGTGCGAAATGGCCATAGTTTAGCCTTATTTCAAAAGTTGAAAAATCGGTCAAAATATAAAGCGGGGACCATATTCATTTTGACTGAATTTGGCCATTTCTTCAACTTTTAGTATTTGGTCAAAAAATAATGTTTTGGATCGGGTAAAGGCTTTTTACACTTTCTGTAGCAACGAGAGAGACTTTTTCGTGCTAAATTGCCGTAGTTAAACCTTATTTCAAAAGTTGAAAAATCGGTCATTAAAATCGGTCAAAATGTAAAGGGGGGACCCTATTCATTTTGCCTGATTTTGGCCATTTCTTCTACTTTCGATATTTCGTCAAAAAATTATGTTTTGGACCTTTTTACGTTTTCTGTAGCAACGAGAGAGAGATATTCGTGCTAAATTGCCACAGTTTAGCCTTATTTCAAATGTTGAAAAATCGGTCAAAATGTAAAGTGGGGACCCTATTCATTTTGCCTGATTTTGGCCATTTCTTCAACTTTCGATATTTCGTCAGAAAATGATGTTTTGTGTTGGATAAAACCTTTTTACACTTTCTGTAGCAACGAGAGAGACTTATTCGTGCTAAATGGCCATAGTTTAGCCTTATTTCAAAAATTGAAAAATCGGTCTAAAAGTAAAGGGGGGACCATATTCATTTTGGCCATTTCGTCTACTTTCGATATTTGGTCAAAAAATGATAAATGTTTTGGATCGGGTAAAGGCTTTTTACACTTTCTGTAGCAATGAAAGAGACTTATTCGCGCTAAATTCCCATAGTTTAGCCTTATTTCAAAAGTTGAAAAATCGGTCATTAAAATCGGTCAAAGTGTGAAGGGGGGACCCTATTCATTTTGCCTGATTTTGGCCATTTCTTCTACTTTCGATATTTCGTCAAAAAATGATGCTTTGGACCTTTTTATACCTTCTGTAGCAACAAGAGAGACTTATTCCTGCTAAATGGCCATAGTTTAGCCTTATTTCTAAAGTTGAAAAAATAGGCACGCTCAGCGTGCATGTATCCACTGCGCTACGGTACAAGTTGTAACAACATTCTCAATTTAGTAGTTCAGCATCGCGTAAATAAAACCACGCGCCTCGATTTTCTCGCTCAAACGACAAGCTTTCCATGGACGAAAAGACAGAGCGAGTGCTTGTTTGGCTTCGAATCAAGATCTTTCTGAAATCTGAATATGACATACGGCCAATATGTCTTAGCTATAAGTTTGTATATGCAGAAATCAGCTGTACTTGGCACTTCTTGAGTTATATGTAGGCGTATAAAATATCTATTCCAAAAGCGTGTTGATCGTTGTTCAGGCAAATCAATGAATGTACGTGTTAGAACGAAAGCGATATAGTGTGACATGCATTCTCTTAACAATGCGATTAGCGACCGCGTTTCCTGTGTTTCCCAATTTACCTAAAATTGTCATTTTACGATCAGGGATTTTACGATCAGGGATAAGGCAAACAACAAACTATTCACAATAGACTAAAGTGACTAAACACTAGCTACTAAACACGGAATGGCACAATAAACCATATAGACACAGCACGTCGTCTGATTGTATTTCTGATCGCCATTCAGTGCTCGACTCAGCGCGAACACATTCACAACACACTATATTATCATTCAGCACAAACACTGACAAAGCAAGTTCATTTAATTCATCAGCTATGCTATAGTTTAAAATAACTTCAGTGTAAGTTTAAGTTACGGTAAGTTTAAGTTACGGTAACTTTAAGTTACGGTAAGTTTAAGTTACGGTAAGTTTAAGTTACGGTAAGTTAATAATGCAATCTAGTAAGAAGGTAAAGAAAATCGCTTGAGATAACAAGCATCTCTAGTATTACTGCTGTAAAATTTATTGTAATATAGCTAGAGTTTCACTGGATACAACGATGGCTGTCATTGGTTAGTTTGTGCCTTGTGGTCACATGACCTTAGCTAAATTTCAATGTATACCGAGCGGGCAATAATTGAGAACTTATTGGCTGCTCGGTCAATTGTTGCCCGCTAGAACTTTGAACTCTTCACGGTATCCTATAAACAAAAGCTTCTTTGGTACGAAAAAAAGAATATTTATAGGTCTTCAAGCATGTGTGAAGATTAACTGGAGAAATGTATTGCTCTTCTTTTGTTCTGAGACTCATATTGATTCAACTTCAGGTATCTCTGATCTCACACTATCTAATATCGCTAAACTAAAGGGCTTAAGAATTGCTAGTCTGAACGTGAATGGCTTATTAAAGCATACTGATGAAATTCGAATTATTTTGGCAAATTCTCCCTTTGATATCTTAGCCATTAATGAATCCAAAATCGATGAATTGATACCTGATTCTGAAATACATATATTTGGCTATAATACAATTAGGAAAGACCGAAATATAAATGGAGGAGGTGTTGTCCTCTATATTCGAGATTCAATATCTTATTCTGAAAGAAAAGATTTAATATCAGATCGTCTGGAAATGGTATGTGTTGAAGTTAGTAGACCACATAGCAAGTCATTTTTGATAAGTGCATGGTGTAGACCACCAAATTCCGATATAGATTTGTTTGATGAATGTGATCTGTTTCTTTTCAAATGTGACTTAGAAAACTGCTGTTAGTTGGGGACCTAAATTGTGATGTCAATAAGGCATCTCTAGATCACCACACACGCAGACTTCAATTCTTATGCTCTCTATACCAAATAGACCAATTAAGTAATGAACCAACGAGGGTTACGGAAACGTCGGCTACCCAGATTGATCTCATTCTGACTAATAGACCAGAGAATATATCGTCTTCTGGTGTCATTCATCTTGGAATCTCGGACCACAGTCTGGTGTATGTAGTGCGGAAATTTATATTCCCTAAATCTAGACCAACTGTAAAAGAAGTACGAGACTTTAAGCACTTTTCAGAAAATGATTTCCGAGCTGATTTATCACAAGCACCTTGGGATAAAATACAATATTTTCATGACCCAAATGAATGCTGGCGTGTTTGGAAATCACTTTTCGATGAAATTCTTAATAGACATGCACCACTTCGACATAAGCGAATAAAAGCGAACTCTGTTCCATGGATTACGCCCAATATAAAGCGATTGATGAAGAACAGAGATTTCCACAAAAAGAAAGCAATAAGGTACGCTTCCCAATATCATTGGGAAACGTACCAGGCAATACGAAACAAAGTGAATATCGAGATGCGCAAAACAAAATCGAAATTTTATTGCAAAAAAAATGACGACTGCGCAAAGACCGTCGATTTGAAGAAAAGTTGGTCTTTAATTAATTCTCTTTTGGGTAAGAACAGTAGATCCACCGTTGTCAGTGAACTTACTGTTAATGACACTGTTATTTCAGATTCTAAACTTATTGCAGAACTGATCTTTCAATGATTATTTTATAAATATTGGACCAAAATTGGCTGCCGAATCTGATGATGAACTATACGCGGAAGACCCGCAGATAAATGACAGTGCTGGCCTTTCTTCAAATACGCGGTTTTATTTCTCGCAAATTAATGTTAGCAGTGTAACTCAAACTCTAAAGAATCTAAAGGCAAATAAAGCTACCGGTTTAGATAAAATTCCAGCTAAAATTCTCAAACTGTCAGCAGATATAATTGCACCATCATTAACAGCTATTTTTAACCTATCCCTTGAAACAGGAATACACATTGATGAGTGGAAATATGCTCGTGTAACTCCAATTTTCAAATCTGATGACAGACGAAAATGTGAAAACTATCGTCCCATTTCGATATTACCAATAATAAGCAAGGTCTTTGAAAAAGAGATTTTTCGTCAAGTGTATAGCGACTTGACGGAAAATTCTTTGTTATCAAATTTTCAATCAGGATTTCGTCCAAAACACTCCACGGTATCGGCACTCATCAAAATGTGCGATGAATGGCTTGATAACATGGATAATGGTAAATTAAATTGCGTCGTATTCCTTGACATTCGGAAAGCTTTCGATTCTGTAAATCACGACATCCTCATGTTAAAGAAAATGAATATTTTTTTTGGTATCTCGGGTATACAATTAAAATGGTTTGAATCTTATTTGAATAATAGAGAACAACAATGTTTTGTTAATGGCGAGATATCTTCACCAAAAAAGATCATTTGCGGAGTCCCTCAAGGCGCTATTTTAGGCCCGTTGTTGTTCTTGTTGTATATAAATGATATGCCAGATTGCTTAAAATCAGCAACTCCATGTCTATATGCAGATGACACCCAAATTTTCTCATCTTCGCGTAACTGCGCTGAGCTTGTTGCAAATTTAAATTCAGATCTTACTAATATTCATAATTGGATGGTGAAAAACAAGCTTCAAATCCATCCAACTAAATCAAGACATATGTTTATTGGATCTTCGTATAATCTCAGTAATAAGGTATGCGACCATCCTGTCTTAATTAATAATGTTCCAGTTCCGAGAACTAATACTTATAAATGCTTGGGAGTCGAGATGTGACGCCATACTGTTTAAGACCCAAGTGGGTCCTAGGACCCAAGTGGGTCCTAGTAAGATGGCCGCCACGCTCACTTCCGGCATCAATTCCTGAACAATAGATGCTCTATCCGGTCCTTTTATAGAGATCAGTGGTCGAGATAGATGAGAAACTTAGTTGGGAAAGAATATTGAAACAGTTTGCAAGAAGCAAACTGGAGCAAAAATTGGAGCAATTAGACGCGTCAAGCCTTTTGTACCAACTGATACATTGCAAGTTATATATAAAGCCTTAGTACAACCTTATTTTGATTACTGCTCTCCTCTTTGGGACAATTGCGGAAAACTGCTGAAGGATAAATTGCAAAAATTTCAATCTCGTGCGGCAAGAGTAATTACCGGAAGCAGTTACGAAATCCGTTCGGCTGACGTTCTCGAAACCCTTTCTTGGGAAAATTTAGATGTAAGACTTTTTACAAACCTTTTATTAACTTTGTAAACTTCCTAGTTGTTTGTTAGTTATTGTAATTAGTTTATTAGTATTAGTCAATTTGTTGTATTAGTTAAATTAAGCACGCCCCTCCTTGAAACCAGCATTTATTGTTGTTGAGGCTAGCGTGTTGAAATAAAGTATGTATTTATGTATGTATGTATGTATGTATGTATGTATGTATGTATGTATGTATGTATGTATGTATGTATGTATGTATGTATGTATGTATGTATGTATGTATATGTATGTATGTATGTATGTATGTATGTATGTATGTATGTATGTATGTATGTATGTATGTATGTATGTATGTATGTATGTATGTATGTATGTATGTATGTATGTATGTATGTATGTATGTATGTATGTATGTATGTATGTATGTATGTATGTATGTATGTATGTATGTATGTATGTATGTATGTATGTATGTATGTATGTATGTATGTTTGGTTGAAGTGAAATTACGGAGCCAGGCGAAATGTTTTGGTAAGTCTTAGCGTATGTGTACTTTCCCTTGATAAACGTCGAAATTATTCAGCGAAACTCAAGCTATATAACAAAACACTTAATGTCTGCTCCCTCGGGAAACAGTTAGTTTTGTTTTCCCTCGAGTCTCGATGTTTCCCTCGACTTCGTCTCGGGAAAGATCAAAACTCTCGGGAAAACAAAACTAACTGTTTCCCTCGGGAGCAGACATTAAATGTATAATATAGACTTGCCAGTTCACGCTCTCAACATAGCCTGTCACTGACATTTGACTATTTGTCATCTACATCGACAATATGCTATTTAATAGCATATTTCGCTCGTGGACTACCACAGGTTTGGGCATTGTTGCTTGACCATGAAGCTAGTTTTGTTTTCTTAGAAGAAGGTCGTCCATTTCTGTTCGGCAACGCACAGACTGTCTTGTCAGTTTACGATCAGACATGTTGGCCATATTATAAATTGCTTCGTCTGAACGTGAAATCGTCGATGCAACGACCCGATTAATTTGCTTTCAAAAACTTTTATTATCATTTCAACAACGTCTAGTACATCACAATTAAGAATTGACTACGATTTATACTTAAAATACTTACTAAATTTGTAAAAACTTCCTCTTGCTGAATATCCCGCTCCTTGACTATCTCGCTCCATGCTCAACAATGACTTATGAAATACTTGGTGTACAGTAATTATTTTGGCTTCGGTGGTTTGTCGTGAGTCAATCGTTTTATTCTGTGTTTTGATTGGCTTCGAAGGCATTCTTTTGTTAACTTACATTAACTTAACAGCGCGACAGCAATGTATGTACTCGCGCATGCGCAGTAGATACAAAAATCGGTCAAAATGTAAAGCATTTTGCCTGATTTTGGCCATTTCTTCTACTTTGGATATTTGGTCAAAAAATAATGTTTTCGATCGGATAAAGCCTTTTTACACCTTCTGTAGCAACGAGAGAGACTTATTCGTGCTAAATCGCCATAGTTTAGCTTTTCAGATTTTTTCCAGCCCCAGACATTGAAAAATCTGGAAAAAATCTGAAAATGTTTTGCATGTCTGGGCTGGAAAAAAATCTGAAAATTTTTTGCATGTTCGGGGACGGAAAAAGTCTTGAAAATGTTTTGCATGTCCTGGCTGGATTCAGTTTTGTTTTATAATTTTCGTTTTTATTAGTATCATTTTATATATTATTGTAAATAGCATATTTATCTATTTTGTTCAACATTGTAATGTGATCATCACGTCATATAGAATGCGCAGTATACATATCATTAAAACATGGACACAATCTTAATGACTTTATTAGTCAGGCAGTGATCTGAGTATTCATTATACACTTAATGTCTGCTCCCGAGGGAAACAGTTAGTTTTGTTTTCCCGAGAGTCGAGGGAAAAACAAAACTAACTGTTTCTCGAGGGATAAGACATTAAATGCTTTGTTATATAGCTAGAGTTTCGCTGAATAATTGCGACGTTTAGCAAGGGAAAGTACACAAAAGACAAACAGAAAGACTTACCAAAACATGTCGCCTGGCTCCGTAATTTCATTTCACCAAACAAAGATGAGTCTCAGAACAAAAGAGCAGCAATACATTTCTCCAGTTAATCTTCACACATCATAAAGACCGATAAATTATCATTTTTGTACCAAACAAGCTTTTGTTTATAGGATACCGTGAATAATTCTGGCGGGCAACAATTGCAATATTATTGACCAACTGGGCAATAAGTTCTCAATTGTTGCCCACTCGGTCTACATGGAAATTTAGCTAAGGTCATGTGACCACAAACCAACCAATGACAGTCATCGTTTTATCCAGCAAAACTCTATGCACTTAATGTCTGCTCCCGAGGGAAACAGTTTTGTTTTCCCGAGAGTCGTCGAGGGAAACATCGAGACTCGAGGGAAAACCAAACTAACTGTTTCCCGATGGATCAGACATTGAGTGTTTTGTTATATAGCTTGAGTTTCGTTGAATAATTTCGATGTTTATCAAGGGAAAGTACACAAAAGACAAACGCTAAAGACTTACCAAAACATTTCGCGTGACTCCGTAATTTCACTTCAACCAAACAAATATAAGTCTCAGAACAAAAGAACAGCAATACATTTCTCCAGTTAATCTTCACACATGCTTTGAAGACCTATAAATATTCTTTTTTTCGTACCAAACAAGCTTTTGTTTATAGGATGCCGTGAAGAGTTCAAAGTTCCAGCGGGCAACAATTGAAAACTTATTGACCGAGCAAGCAATAAGTTCTTAATTATTGCCTGCTCGGTATACATTGAAATTTAGCTAAGGTCATGTGACCACAAAACAACCAATGACAGTCACCGTTGCATACAGAGAAACTCTAGCTATTTAACAAAGAACAATATACACTTAATGTCTGCTGTCGAGGGAAACAGTTAGTTTTGTTTTCCCGAGAGTCTTGATATTTCCCGAGACGAAGTCGAGGGAAACATCGAGACTCGAGGGAAAACAAAACTAACTGTTTCCCGAGGGAGGCAGACATTAAGTGTTTTGTTATATAGCTTGAGTTTCGCTGAATAATTTCGACGTTTATTAATTAGGGAAAGTACACAAAAGACAAACGCTAAGACTTACCAAAACATTTCGCCTGGCTCCGTAATTTCACTTCAACCAAACAAATATAAATCTCAGGACAAAAGAACAGCAATACATTTCTCCAGTTTATAATCTTCACACATTGCTTTGAAGACCTATAAATATTCTTTTTTTCGTACCAAACAAGCTTTTGTTTATAGGATGCCGTGAAGAGTTCTAGCGGGCAACAATTGAAAACTTATTGCCCGAGCAGGCAATAAGTTCTCAATTATTGCCCACTTGGTAGACATTGAAATTTAACTAAGGTCATGTGACCACAAACCAACCAATGACAGTCATCGTTGTATCCAGTGAAACTCTAGCTATATAACAATATTCATTATTCAATAGGTGTTGTTTAAAAATAATATGCATATTTCTAGTAAGTTGCAAAACTTTTAATTTTAGTTACTGTTTCAAGTTGTGATTTCTTCTTTAGTTTATCATGCATGGATGAAAGATCATGGTGGAGTTATTGTTAATATCATTGCAGACATGTGGAATGGTTTTCCAGGATTTGCGTATGTATTACAGTAACTATGTCTTGTTATATATATAAAAGCCCAGCATAAAACTCGAAGGAGATCAGGCATTATTTAAAACAATTATTGAGATCTAACGTTTCGTTGAATTACTTACTACAGACTAAATTACAATCACAGTAAAACTAAATATCTATATATTAAATACAATTAAGTTAATTTGATGATAAAATGCAAAAATATCGTAAAAGGATCGTAAACGGTCGGTGACAGACAAAAATTAAAACAAATAGACGCCTGTATTCTAAAAGCTCACTCACACTCAATGAGTGGCCCCTCACACT
>OZ035998.1:34358627-34581127 GCA_964035015.1 Corallium rubrum
ATACTTACTACGTGGGGCAAGGAGCGCCGACGGCGCGACCAACTTCCAGGAGGGTCCTGGGGCATGCTCCCCCGGAAAATGTTGAATTTTAGAGTCTCTGAAATAGCATTTCCTGCATTTTGAGGGGGGGGGGGGGGGCTTGAAAGAGTTTTTGAAGGATATAAAATACCAAACAAAACATTCAAATATACTCATTTTATATAGGAATACACAATAACATCCAAGGCATACATCATGAGGACATGTCGTCATACATGGACAAATCAACTCACATTGTGTGTACCATTAATTAGGTGACTACTTCATGCCAGGCTGTCAGCTGCGTGAAGCGTACTGAAATATTATTTAATCGTGATATACTATTAGCTGTGCCATACTGATTAAAACGTAAAACGACTATAAATCCAAAATCGGGTTTTTAAATAGGAATTATATACATATACATATATATATATATATATATATATATATACACACACACATTTGAGGAAGGTTTAAATTTGACAGTCAGTAAACATTCCTGTAGAAGCAGTTCAGATTCAAAAGCACAGGAGCTAATAATTTTAAAGTTATAAAAAGTTATAGGATGTCCAGTATCTAGATGCATGGTGTGAGAGAATGCTAGTTGGAGGACGATTTTTACGTTTTCTTCTAGTTAGAGCCAAGGTGCAGGTTACGACTCTACATTAGAACTGTCTGAGACGAATTCACGATATTTATTTCTGCAACCTAGTTAGGTACCCAGGCACTTTACTCAGTGATCGCTGAGTCATTGCTTCATTGCTGCTGCAAAATGCAAAAACTTTTAGCATATCCATCTTTATTTCATTTTTCATTTCATGCTACGGTATCATATATGCATGAACTCAATGCCTATCCGTAATAATTTAGTTACTACGTAGAGAGTTTATAAATAAGCCTTGCGTTCCAGAGCTCCGGAAAACGGTATAGAGTTGATTTTGTTACCAGAATTTCTTCTTCCACCAGTCGCCTTTCATTTTGACTTTTTTTTCTCGTTATAATCGGAGTTATTTAACGTTATAGTTTAGTATTTTCTTGTGATTGATTCATTTTTAAAAGTTCTTTAAAAAGATCATTTCTTGCCAGCGACGATTTTTTTATCTCAAAGTCATAAAATATATGGCCAATCCTAAACGTGGATATAGAGAGATTACTTCATGATTGGTAAGCGCGTACGATTTTTATTCACGAGTTGTGAAGGATCGCAAATGAACGAGTGAGCGAAGCGAACGAGTGAGTTTAGCGATCCTTCACAACATGTGAATAATAAAAATCGTACAAGCGAACCAATCATGAAGTAATTTGTTTATTTTATAAGTACTTTATAAACAATACGGTGGACATTTTCTGGCATATCTGAAGACTGAAGTATAGTTTAATTGTAAATATGAAAGGTAATTTAAATCAACAATGTCAAAAAGTATCCGTCGAAAAAGCTAATAACAATGTAAAAAATGCAAATTACACAAAAAATACAAAATGGAAAAAGTTTAAATTTGCTTCGAAAATAAGTCACGGACACGGAAAAATTGTACAGCCTCAAAATTAGCTAAAACAGACATGAGATTGTCATTAACGCAACATATATAATCATAGTCTCATAGATCGTTTTTACTTATAATAGATTTTCACAGTATTTTAACAATCGATTTTTACAATAGATTTTCAGACTAATCTGAATCTGATTCAATGAGTCTTATCCTCTTCTACCTTATCGGTTATTCACTCTCTGCCACTGGAGATTGATATAAACTGTTTATAGAAATGTTTGTATGACCTCCTTGAATCAGAGCTCCAGAAAGTAAAGATATGGCGCCTTGTTGTTGTTGTTGTTGCATCTTCTGCTGGTTTTGTCTGGTAGATTTGTTGTTGGCCAATGGCAATGATACAGTTTGATGGAAATCGTTGCTGGAACCTCCTTCTTTTGCCGTCGCCAAATAAAGCTCGATACATTTTCATTTGCTGGCTTTGTGATACCGTTGAATAATTACTAACGCTTTGCAGCTTTGCACGTTTTTATGTCCAGAAAGTTGAATTATGTCGGTTGGAGGAATATTGTTGTCTGTCAAGGTTTGCATCATCGTTTGACGGCCGCTATGGTTTTTCAGATTCGGACCAAATCCAGCTTTATCAATCATTCTTTTCATCAGAGAGTTTTTAAACCAAGGTTTCGATGAATCTGTTCTGCAATTGGTGCTTCGTCCACATCCATTTCTTTCGGCCGTTTTTCTGCGTAGAACTTATAAACAGTGACAGGGTCTTTTTCACTCGAAGTGGAAGGGACAGCAAACATTTTTGGCTTAACTTTTCGCACATTCCCCACTCGACGTTTGGCGTAGTTGTACGTACGTCGCCCCAGCACATATCTCTGTGTTCTTTGCAACCACGGAGACAAAATTGAATTGTGTTATTAAACCATATATATCGTGTTTAGTAAAGCTTCGGAAGTCGAAGTACCCAAAAGTTTCAAATCGTAAAGCAGTTTGACTTCATCTTCGCTCAGAGCAACCGGAGAATTTGGTTTGTTGCCTTTCCCTTTTTGCTTGAGGTCTTTCTGTTTTGATTGCAATGTCTGTCGAGCCTGTTCAAACTCTTTGTCCTTGATGATACTGAATCCGTAATTTTCTTTCTTCAAATATTTTTCAAAACTGGCAAACTTAGAACGTAGGGAATTTGGCTCGTATTCTTCGTTGCTCTCTTTCTTTCGGACAGAGATAATAAACTCGCTCAAGTAAACATTGAGTTCCGCAGGCGAAATATCCTCGATTTTTCTTGAGTCATTCTTCAAAGACAAAAATTCTTGAAGAAGTGCAACGTCCTGTAGTGTTTTTCGTTTTGTATTTTCGTTCTCCTGACCTTCGATGAATTCCTGTACAGAGCTGGGTATCTCGGTAAACCGTAAAGCCATTTTCCAACGAAGCAGTAAGCAAACCAACTGAGTTGTTCAACAAGCCATGCGCGGGAAAAAGCTGCAATACGACTTTTTTCACTAGTGACAAATATCGTATTGACACTGTGATTGGTTGTACGATATTTTTCACTAGTGAACTGAATCGTACGACCAATCACATTCAACTGAAAACTTTTTGATACGATTATTATTTCTTGCCTCGCAAGCTGATATTTCTCAGTACTTATATAATAAATAAGAAGTTATGTTTTCGGAAAATATGATCATATAATTGGCAAATAAGGTGCAGAAACACGCATGGAACCAGGAAGGAAAGGACTGGGGGTTAATCATCCATGCCTTTCCTTTTTGAGTCAATATGCTTCAAATGGAAATTTCCCATAAATTATTTCCTTCGCTGCTTATCGGAGGTTTGTAGTTGTACTCCAATTGGGCTAATTTGAAACAATTGACTCTCGTTAATTATCTTAGTTAAAATGAATTAGTTAAATTATAGCTTTGGTGATTAACTGCGCTTGAATGTATTTCTTATGAATTAATGTGTAGTTAAGAGCGGTACTTTCCACGTGTGCATCATGTGGTATATATGCCAGCTGGATGTAATGTATAAAGTATGTAACAGACGTCTGGTGGACGTTCCTCAATCTCAAATACTTAGAAAATATTTCTGTGCTTAAGAAACATTTTCTCGGTATTTGAGCGTGACGAATTACGTCTACCGGGGTCCTGGGACGTTCGTAAAGAACATGAAACCGAAATCCTTTAAGTATTTTGTGACATTTGTGTCAGTGTAACGCGTAGCTCTAAAAAATCATTTTAATCATATACTTCAAAGGAAGTGTTAAGTCCTCTGCCTACGTCATTTGAAAGAAGTGTTTTGTTCGGTTTGCATCACATAAACAATATCGCAATTGAAAGCGATTATAGTCGTCAATAAGTTGGCTAATCGAAAGACAAACAAACACGACCAGAAAGAAAAGTCAGAGGGGAGTACAGCTAACGATGTCGAAAATACAGAAAGTCTGTATGATTACTGGCGCTAGTTCTGGTCTTGGCTTCGAGACTAGCAAGAAAATGGCCGCTCTTGGCTACGAGGTGATACTGGCTTGTCGGAATGATTCAAAAGCTAAACTGGCAATAAGCAAGATCAAGCGGGATCTGCCCGATGCTCGACTTATTTACATGAATTTAGACTTGAGTAGTTTTCGTTCCATTGAAAAGTTCTGCGGTAACTTTCACCTGTCGGGGAAAAAACTCAACGTCCTTATCAATAATGCGGCGTGGATGGACAACGGTGGTGCTAGCACGCCTTCGTTCACCGAAGACAAGTTTGAGATGACTTTCGGCGTGAATCATCTCGGCCATTTCTTGCTCACAACTCTACTCCTAGATGTCCTTCAGTCGACGGGAAAGTTCGACCTCGAGGCACGTGTCGTGATTATATCCTCCGACGTCCAAAACCCGACGGGTGTCTGTGGCAGACACGGCAAGCGAGCACACTTGGATATAGATGATATTCAGTTACTGAAGCCAGGGACATACAATGGGAAGCTCGCCTACAAGAATTCAAAGCTAGCCAATGTTTTGTTTGCTTATGAATTAAACCGTCGACTCGATGGCACCGGTGTGACGTGTAATGTTCTCAACCCGGGATTCATTCCATCAACAAACGTCTTTCGAAACCAGAATGTTTTCAGCAAATGCTGCATGCGATGCTTCTTCCCTTTTATCTGCTCATGCAAAGTGACCACTGTGAGTCAAGCGGCGAGTTCTGTCGTCTTTGTTGCCAGTGATAGTAACCTTAGAGGGGTGAGTGGAAAGTCTTTTGTTGGTCGTGAAGAAACCGATAGTTCGTTAGAATCTGAGGAAACAGATGTGGCAAGACAGTTATGGGAACTCAGCGAGAGAATGGTCGCTGGTGTGACTCCGTGATACTGAGAAAGTTGGCAGTAATATTTTTCTTAGTGTTAGACAGGATGATTGACTACTCGGTATAGAAAGGAAATCGAACTACTGGTGGGAATTTGTGCAGTAGATTTGCGATTTATATCGAAATGGCAACATGATAATGACATGCATGCAAAATTATAATAACAATGACGATTTCTTCAAAACTAAAGATTATTTATAATAAATATGCTAATTGTATTAAAGATTGAAATGATATTAATGAAGACTGTAGCGATTATCAAATTGTAATATTTCCTTCTTTCTTTCTTTCTTTCTTTCTTTCTTTCTTTCTTTCTTTCTTTCTTTCTTTCTTTCTTTCTTTCTTTCTTTCTTTCTTTCTTTCTTTCCTTTCCTTTCCTTTCCTTTCCTTTCCTTTCCTTTCCTTTCTTTCTTTCTCTCTCTCTCTCTCTCTCTCTCTCTCTCTCTCTCTCTCTCTCTCTCTCTCTCTCTCTCTCTCTCTTTCTCTCTTTCCTTCCTTCCTTCCTTCCTTCCTTCCTTCCTTCCTTCCTTCCTTCCTTCCTTCCTTCCTTCCTTCCTTCCTTCCTTCCTTCCTTCCTTCCCTCCTTCCTTCCTCCCTCCCTCTCTTCCTCCCTTCCTCCCTCCCTCTCTTCCTCCCTTCCTTCCTTCCTTCCTTCCTTCCTTCCTTCCTTCCTTCCTTCCTTCCTTCCTTCCTTCCTTCCTTCCTTCCTTCCTCCCTCCCTCTCTTCCTCCCTTCCTCCCTCCCTCTCTTCCTCCCTTCCTCCCTTCCTTCCTTCCTTCCTTCCTTCCTTCCTTCCTTCCTTCCTTCCTTCCTTCCTTCCTTCCTTCCTTCCTTCCTTCCTTCCTTCCTTCCTTCCTTCCTTCCTTCCTTCCTTCCTTCCTTCCTTCCTTCCTTCCTTCCTTCCTTCCTTCCTTCCTTCCTTCCTTCCTTCCTTCCTTCCTTCCTTCCTTTTCTTCTTTCCTTTTCTTCTTTCCTTCCTTTCTCCCTTCCTTCCTCCCTATTTGAAAACTAAGTGTGTTTTGTGTGCACGAGCTATTGTAAGTATGATGAATGTTATTTACAGCTCGTGATTCCATACCTTACATCATTCTTGAGATTTTTAGTCTTACCTGATATTCAACCTATGACGTAATGGCAAATATGGCATTCTTATTTTAGGCACACTGGAGCTGCAAGAGCTGGTGTGGAAAATTTAAGCAAGAGTTTAGCGATCGAATGGGCACCCAATGGCATTAGGATAAACTGTGTGGCGCCGGTAAATGTTGGTTAAACTGTGTTGTTGTTTTTTGGTTACGTAGTTAGCAGTTTGGTCAGTAAAGGCGAAGTCTTCAGTTTGAGGTTTGCTAGTCAAGCTGCGAGTACTCGTCAAAAATTCCTGAGTCCCAGTTGGAGATTGAACCCGTGACCTTGATCACCATGTTAGTCGAAATCACTGACTATACTGGACTGCGGATGACCCTATATCATTGACTGACGATGGGTGACCAATCCAAGATGGAGGTTTATGGATCCTTTTTTCCATAGTAGTAACTGCTGACCACCCCCTCCGGAAAAGGCGGAGTTCACTATACGGAAAGGGTTAGAAGTGGGTGGGAGGGAGGCAGGGAGGGTAAGGTGGTAAAACATGGCTTTATTAGCATGACCTAGTTATTACATGGTATTGCTAAAGCAACTATTATAATGGGAGGGAGGGAGGGAGGGAGGGAGGGAGGGAGGGAGGGAGGGAGGGAGGGAGGGAGGGAGGGAGGGAGGAAGGAAGGAAGGAAGGAAGGAAGGAAGGAAGGAAGGAAGGAAGGAAGGGAGGGAGGGAGGGAGGGAGGGAGGGAGTTAGAGAACGAACGAACCAACCAACCATGCAAGAAAGAAAAAGTGAAATTTTAAACCTCTTGTTATAGTAATATGTGGTTCCCTCACACCTAAATCTTTCCTACAAAATATTTACATGATGCATTATGTTTCGCTTATTCAGGGACCGATTTATTCTCAATCAGCTGCCGAGAATTACAATACTGACGTGTTTGATCATGCTATTAAATACCTTCCCGCCAAACGGTGTGGTACTCCTGAGGAGGTAATGGATAATACGCCTGTTTTTTACTAGGCGGTTTTTCTTGCGCGAATTGATGTTCTAAATTGTTTAATATAGAATTGAATGGGTAACTACACTATTCGACAAATCTTTCAATTGTGTAATCTATAGTTTTTTCTATAAGTACATGTTTGTGAAAGTTGCTCTTCCAGGTCGTTAGTGTAGTCTTGAAAAAGACTGTTAGTGGCGGTGGTAGTGACTGATGTTCCCATGGCTTTAGCGGCGGGAATGTGTCAGTCAGGTTCGCCTGTGTTTATAACTGGTTTATTAGGTCATGGTTGTGTGGGAGTTACAACAGACACATAAATATAGGCCAAGCAGACAAACATTTTTCTTGACTCTAAAGATGTCCGCCGCTGAGGCCGGCTGTCCATTTTTCTGCATACCATGTTTTGTACTCAAATACAGCAAAATTTCTTTGCACCTATTCAACAAATTGGATAATCTTTTCTCGGCGTAAACGAAACGTATAAAAAAAAATTTCTTATTAACTTCAATCTTCTGTTTAAGGTGGCTCCACACAGTTTTTTGAAAAATGGAAAATACAAGTTTGAGAGACCAAAAGACGTGATTAAACAATTCGAAAAGATAATAAAACTAAATATTATTGACAATTGACAATCATTTTGAAAACATCATTGTTACCATAGCAATAACTGTTGTTATTTATTTGGTAACAGTTTTTGATTGTCAGACTGTTTAACTATGCATAACATTTAGTTTTATTCTTTTTCCAAATTGTTTAATCACGTGTTTTTGTCTCTCAAACTTGTATTTTCCATTTTTCAAGAAACTGTATGGAGCCACCTTAATTAAGAGCACTTTGTAACTTTAATAATCGATATACAGTATCCGCCTCGATAGAGATTAGCTGAGCTATTTGCGAATTGGTGTAACTATATTCTATGTAAAATGTCACCTGTCGGTATTACTAATACAGAGACTTTAAGTCGCTTCAGAAATAGTACGCTATTTTTTTTACTTCAATCTCAATAATTACCTATTAAATTAAATGTGTGAGTATATGTATACACATATGTGTATATATGCATGCATGTATTCATATACATGTATATATACGTACGTACATATACTGTTTTATATTTTAACTATTTGTAAAACCTGTCTATCATGAGGAGATCTCCAACTAATAAGCCTGATGGCTTCAGGAGGCCTCCTCGCCAGCTATAAAAATTGTATTTGTATACCTATGCTTGTACATATTATGGCAAAGCTAAATAAATCCTAAATCCTAAAATCCTAAAATTGATTAAAATTGAAATTTAACCTGTTCTTAACTATTATCACTGAGGAACCCACTTCTTTCTAGGTATCGTCCGCTGTCTGTTTTCTTTTGTCTCCAGCGGCCTCCTTCATCAATGGAACCAGTATCAAGGTGGATGGTGCAGGAAGCATTTATTCCAGTGTGTGGGATGTACCAGGTATATATATATATATATATATATATATATATATATATAGTGATATATTTAAATTTATCTAAAACATCTAGTCATTACACGGTGTTTCATGCTTAACGCAATCCGTCAGTCGTCTGATGATTGCGTTAAGCATGAAACACCGTGTAATGACTAGATGTTTTAGATAATTTTAAATATATCACTATATATATATATATATATATATATATATATATATATATATATATATATATATATATATATATATATATATATATATATATATATATATATATGTATATATATATGTATATATATATTATGTATATATATATATATATATATATATATATATATGTATATATATGTATATATATATATATATATATATATATATATATATATATATATATATATATATATATATATATATATAATCTATGTTAGTGTTTAGTTATGCAATAATATTTATATTATGAACGGTATAAGTCAGTGTTTTAGTCAAATCCCCCTCATCTGAACCATTCAAGTGACACCTTTTCGGTTTGCTGAATATACGTTTCGTTTGACAAATGATTATGGTTGAGTGCAAACCCTAACACGTATGACGTGATGTATGGCATTAACTAATAGTTAACGAGTCGTAAAGTTTAGTTATACGATCCGTAGGAATGAAACGGCTTGTACGAATCGTTATAGTGTTTGTGCATGGACGCATAGTGCGTTGTTGAACATGGAAATTAACGTAATGTTAATTTATTCTAACGCATGCTATAGTGACGTAGTAATTTACAAATCGGATTAACGATCATGAATATGCGTATACCATTCGTATAAAGTCGACGTAATATAGTGACGACGTAGTGTATATGAATTTACAAGTCGTATGCATGCTTGTACGATTTGTATGAATTAGCGACTCGTCATTCTACATGCTATTCATGTGAACTCGACAGTATTAGACATGCATGTAAGGGGTCCAAGTCCGACAGCATTTGACTGTACCGAAAAAGAAGGCGGCGGTACATTTAACCATAATGCTTTGCGACCTAAAATCACCTCAAATAGCAACTAAACATTGTTTATCATGCTAAACTGGATTAAATAAGCAAGAACTTCATTCCTACCAAAGTTCACCCTTTTAAAACCCTATCTTCCGATTATGCTGCAAGAAACAATATTTACCAAGGATTGCGGTTAAATGTACAAGACGCCATCTCTTTCGGTACGGTCAATTCCGAGTCCATCTCTTTGAGTCTGAGTCCTTGCCATTTCGAGTCCAAGTCCGAGACTTTTACACTCAAACTGGGTGTTCTCTTGCAAGCTACACTGCAATATTCCCATGCAACATTGAAATGTTGATTGACAAGTTGCCGTGAGCAATTTGCAAACGTTTCGGGAATATTTATTTCCGAAATTCAACATTTCTTTACTTAAACTACCATTTGCATGGCTGAAAATACTATCATCTACCCACCAACAGTAATATTTTGACCATAAATTAGTATTTATACTCAAAAAGAAAGACGAACCTGTCCTTTAAAGGAAGCTACTGAGGAATCTTCACTAGACGTTTGCAAATTGCTAAAGTCAAATTGATAATCAACATTGCAATGTCGCTGCGCGATATTGACTGCAAGACTTAAAAGTGTATTGTAACTATTGTTGAAAAATAATTACGTTATTGCCGACAATATGGTTCAATTGTTCACTGGTAAGCGTGTTCATAAAAGTAGAAAGCATACTTACTGCTATGTAAGATAACAAAACTGAATTCAAACGTCAAAACTGCTTCCCAGTGGAAATTAAAAGCTCCTTTCTGCCAAAACCGCGGTAAAATTTAAACTTTTACTGAATTACTGTACCGTCCAACTCTCAAATGCAACAGGTCTCTCGGAATGGAACAAGCAAATAAAAACTAAAAAGGTTTTGCCGGACTTCGGTGTGAATCCTCAAGCCCGTCCGAATCTTATTAATTAGATGAGTCAGAGTCCTACGGTAAGAGCTTTTGTTATATAGTTTCACTGGATGCAACGATGACTGTCATTGGTTGGTTTGTGGTCACATGACCTTAGCTAAATTTCAATGTCTACTGATCAGAGCCTCTGGCCCAGGGTACTACTGAGCGGGCAATAATTGAGAACTTATTGCTTGCTCGGTCAATAAGTTTTCAATTGTTGCCCGCTAGAACTTTGAACTCTTCACGGCATCCTATAAACAAAAGCTTGTTTGGTACGAAAAAAAGAATATTTATAGGCCTTCAAAGCATGTGTGAAGATTAACTGGAGAAATGTATTGCTGTTCTTTTGTTCTGAGACTCATATTTGTTTGGTTGAAGTGAAATTACGGAGCCAGGCGAAATGGTTTGGTATGTCTTAGCGTTTGTCTTTTGTGTACTTTCCCTTGATAAACGTCGAAGTTATTCAGCGAAACTCAAGCTATATATATATATATATATATAACAAAACACTTAATGTCTGCTCCCTCGGGAAACAGTTAGTTTTGTTTATGAAATATCAAGACTCTCGGGAAAACAAAACTGTTTCCCTCGGGAGCAGACATTAAGTGTATATTGTTTCTGAATGACTTCAAATTACAGTCTGCTGCTTATTTCTCTAAATTCCCTGCGACCCAGTAATCTGGTGGTCGTCATAACATTATTAATTTTGTTTAGAGTTAAATGATTCGAAACCACTCTGAATGCGCTTTCTTCCTCCTATTATTCCGAAGAATAACAAGGAACGGTCATCAATGATTACTAAAAAGTTACCATAAAGGCAACATTAGTAATCTGCTTCCCGCTCAGAAGAAAGCACTACGACTCATCATCGTGGTTGCGAATGTTGTCTTTGTTAGAGAACAAAGACGGGACACGTACTATAGAAATGATCCTAAAAAGTACGGTCTTAATTATTCAATCTTAGAATAAATTATTTATCTTCGAGATCAGCTCAAGCCGAATGTGGGATAGTGAAATCTGATACAAAAACCATTTTTAAACCACAAACACAAATTAATTTCCTTTTAAATCAGAACATTGCATAAACGTTTCAATAAAATTACAAATCTCTCCTACATTTACACTGGATATCTCGATTTTCATCAGATTTGTGTTCAGTCAGGGAGTTGCGCATGCGCGTTCTGACCGCAATACCGTTGCGTTATGTAATAATTATGTGCTGATGATTTTCGTGACGATAGTTCTCATAATCGTATAATTTGAAAAAGATTTGTAGGTACACCAAATCGCAACTCCGTTACAGTAATTTTATCGCACTTGTATTCCCCACAAGCTAGTAAAGGTTTGCAAAGTACCCTTGTATATCAGGCTCTATCAATATAAATACATAGCTAGACTGATTGGCGATATATCAGATTTGACTCTTAAAGAGAATTTTGAGAAGTCAAAGTTTGGATGGCCTTGACGAGTAAAATCTTCTGGCTTTATTGCTATAGAGCCGACCAGAGTAAAATATTAAAGACACATCTATGCTATAGTCTATATCATGTTCTTTGGAAGTCAGGGTTATACGATTTTAAGTTGCGTTCAAAATACTTTTAAGCCAGAGTATACGTAGCGTTAACTCTGTCGTAATCTAATAAAATCTCTCGCAGGTCGACCGCGGTAATATAGTGGGTTATACGCCAAATATAGTTTATCAGTATGATTTGGTTTTAGTTTTCAAGCCGTTGTTCTATTTGGTATTGCTTTAAGCCAATAATATTAGTCGGTTGATCTACAGCGTTTATATTATGTAATATCATGGCCACCTCGGTTTTCATTGTTTCCACACGGACATTTATTTAATCTCTAAATAACCCGATGCGTAAAGATGAAGTACGATTAGTAACTAATCATACCTAATCCCTATGCAATGTTTACGCCGAAGTTCGCTTATGCATATAATAACTAACAAATACATGAAGTGAACACTTATCGAATTCCCAGTAGTATTAATCACAACTCAATAATTTATTCACTTTGAAGTTGTTGACTCCGCCAAAAGCGTTCTTGTTTTATAACTCTCGTTAATATTACAAAGTGATAGCATGGCATTTCGGTTGATTAGTGATTAAATGTCCCTCAAACCTCGCCCTTGGGACTTTTACTAAACCTCCCTCGGCTTTCGGGTACAATTTAATCACTAATCAACCTCAATGCCATGCTATTACTTATAATAATATGTTCATATTATTCACATGGTCAGGTGTACTTGGCTAAAATATGCAAGGAATGCAGAATAATATATGAACAAGAGGGTACTCAGAGACTGATATACCTCCGTTGGTGTGAGTGTTTAAAAAAAAAAACGAGCCATCCCGCTAACTAGGCTAGCTCATGAGACCTACACATGTATGAAGGAATAAAATGCTTGATTGCACTCGTACCAAAATTATGCAAAATGTTTGCATAAAATAAGGATAATGAGGTCAATCAAGCATTTCTTCTACACGGAGAATCTTGTGGTCAGGTTTTTACTAATTTCCCATCTAAATTTTAACCAAAATTGTAATGGGTTAGTCCTTGGTCTATGATCAATCTTTCCACAAACTTACAGGAAAACCTGTGCAGTATTTTGTGAGATATCCAGAGACAGACAGACAGACAGACAGACAGACAGACAGACAGACAGACAGACAGACAGACAGACAGACAGACAGACAGACAGACAGACAGACAGACAGACAGACAGACAGACAGACAGACAGACAGACAGACAGACACACACACACACACACACACACACACACACACAGAGACAGACAGACAGACAGACAGACAGACAGACAGACAGACAGACAGACAGACAGACAGACAGACAGACAGACAGACAGACAGACAGGCAGGCAGGCAGACAGGCAGACAGGCAGGCAGGCAGGCAGGCAGGCAGGCAGGCAGACAGACAGACAGACAGACAGACAGACAGACAGACAGACAGACAGACAGACAGACAGACAGACAGACAGACAGACAGACAGACAGACAGGTGAAAACATACAAGACCTTGGTCTGATATTCTCCCGTACAGACTTCGCTCTCGGTTAACAATCTCTTATTCCTTATATTTTTCATTTTACATATACCCTCGTCATTGACGTGATTATAAAACATTTATACCGTTTCATATATTATTTGTTTGCAGAACACAAGAAGAGCGAACCTTTTACATGGACCAAATCACATCTGTGATAAAATGCTAAAAATTATGGCAATCATGACAAGGAACCATCTCAGTTAACCCCCAAACGAGGGGAGGTTATTTGGAGAAATTCAGGCCACGTCCACACGTATACGTTTTCCTAGCGTTTTCATATTGTTTCAGGTAATGAGACCATTGTTTTCTGCTCCCCTGAGGACCGAGAACAATATAAAAACGCTATGAAAACGCATACGTGTGGACGTGGTCTCAAAGGGTTGTACGAAAAATGTAATCATTTACAGAAGTCTTGTTCAGTTGCACAATGCCGATACACGATAGCTGGAATGTTGCAGTGGTCCTATGAGTAACTGTGATTACAATGAAGTAGAGTGTTTCCAAGGTAAAGTGTAAATTAAGTACCTATATGAAGCGAAAATGAAGTTTGTATTAAATTTGAAAGATCCCTTAAAATATTGAAGAATAACATTTTACAGCTTTTCTATAGATCTTATTAAAAAATGGCCGCCGAATTAAAATTCTCTTTATTTATATATATATATATATATATATATATATATATATATATATATATATATATATATATATATATATATATATATATTTATAAAATCTATATGTATATGCTTAACGCAATCATCAGACGACTGATATTGTTAAGCATAAACACCGTGTAATATATGTTTTAGATAAATTTAAATATATGTATATATATATATATATATATATATATATATATATATATATATATATATATAAATTAGCCCTTATCACCTTATGAATTCGTTTTCATGTGGGAAATTCAAAAGAATTTTTACTTTCAGACGAGGGCAACGAGGTCATAAGGGCTAATTTGTATGCACATAAAAGAATACTAAATCGGCGGCTATTTTTTGAATAAAGGTCTATATTTTCCACAATAGATGGTTACAGTACTCAATCCCTTGAGCTTTAGGGGACAAAAATAGATACATCACCCATGTTGGAGGAAAACATACTCCAAATACGATAGCTGCTCATTTATAGCATCATTCTTTTGTTAAAGTTCCTCCAACATGGCCGCCGTCAAGTGCCAACGAAGAATTATTGATATTTTCACCTGGTTTCCATTTGGTCGCGACCGTGTCTTAACGGTCGTGGAATTGAAGCGTTGCAACGTATTTATTTTTTTATAAGAAAAGAAACACATCGCTACGCTTCGGCTCCGCGACCGTTAAGGCACGGTCGCAACCATGCAAATGAAACCAGGCTTTAGAGGGTTTTTATACATGGAAGATGGCCAGACCTCGGTCCTCTTAAGAGACTACACCTCTCAGTCAGTCAAATCAAATTCTAAAATTTGTTTTGGTTTATATGAAAGCAGGACCAGCCCTCCTAGGCGAGACCTCGCTATTGACCACCAGAGATCTCGCCTAGGAGGTTTTTCATGTTAATTAACGACGTTCGAGAGGGCTGGCCATCCTAGGAGAGCTAAACGCCCTGTACGCATGAGCATGAAGGGACAGCCCCCAGGTGAAACCCAAGCCTCTCACCAGGGCTAGCCCTCCTGGGGGGGGGGGGGGACACACAGACTAGGGGCATATAGCCATACGTTTATGTTTTATTGAGAAGGGGGAAAATATGGCACTACTGTATAAAGTCTATAGTCACACAAATCAAAGGCCAATGTACGGAAGTTCTCCCGAACATATAGACCTACAAATCATTACCCACCAAACAAAATAAGACGTATAAAATATCGCACAATTGAAGACTGTACAACGTAATAAACAAGACAGAGCCAGTGAACTCAATTTTCATAACTAGAACGCTAACTCCAGGGAAGAAAGTGGGAATATCGAATGGGAACGAGAAAGAAGTCAACTATATTACGTCGCTTTCAGTCCCCCTACAAACTGTTCCCTACGCGATCAGCTGAGGACTGAATCCGACGTTATATACGAAAATCCGGATATAATAAGCATGATATAATAACTGAAGTTAAAGTCCCAGATCCGAAGAATGGAGTTCACTGGACAGCAAGATCGGACTGTCCATATTAATTTAATGTATTCTTTAGCAAAGCATCTACCGGAATAAATTTCCAGTCCCACCGTTTTCCAAGCCTGTTCTATAGTCCACACTAACACTACTAAACTAAAAAAATAGCGAGAGCCAACATATAGTCATATATGGCAAATGATGAGTAAAATTCCCGAGTTATGTCAACAAATAGGCGTACAGAATTGCAAACAACGCCACAGAAACTCCCAGAAGAACAACGAGGTTTCCACTAGAACAATTACCACGGTGAATAGGCGTTACTGTTGCTGCTTGTGTTGTCGACATACCCGCTCCTGTTACTGCTCTATGATGTGGGGTTGTTGTTGACTTGCTTTGACCAATGGCGAACGGGCATTTACCTCCAGAAGGTTTCGTATCGGGGATTTCTTCGGGGGGCTCGCCTTGTAACTTACTCGTCGTCTTGTCAACGCTTTCAGGAACGTAACCACATAAAACGCTCAACTCGTTGAACAATGCAATGTTGAACTTGAAGGATTTGACGGACTCGTCGACAATCCGATCCGCGGTTTCTTTATCGAGCCGCAACGCGTCTAGACTGCTACGGTACTTGTCCTTGAAAGCCTTCTTGTTCGAGATGTGCTCGAATTCGTAGAACTTCAAGCCTTCATCGCCCGAAAGACCCAGAGCCTTGGTCAAGATTCGCTTGATGACCTGTCCACCAGACAGATCACCCATGTATCGTGTGTACTGGTGTGCCAGCAACAGCAACGGGTCTTCTTCGCTTAGTTGCCGTAGGCGGGCGGTGTAATCTCGGATCGTGCTAATCGACTCGATTTCGTCCGCCCAGTCGCTTCCATAGAAGTATTCCAAATCCTTTATAATTTCTGCAGTTCTATTCAATTCGTTTGGAAAGTAGGTGGCCTCGAGCTTTGGATGGGATTTGTGCTTCTCGCTTACTTCTTCCAAAGTCCTACATAACACAGTGGAATAAAAATAGTGTGCTCGAACAAAATATGTCGAAATATATACGCAGCCCTGAAAATTAGGTACATACATATAGGCGAGCCGACCTAAAACATTGCTCAAATGCTTATGAATCGGCAGTTATCTTTAATGAAGTGCCTATGAAACAAAAATTAAGTGTGTCTTATTTGAAAGAACACTTAAAATGACAAAGTAACATATTTTGCAACTTTTCGTTTCCTTGCTTCGTTCTTGAGATATTTCAGGTTGTTTGATATGTTTGACATCTTGACGTCATTTTGCCGTTTTCTGTTCAGTTATAGATGCACAGATGACGTCACAACGTGGTAAGAACAAAAAAGTGGCCCACGAGATGCAGTTGAGTGGGTCACTGATGTTCTTACCACGTTGTTACGTCTTCTGTGCATCTATAACTGAACAGACAACAAAAAAAATGGAATCTAATTGTTTTATACAATATAAAAATTACACAATACTTCTTGCCGGATTTTGGGGCATGAAGAAAGAAAAAAGCAAGTCAGCTGACGTGATCTGACGTGATCCATGTGTCTGTCCTCTAATAGATCGTGGGCAACAAACCAATGAAAACACGCATAGCAACCAGGGTATTGTATACATATATCTTTGTTATTATCGAACATAATCACTTGAAAACCTACATGTTTGGTGTTGTGGAAAAAACACACCAACATATGCTTCCTTAGAATTAATTAGAATAATTTGGTTTGCATGATAATAGGAACGATATATAACCACTGATCTCCAAATAAACTGGATGGGCCCTTCCCTATGTCCAGCAGTCAAACATTTCGTGGCAGTCGCCGCCATCTTACGTAGTGGGACATATGACGCATTGCGGCCTTAGAACTTGTTCCCAATCCTAAAGTTGACTGGCATAAGCAATCTTGACGTCAGCACGGTCACATTATCCGGGAGGAGGAATATTATGTGTGCTGTGCCGGGGGAGTCGGAAAAACCGTAAAGCAAATAACAGATGCCGGTTCGTTTAGTTTTCACTGTTCAACAACAAATACAGTCAAACGATGGCAAGTACACAACAGAAATATTGTTAAGGCATTAAGATTACTATAAAAGACTTGAAATTGAATTCTTCGTAGATTTTATAGTCTGTTTTTCAGTTTATATTATCGTGAAGTTTCTTCGTTGTCGGCACTGAAGAAAAACAACGAAATTTAAAGGTTTTACAGCTCAGTAACAGAAACAAATACAAGAAATGAACGTCTTAAACCTTATTTAAATTTTCTTAAAATAACTCTTTTTGTCTGTTTTCAATCTACGAAAGCTATGAATTTCAGTGGCAGCCATCTTGGGTAGTGGTCACGTCATCATACAACTGGCACGTAAAATCCGGCCCAAGGGCCCATCCAGTTTATATACAGATCAGTGTATATAACCTTCTCCGATAAGTCATTATGCACATGTGATGTGACGTCAGAATGTTTAATTTTATCAAACTAAAATTATATAAAATATCAAACAACCTGAAATATCTCAACAACAAAGCGAGAAAATGAAAAACTGCAAAAGATGTTACTCTCATTTTAAGTATTCTTTCAAATAAGACAGACTTAATTTTCGTTTCATGGTAAAATCGTAGTCCGATCCGACGAAACAGCCGCTCAAATCCGATCCGAAAAAATTAAAACACCGGATATATATGCGGCAAATCCGGTCCGATCCGAATGTGGCAAGTCCGGATCGGATCGGATTCGCACACCTACTTCAAATGCCTATCTTTGAAGTAAATGGTTTCTATTCCAGATAACTATTAGCTTCCTGTATAAATACACTGTAATAGAAAAGTAACCACAATAATAACGAATATTATACCTGTAAACGAAGTAAAGGTTAGACAACAACAACTTATAAGCGGCTGGTGTAACCTGTCCTTTCAAAAGCTGCTTCACGAAGAACGTATTCTCAGCCAGGCGATGAATCTTCTTGGTGCCTGCCTTCAACTCGCTGGACAAAACAATGCCCGATGAGGCTACGAGCTCTTGTTCAATGGCTTCTCGGGCATTCTCGGTCGCTTCTTCGAGAGCTCGGCTAGTCAAGTAAGACTCGAGTTTCTCGACCAGAGATTTCTCATCGCTGCAAACCGTTTTGAATGGGCAGCCCATTTCGGTCTTGAACATTGGGCATTCTCCAATTTCATTTCGAAGATCAACACTTATCTCGTGGACCAATTTTAGACTTTCAAGCACTTTTCCGTGACTGCCATTTTCGTCGCCTAGGTTTGGGATTTCTTGGAGTTGCAGATATACATCGCTCATACTTCGGCAATCTTTAAATGCACAACCGTCCTTGAATGCCGGACATTTCATAGCGTTCTCAAATACTCCGGACGTTTTGGGCGCCTTGGAAAACGGACAGGACGGCTGAAAGACGGGACAGGTGTCCTTGACGCTGCTCACTTCGGTTGTCATAATTTTTCTCTTCGACGGACTCGGAGGACCACATTCACGGATGTGAGACACGACAGACCCAACTGGTTCGACCAAATGTTTGCCTTCCTCACTGCGGACACTCTTGAATGGACATCCTTGGTCTTTGTGAAACACAGGACAATCTCCAAGCTTCTCTTCAAGACATTCGGAAGTATCGTGCATTTTCTTAAATACTTCAACCAACTTCTGACCAGAAAATTCACTTTCATGTCCAGCAGCATGTGGAACATGAGACAACTTCTGGTAAACTTCAGAAAGACTTTTGGCATCCTTAAACGGACATCCTTCTTTGAACTCAGGACACTTTTCAATTGCTTCAACCAGCTGCTTCTCCTCTACTTTGGCAAACGGACAACCATCCTTGAATGCAGGACACTGTTCTTTCAAATGACTGGCATCAACTGTCTTTAATTCATCAGTAACATGCTGGAAGAAAATAAATTACACAAATCAAAATATTAGCAGACGTTTGTCAAGCTCAACAACTCAGAAAATGTTTCTGCCCACCAGACAGCGAACGAACCTTTAACCTTCTAATGACCTGTTGTTATACGCTCTAACCATTGCGCTACTGAGGTTACGTCGGATGACGAAAAGTTGCAAATTAATCGTGTGCTCCTAAGAAAATGTTTCTTAGGACAAGACAGCTATAATGAAACTGTAAGATCCTAAATTCTAATGACCGATTAGACGCTCTAAAGCCTGGTTTCCATATAATAGCTATATACGATCGCCGCGATCGCTCAAAAATCAACTCGGCGATCGCAGCGATCGTATGGAAACACTGACCTCTATATAACTGGACTGCGGGTGCCCCACGAAAAAATGACCCGATTACACGCCATCTTGTTAGGTCTGAGCCGCGAAATTGACCCATCACAGATGACCGACAGGACGCCATCTTGTTAGGTCTAAAATTAACCAATCAGAAAATCAAAGATGGCGCCGTTCAATTGGGGACACTTCGTGCAATACAAAAGTATCGAGGACCCGCAGTCCAGTTATATAGAGGTCAGTGTATGGAAACCACTGACGCAACCATCGCTACGATAGCATGTTCTAAGGATTTTGTGATAGCTGCGATCGCCACGATTGTAGCGATTATATGGAAACCAGGCTTCGCCATCGAGTCCTGAGGCTCGGATGCAGAGCTAAGGTGGTTGTAAATCCAGCCATATGTGCTTCCAATGTGGTATAACTTGCATATGAGATGTAGCTCAGATGGTATGATTGCGAGCTTGGTGTAATGTAACAGACGTTCGGTAAACGTTCATCAAGCTAAAATACAAGCTCAGAAAATGTTTCTGCATGAGTATTTGAACTTGCCCTGTTAGACTCTCTAAGCATTGAACTATACTGTGCAGGCCTCGAATTTTGGAAAAGAAAAGGCAAGGCCAGTTTGGCCTTGACTGTTACAATGTTTTTCAGGGCATCAAGGCCAGTTTGAAACTTTCATTGAGTTGCTATTTGAAGCACCTTATACCATACAATGATACAATGTGCCGCCGCTAAATTCGAGGCCTGCTGTGGCTCAGCTGTAGAGCTCAACCATATGCATGCATGCATGTTCGGCCTAAATAAGCTACCAAATAGATTCTAACATAGTATAGCATACCAAAAACCTAAAGACAAATATATACCAGACCCAAGAAAAGTAATTTCTTACCTGGTCGTGAGCCACGGGCTCTACTGGTTCCACCAAATGTTTGCCTTCCTCACTGCGGACACTCTTGAATGGACATCCTTCGTCTTTGTGAAACACAGGGCAATCCCCAAGCTTCTCTTCAAGACATTCGGAAGTATCGTGCATTTTCTTAAACATTTCAACCAACTTCTGACCAGAAAATTCACTTTCATGTCCAGCAGCATGTGGAACATGAGACAACTTCTGGTAAACTTCAGAAAGACTTTTGGCATCTTTAAACGGACAACCTTGTTTGAACTCAGGACACTTTTCAATTGCTTCAACCAGCTGCTTCTCTTCTACTTTAGCAAACGGACAACCATCCTTGAATGCAGGACACTGTTCTTTCAAATGACTGGCATCAACTGTCTTTAGTTCGTCCGTAACATGCTAGAAGAAAATAAATTACACAAATCAAAATATTAGCAGACGTTTGTCAAGCTCAACTACTCAGAAAATGTTTCTGCTTCTAATGACCTGTTGTTATACGCTCTAACCATTGCGCTACTGAGGGTACGTCGGATGACGAAAAGTTGCAAATTAATCGTGTGCTCCTAAGCAGTAGCGTTTGCATATAAGATGTAGTTGTGATGATATAAGTTGTACGTATACAGTACATGTAGTGCATGTGCTACGTTTTTGAGGTTGGTGTAATGTAACAGATATGTGGTCGACGTTCCTCAAGCCCACATGTGGTGCACGATGTGGTACGTTTGCTTCGGTAAATGTTCGTCAAGCTCAAATGCACGCTCTAACTATATATTGAGCTACTGAGGATCGGATGGAGAGCTAAGGTTGTAAATCCAGTCATATGTGCTTCCAAAGTACATAACGTTTTACATTTTTACATATGATCGAGATGTACACGCGTAAAAACGCACAACTTGTTCACGGTTTTCAACAGGCGTGAACAATGTTGTGCTGCTCGCCGTGAACAAGTTGTCAACAAGTTGTTCACTTATCGTTCGAACAACTTGTTCACCGATAAATCAACAGTCTTGAACAAGTTGTTCCAACAGCACATTCTTATAGCCAACAACGTTGTTCGCACATGATACAACATGTTGCAACAGCATGACGAAGTAACAACGATGAACAACAATGTTACAACAATGGTGAACATGGTTGATGTATCAACACGTTCTTCGGTTGTTACAACACGCGTGAACAACGGTTGTTGTTTCATCAAGCTGTAACAACTTGTTGAAACTGATGAACAATGTTGTTCATTTATCAAATGTTGTTCACATATGTCAACAAGTTGCTATAGCATTGTTCAGGCAACAATGCTGTAACAACTTGCGCGATTTTTACGCGTGTAGCTGAGCGCCACGTATACGTGTAGTGCAAGTGGTACGTTAGACGGCTTGGAGTAAATGTAACAGTAAACGTTCGTCAAGCTCAAATACATGCCCAGAAAATGTTTATGAGTATTTGAACTCGTCATCTTAGACTCTCTAAGTCTCTATAAATCATTGAGCTATAAGTGTCACACAGCTGGAGAGCTCAACCATATGTATGCATTCTAAGCAGGAGTATAGTACCAGATGCCTGGGGAGGCATCTGGTCCTGGTCATGTTCAGCATAAATAAGCTACCAAATAAATTGTAACATAGTACAGCACACCAAAAACCTAAAGATAAACATACACCAGAGTGACCAGACACATGCAAGAAGTAATTTCTTACCTGGTCATGAGCCACTGACTCTACTGGTTCCACCAAATGTTTGCCTTCCTCACTGCGGACACTCTTGAATGGACATCCTTGGTCTTTGTGAAACACAGGACAATCCCCAAGCTTCTCCTCAAGACATTCGGAAGTGTCGTGCATTTTCTTAAACATTTCAATCAACTTCTGACCAGAAAATTCACTTTCATGTCCAGCAGCATGTGGAACATGAGACAACTTCTGGTAAACTTCAGAAAGACTTTTGGCATCTTTAAACGGACAACCTTGTTTGAACTCAGGGCACTTTTCAATTGCTTCAACCAGCTGCTTCTCCTCTACTTTGGCAAACGGACAACCATCCTTGAATGCAGGACACTGTTCTTTCAAATGACTGGCATCAACTGTCTTTAGTTCGTCAGTAACATGCTGAAAGAAAATAAATTACACAAATCAAAATGTTAGCAGACGTTTGTCAAGCTCAACTACTCAGAAAATGTTTCTGCCACCCAGACAGCGAACGAACCTTTGACCTTCTAATGACCTGTTATACGCTCTAACCATTGAGCTACTGAGGGTACGTCGGATGACGAAAAGTTGCGAATTAATCGTGTGCTCCTAAGCAGTAGCGTTTGCATATGAGATGTAGTTGTGATGATATAAGTTGTACGTATACAGTACATGTAGTGCATGTGCTACGTTTTTGAGGTTGGTCTAATGTAACAGATATGTGGTCGACGTTCCTCAAGCAGTGGCGTAGCCAAAGGCGAGCCAGACCGGGCTCAAGCCCGGCCAATCCGCGTCAATGATGTCATTCATTATTCTACTAATGTCCAACGCTAGTCCGTGGCCTGGCCACGCGTTTTCCATGTGTGATTTGTGTACTCGTGACTAAAAGAATCTATACCGCACGCTATTTTCACTAACATACTTGTATGGACAATAAATACATAACTCCAACTGACTAAAATGTTTGCCGCAATCCTCCAAAAAAATAATGTAAATATTTAATTTTCGTATTTTATAATCTTCAGAATTCTACAATTCTTTCCCTAAAATGCAGGAAATGGCATTTCAAAACCCTTAAATTTCAAAAATTTTCCGGGGCATGCTACCCCTTCTTTAGAAATGTCACTTCGTGCCCGCCCAATTGGTCAACCCTTGCTACGCCACTGTCCTCAAGCCCACACATACGTTTGCTTCAGTAAATGTTCGTCAAGCTCAAATGCATGTTCAGAAAATGTTCCAAGCTGATATTCTAGCTTGACTGATTAGACGCTCTAACTATATATTGAGCTACCGAGGATCGGATGGAGAGCTAAGGTTGTGAATCCAGTCATACGTGCTTCCAAGTGGTTTATAAAATAAGGTGTCCTCTACGCACGCTCTGATTGGCTGGGCTCCGTGCATTTATAAGAATATGAAGATCATGAATGACGTAAAATAGCGTGGAATGGCGTAGGATAGCGCCACCTGGCGGGAAAATCCGGCGAACTTTCAAAACTACCACACTTTTAGCTTGACTTTTATTAATAATTATTATTTTATAAAACATACCGCTCCTGTGCATATGTACTCTTATAAAGGTACGTTTAACGTCATTTGAACGCAAAAGAAGTGTAAAGGCACTCGGCCTCTACTCAACTTCTTTCGTGTTCAAATGACGTCAAACTTGCCTTTATAAGAGTACATATGCACGGAGCTTTATATTTTATTTGTTAAATAACGTTTTACATATGATCGAGATGTAGTTGAGATGATGTTAAGAGCGCCACGTATACGTGTAGTGCAAGTGGTACGTTAGCAGGCTTGGAGTAAATGTAACAGTAAACGTTCGTCAAGGTCAAATACATGCCCAGAAAATGTTTATTTGAAAATGTTTATAATGAGTATTTGAACTCGCCATCTTAGACTCTCTAAGTCTCTATAAATCATTGAGCTATAAGTGTCACTCAGCTGGAGAGCTCAACCATATGTATGCATTCTAAGCAGGAGTATAGTAGCAGATGCCCAGGGAAGCATCTGGTCCTGGTCATGTTCAGCATAAATAAGCTACCAAATAAATTCTAACATAGTACAGCACACCAAAAACCTAAAGATAAACATACACCAGACACATGCAAGAAAGTAATTTCTTACCTGGTCATGAGCCACTGACTCTACTGGTTCCACCAAATGTTTGCCTTCCTCACTGCGGACACTCTTGAATGGACATCCTTGGTCTTTGTGAAACACAGGACAATCCCCAAGCTTCTCCTCAAGACATTCGGAAGTGTCGTGCATTTTCTTAAACATTTCAATCAACTTCTGACCAGAAAATTCACTTTCATGTCCAGCAGCATGTGGAACATGAGACAACTTCTGGTAAACTTCAGAAAGACTTTTGGCATCTTTAAACGGACAACCTTGTTTAAACTCAGGACACTTTTCAATTGCTTCAACCAGTTGCTTCTCCTCTACTTTAGCAAACGGACAACCATCCTTGAATGCAGGACACTGTTCTTTCAAATGACTGGCATCAACTGTCTTTAATTCTTCCGCAATATTTTGCTAAATAGAAAACAAAGTACACAATTTCATGTCTTTATAGATAACGTTATTTTCCCCTGATTCGATCATAATACGTGCAAATTCTTTCCTGTGGACTAATAAGTGGTCCAGGATTTTAAAGTAAACTTTTAGAAAACGTAAATGAACAAACGAAGAAGAAAAAGATATATAGCTTATTTACCAAACATAGAAAAATGTTGTCCTCAGTGTTGACAATACAGTCCTCGGCGCTCAGCCTTGGTCAATTACAGGTCAATACAGTTTAATGGGCAACATTTTCCTAGTACAAATGAACTGATATACCACCTATATATAGGTCAGTGTCAGAGCTCCAGTTTGGTAAATTTATAACAAATATTGACTTGTTTTTTTAATTGATTGTAAGAAGAATTAATATACTTAAGGCATTCCTGTAATTTGATTTGCTGCATATGAGTGGGCATGTGTGTTTTTTTTTCACAAATTGTTTTGACCTCAATCCAAATTAAGTCACTGTTATTTTCTTGCACTAATGTAAGTATGTTCTAGCTTGAGGCAGGGTTGAAACCAAAACCTATTAAAAAAATCCCCCAAAATATCAACAATATTGTGTTTTTAGTTACATAAAGAAAACAGCCGAGTGACAAAAATAAGACAATGTCTCATTACTACATTCATTTGATGTCAGTACTGTATCTGTCCAAGTACTGTAGTTAACATATATTTCATTAATTTAATCTCAGTAACCCCCCCCCCCCCCCGCCCATAATTGTGTAAGGTCCGCATTTAACCCTTTGACTACTAGAGGTTCTCAAATGGGATGGTTGGTGAACATCTGGCAAGAGACAGAGTGAAATAACAAAAGGCCAGTTTTTAAGCCAGTCTGGGAGTCAAACAGTTAAGGTTTGTGGTGTGTATTATACAAATTATTTTGAGTGCAAATTAAATTTCCACTTGTGCTGTATATAGGTCACATATTACTTAGCTTCATTTGACAAAAAAACAGGTTAAAAATGTGGCTTAGTAAAACACTGAGCTGCTTACAGTCATAATTATATAAACTAACCTCATCCTCTTGGTCTTTAAGACTGGTAGCATCCACACCTTTATTTTCATCCATATCTTCATATCAGAGGAAATAAATAAATATTAAATTTAACCCAATCACACTGTCAGCGCTCACGCATTCTACAAGTTAGAATAGAATTGTACGAAAACATTTTTTCTTAGAGATTACATCTTAATCATTGTTTATAATTTTGCATTCCTGCATAGACAAAACTCAACAAGGTACTGTATATGAGGGTACTATAATTAAACTGAAAGGAAATTAGTATTTGACCTGAATGTCATCAACAAACTTTCTGTTGAAATTTGAAAATTTTGATCCAAGCTGATCTAACCAGAACCCCAGGAATAGATTTAACCACAGGCATCTGCATGAGTGATACCAATTAAGTCCAGTATAAACAAGCTCTGCAACTTTTCACAACTACTGTAGTTGTTGTGATTCTTCACAATTACTGACTAGCTGTTGCTAAGTAGCCAGGGTCTTTTAAAAATTAACTGCTATAAAGTATATAAATCTGACCATGGATAAGAAATAGTAGCATTTAACACTGTTAAATAAAAATAAAAACAACTAGGATTAAAGAACTTTTCTAGTCCTGGAAATTACATCTTTGATTTAGATTTCTAATTGCATCAGCACCAATTTTACAAAAACACCCATTCTCCAGAGATCATAATAAAAATTAAATCAGATATTATACAATTTTACCCAGCACTCATTTTTCACTGGCTACATCCCAGACAATGTACATATAAAAACAATCAATATAATTACCGTAGGAATATATTACTGTACATGTATATTGAACGATCTACAGATTGATAAAGCTGTAAGGGGAAATTAGAGAAAGGTTTGAGAGAACGTTACAATGCTCCTCACATTAAAATAAAACTTGTTGATGCACAAATATACAGAGCTGTTGAATTAGATGTGTTGTGAAATTAAAGTGTTGGTAATTTGTTGTATGTTAATGTAGCATATTATACCAACAACAAAAAAAGCAAAAGACTGGAAATAATTGCCAGTGATCAAAAATGGTTAACTGACTACAGTAATAACATCTATAATGAGATTTTCACCAGAGATTTTTACATTTTGCATAATAAATGAGTTTCAAGACTTTACTTTTTGACTAAGTTCGCAAATATTAATAAGTAAAAAAATTTCAACAAAACAAGCCAGTTTGTAATCTTGACTGTGCATCAAAACAATGTGTTCTGCATTGGGATAAAACATATTTCAATCCCTAATCAGGATGGGAAATTCAGCATAAGTATAATAAATTTGCAAGTGTGAATGAAAATGCAAATGAACCATGTGTGGCATTAGCCTGTTATGAATTAGAGTAAGTTTTATCCCAGTGCAGAACAGTATGTCATTTTGATGCACAGTTGAGATCACAAACTGGCTTATTCAACAAAAACAAAATGCAATTTATAACAATTTACAGACATCTGGAAATATTTAGGCCAAGTAAAAAAAATTAATAGTTTGCTTCAATATTTCTTTTTTTTTAGCCAAAACTATGTCTAGCTTTCAAGGCCTTTGCACCATCTTTCAGCCGTTTCAGTACCTTTCGGCAACTTTCAGTTACTGTTCGGTACCTTTCACACCATAAATGTTGTTTTGGCACCATGTGTATTTAGGTTATTAAGAGCAGTGTTGGAAGGTTTAAACTGGTAATTTTTGGGTAGGAATTTTGAAAAAAAAGGAGAATGTGGGTGCTTTTTTCAAAATTCCTACCCAAAAATTACCAATTTAAACCTTCCAACACTGCTCTTAATAACCTAAAGGTTGAGAGATGAGAAACTATTAATATTTTTTTTACTTGACCTTATATTGTTCACAGCAAATGATAAACACTGAGTAAAAAAAAACTACAACACTGTTTGATGACTCAGGACCCCCATTACAGTAGTTTACAGAACTACACCACTATTTACTGCTACAAGTTACTGGTTACCAATCCACTACAGTGTATTGACCTTTTTAGTCAATCAAATGGAACAAATGAGAATTACTGAATACTAAAGTGCTAATTATTATAATTTATTAAAGTGTTAGTTCAAGTTGGCAGAACAATCAACAAATTGTGTCTGTATTCTGTAAACATCTAGATGAAAATGAGAAAACCCTAGCCTGCTGCAACACACACACCAACAAAAAACCCCCAACACAACTGGACATGCAAAACAAAGAAAAATATGGAACAAATTACTAGGCAGACACTCAAAACAAAAACTATAAAGTAAAAACCCAGGAACATTTCACATTTCAGTGCAGTTCTAAACTGTCATTCGGGGTCGTTTATATGGGATAGAAATAATTATGAAGCCTAATAAGTAAGTTTGTACTATACATACAGTATATAGCTACCAACATTTAAGTTTATATATCGTTTCTTTCAACGCCAAATGAAATGCGTTACATATATCGGTATTCAATATATGCAAATGCAGAATCTTTCTTATTACAAACGACCACCTCGTGGCTCGTGCGACGTACACATGCACAGTGTGAATGCAACGAAGTCAAGCAGAAAATATTGTGATCTACAATGGCAACTAGCAAGATGTGAAACTTAAAATTTCAAGGTAAAGAAACAAGTAGAATTATCAAGGTATAAACAATCAAGTAGTCATTGATTCGAGAACACAAAAAGTTTGGATATCAGATCACGCATTAGAAGCAACTGACGCATTTGCAACGCTGAAAAATGTGTTTGTATTAAAACTAGGCGAAACTGACACAAAGCATTCATACAGTAATTATGTTTATATTAATATGAAAAACGACGAAATAATTTAGTCGTTGTCGATTGAATGACTTACTTTTTAACGTGGACTTCTTCTCGAACTGAAGTTCGAACACCCAGACGTCGATGAATTAGCAAATATTTCGAAACAGGACTCAGATTATCAGGTGAGGTGAGTGTCTAGTTACATTCCCACAATGTGGGACCTTTTTGGAAGGCTGCGCCAAGTGACGTATTGAACTTTACTGCGCATCCCACAATCTTTGGAAACAGTTGTGGATTAAGGGCGGGGGAGGGGACGAGGAGGGGCCAAAACCCCACACTTTCCGAGGTATCATCGGTTTCAAATTCACAAGCGGGATGTTAAACTTGAACACATAAAGGTAAAAATTCTATACGGGTGTAGTGGTCGGGGTATGAGAGGTGGGACATTTTTCCGGAGGGTTGTGGTTAGGTTTAGGGTTTCCGGGGGGTGTGATTAGGTTTAGGGTTTCCGGGGGGTGGTATGGGGGTGAGGTTTCGTTTAAAAAGGTTGTCTAATCAGATGGTGGTTTTAGTAGTGGTTAAGCTTCATAATTTGAAGGAAATGATAGCTCACTTTCCACACTTTTGAGATTAGGGTTAGGTGGAATACAAAATACAATATGGCCCCAATATATACTCCCGCTTAAGCTCAAATAAAATCTAAATCTTGGATGTCTTGAAATGTCCCGTGCACTAAATACATGTAATGTTGGTTTCTCTGACACTGCTTGCAGCGTCGAAGAAATCAACATTCATTATTGCATGGAAGGGCTAAGGGGCTTTAGCCCCCGGAGAAATCTCAATGGGGGGGCTGAGCCCCCCCGGAAATTTTGCAGCAACTGACTCATTAGGCTACTGACTCATCAATAACCATTCACAAATTATAGGTTACTTGTTAGGCTAAAGTAACTGTTACAGCCTCATTCCTGTCAGTCAAAAGCACCCATATTCAGTGATAAGTCAACCCAGGAAACACAAAATCGAAAAATTGTTGAAATGTGTTATATTTTAACTAGTTTTTATGACATTTCATGACCTCCAGTGTTCTTAAAAATCACCTCAGAATGCAGGAAATGGCATTTCCAAGACTCTAAATTTCAAAAATTTCCGGGGGCATGCCCCCGGGCCCTGTTCAGCAGTTCAGCCCCCCTAGACAAAAACAAAACTCTACGCCTATGCTCACAGTTGTATCGAGATCACTTGTACTTACAACAGAAATCTGAAACCTGCTCCAAAGACACAAGCAAGGATTGTGGCCGATTTATTATCAAGTCTCAAGATCGATTGTGATTATGCCGAGTTTCTTCAAGGCCATGTTGTAAACTGAATAGAATAGAATAGAATAGAATAGAATAGAATAGAATAGAATAGAATAGAATAGAATAGAATAGAATAGAATAGAATATTTAACCACGTTTCGCCTTCCAAATACGATCGTGAGAATTACATTACATTATTTACAATACGTTACGTTACATTACATTACATTACATGAACTGTGGATATTCGCCAACAATGTGTGGAAACGATGTATGTCTGACAATTAGTAACAAGCAAGAGAAAGAAAGAGGCAGGGATTTTTTCTGGCCCATCGACTGCACTGCCTAACCTTTGTTTTCTCACCTGATTATGAAAATATAGGTTGTAACAAACAATTTAAGCCCTTAAGCCGTAATCAAACGAGAACGCAAGTCATCGCATTAAGCTGGCATTCACAAATTTCTGTGGTGGTCGTTCAAACAACGTAATTAACAAAATAAAGGTTTCATGAATGTTTTGAACAAGTCTTAACTTTGTCACGGTTCATAATATTTTCGGGAAATTATTCAGAGACTGGCTGAGATAGCGTGACTGCCAACTTGCGATGACTTGCGTTCTATTTTTTTGCTTACCCTTAGAGCAGGGGTGGTAACGTGACGTTACATATACGGGCACGTTACATATACGGGCATGTTACATATACGGGCAGTTAGAAGGGTGGTGTCCTAATGTTACATATACGGGCACCAGGGGGGTGGTGTCCTAATGTTACATCCAGGAGGGTGGTAACCTAATGTTACATATACAGGCACCATGAGAGTGGTGTCCTAATGTTACATATACGGGCACCAGGAGTGCCAGGAGGTATATGTAACATTAGGACACCACCCCCCTGGTGCCCGTATATGTAACATTAGGTTACCACCCCCGTGGTGCTCGTATATGTAACATGCCCGTATATGTAACGTGCCCGTATATGTAAAGTGCCCGTATATGTAACATTAGGTTACCACCCCCGTGGTGCTCGTATATGTAACATGCCCGTATATGTAACGTGCCCGTATATGTAAAGTGCCCGTATATGTAACATGCCCGTATATGTAACATGCCCGTATATGTAACATGCCCGTATATGTAACGTGCCCGTATATGTAACGTGCCCGTATATGTAACGTGCCCGTATATGTAACATGCCCGTATATGTAACGTGCCCGTATATGTAACGTGCCCGTATATGTAACGTCACGTTACCACCTCATATGTACCCTTATTGAAAATCTTCTAAAATCACCTGATCGATGACGTCATGGGACCACGTTAAAAATTCATAAAAATAGCTCTAGATATGCTGATGTAAGCATTTTTTTGTCGATGACATCATCAAGTCCAACATGGCGGATAATGCGAGGTATTTCTTGATCCAACTAGATGAATTTGTATTTGCTATGTGCACAAGCTTTTGTTTTGCATTATAGCATTTGCTATATATTTGTTATACTATATATTGCTATACTATGCTATACTATTTCCTATATTCATCATTACGTAACAAAACTGCGGTGTATGGTTCTTTGATTCAATCAACGCAACTTCGAGACACATGGCATTCAAACAACCCTAAGAATCACCAGAAAGAGTAAAGTCTTACTGCAACCCAAGTCAGTGTAATGCACCAAGCGCGGTGAGATGGCGTTGAATCTGGTGGCACTGTACAGCGAACAAATTTTCAATGCTCATTTGCGTCTATACCTTTCTTTGAGGGTGGTAAAGGGGGGGGGGGGGGGGTGTACGGATCATGTTTCACGGGAAATAAAAATCATTTCTCATTTCACGGATAAGAAAACTGCCATTTTAACGTTTCACAAAATATTACGGGAACGTTTAATCAACTCTGTGACAATTTTGAACTTCTGAAATAGGTCAAAATGTCAAATAAGGGGTTTATTTATGCTAAATCTACATATTTTAGTCTTATTTCAAAAGTTGAAAAATGGCCAAAATCGGTCAAAAAGTAAAGGGGTTAGCCTTTACTTTTTGGTCAAATTTTGAACTTTTGAAAAAGGGTCAAAAATGCCAAATAATATAAGGCCTTTTTAGAGCTTCTATAGCAACGAGAAGGGTTTATTTATGCTAAATCTCCATATTTTAGCCTTATTTCAAAAGTTGAAAAAATGCCAAAATAGGCCAAAAAGTAGAGGGGTTAGTCTTTACTTTTTGGTCAATTTTTGAACTTCTGAAATAGGGTCAAAATGTCAAATAAGGGGTTTATTTATGCTAAATCTACATATTTTAGCCTTATTTCAAAAGTTGTAAAAATGGCCAAAATCTGTCAAAAAGTAAAGGGGTTAGCCTTTACTTTTTGACCGATTTTTGCCAGTTTTCAAACTTTTGAAATATGGTCAAAAATGTCAAATAAAGCTTTTGTAGAGCTTCTAAAGCAATGAGAAGGGCTTATATGTATTAAATGTTCGTATTTTAGCCTTATTTCGAAAGTAGAAAAAATGACCAAAATCGGTCAAAAAGTAAAGGGGTTAGCCTTTACTTAAATATCACCGAGAAGTGATATTTGAGCCTTATTTAAAAAGTCGGAAAATTTTTTAAGGGGTTAGCCTTTACTTTTTGACCGATTTTGGCCGTTTTCCGAACTTGTGAGATACCCAGGTATTTGTGAGATACCCACGCCCCGGGGGCGTTGGCGAGCGGAGATAAGACCCTGGGTACGAGGTTGGGGGTTAGCCTTTACTTTTCGACAGATTTTGGCTATTTTTGCGAACTTTTGAAACAAGGTTATAAAACATCAAATAATTAAAAGCCTTTTTAGACGTTCTGTGACAAAACGAAGTCTGTATCTGTGCTAAATATTCATATTTGAGCCATATTTAAAAAGTCCAATATTTAAACATTTTTTGAACATTTTTTGACATTATTTCAAAAGTTGGGGTGGCATTTATATAAATATGAACAATGAGAACAATAAATCCTGTACAACTAAACGATTTTTCACGTAAAGAAACACAAACTTCAAATGCTAAAAAAGTCTTTATTACAAAACTTCATAAAAAATAGTACTATACTTGCTTATCAAATGTTATACATATGGCCTCTACAAAAATATTAAATGTCGTTAGAACTCCACGATGGCGTGCTTGCAGTGAGTGTCGTGTGGTAGGGTCACACTCGTTCTACGTATAGCTACAGAGAAATTTAAAAAATTTTCTAGAACTTCAGTGTTTCTTTGGCATGATTTGTGAAACAACATGGGCATTAAACGGTAAACAAAGACAGCTGTGTATCTTCATCCAAGTGGTAAATTTACAACCTTGTACTATGAAAAGCAAATGGGGCCAATGTCAATCCCAAATTTCTCGTCTTTATCGCCAATATCATAGACAGCAATGTCTCGTATAGGTAGTCGAGCAGTGTTGCTGGTGTTAACAGCAACTATTGTTTTACGCCATGTCCCATCTTTTACCTGCAAAATAATTAGTTTTAAAATAGGGAAAATAAATCTCTTGGAAAATAAGGATTCTGTTGTTAAATATTGTAAGAAAAACTTTATACATTATTTATCAAATCATTATTAATTCACGACGAAAATTCAAAAGAAATGAATGTTTATTTAATCAGCATCTTTAAATACGGATAAAACATTGATTAATAAAACATCAATGTTTTATCAAAGTTAATAGGCACTAGTGGCTCAAATTCAGCTTTTTCTGAGTTAAAATGATCTTATTTAACCTTTTCTACGACTCTTATTAAACAAAGTGTTCATCATTTACACTTATAATTTGATAAGTAAGTTAAACTATTCGCGTCCCATCTTTATGGGCATTTACAATGGCTCGCCTTCGGCTCAGGCACGTAGACAGGATTTTGAAAGGGGGGGAGCCGAAATCAAAAAAATTTTTAGGGGAGTCCGGGGCCATGCTCCCCCGGGAAATTTTGAAATCGAGAGTCGCTAAAATGCCATTTCCTGGCTTTTGGAGGAAGATTTTACAGACTCTAAAGGTTAAAAGAACGTCATATAAAATACTCAAAACACGCAAACGTCACATAGATACTCAACCTCGTCCCCAGGGCATTTTGCCTCCACGTTGGGAGTCGGCGAAAATGGCCCTGGCATCGGCTGGTCACGTGACACCCAGAAATTTGGGGTGTTTTGGCAAGAAAATTTATGCGGTCTTTGTGTTTCGTTTTTGTATAATACGTATACATGAATAATAAATAATAAATATTTAACGCTCTGCCGAATCACTCATGTGAACCTTCATCATAAATGCAGCTGGCTAGCATTATTCATCATGATACTCCCCACGATTATCCAGGATACATTTAAATGTCGGGAAGAAACATATATCTAATGTTGTTCTTGACTTTAACCAAAGCTATCGTTGCAATTCTTTGGATGAACTTCGCAGAGTGGATTTATTGCAATTCATATTTTGATGAATAAATTACACTGTATCTGAATTAATCAAGTTTTTAAACCGGCCAATCCGATTATAGAATCGACCAGCCGATGCCAGGGCCACTTTCGCCGACCTCCCAACGTGGAGGCAAAATGCTCTGGGGACGAGGTTGATAGACACTCAAAATGCATACACTCAGTCGATGGAATACACTGTTTACAGTTTATTTCCTGACACAATTGATATTGCATCAGTTTTGTAGTTACATGTCTGTCGTTCTGGCTACGTCCCTGCTTCGGGTCGCCATTGTAAATGCCCATAAAGATCGGCCGCTCATATTTTAACTATTACATACAATAATAAAAAAAAATATTGAACCGTGAAAAAACAGTGTAAAAGAACTTTAGAAATTTAAAACAATGGTGTTGACTTTTTAGTTATTCCAGGTAGCCAATACCTCTAACTATTTTAATTTAGACAAAATTATTCTCTTGGAAAAAAATCCGTTATTGAATAGTGTAAAACAACAATAGAAATTTTAGGGATTTATGGTGAAGGAAAATTCGAGTGTAGAATATATACATTATAAGACCAAACCGGGACCAGTTGCGAAAAATGCAACTACACAGGCCTTCCGGCAGGAATTGAACCCAATATTACTTCTAATAAACCCAATGCTGTCCTGGCATTACCACCTTGATGTATACAGAACTCGCACCAAGCTCTCGGCAACGGCCTCCGTGGCTCAGTGGTCAGAGCATTGCACTAGAATCGCAAGGTCGTGGGTTCAATTCCTGCCGGAAGGCCTGTGTAGTTGCATTTTTCGCAACTGGTCCCGGTTTGGTCTTATAATGTATATATTCTACACTCGAATTTTCCTTCACCATAAATCCCTAGAACATGCTATGTAATCGAGTGAAATGCCCAATATTACTTATAGAAATTTTAAATGGCGTTATTGGCGTTGACTCTGGCTTCCGGGATTTTATAGGTATTAAGTTATTTCAGGTAGCCAATACCTCTAAATATTTTAATTTATTTTCTTTAATACTATAAAGACATAGACAAAATAATTCTCTTGGGAAAAAAATCTGTTATTGAATAGTGTAAAAAACTTTAGAAATTTAAAACAATGACGTTGACTCTCGCTTCCTGGAATTTCTAGGTTTTTAGTTACTTCAGGTAGCCATGCCAGTGCATTTAAATATTGTAATTTATTTCCTTTATTATGAAAAGAAGATACGAAAAATAATTCTCTTTGGAAAAAAATTATGTTATTGAATATTACAAGCAATAGCGTTAACAGTAGTTCTTCCGTTCCATATCTCAGTTCGTTTTGAAGATGAAGATGAAGATGAAGATGAAGCTTTATTGTTATGTAAATGACAAGATCGACACATTGCATAATGACTTATTAATGCCATTGAAAACGATAAATATTTTCAAGATTATTTAAAGTGTCTATGAAACAAACATTATGTTTGTCTTATTTGAAAGAACACTTAAAAGCACAAAGTAACATCTTTTACAGATTTTCGTTTCCTTGCTTCGTTTTTGAGATATTTCAGTTTGTTTGATATGCAAATTTGACTTATAAGATAACTTTACGTCACAGTTTGCATAATGAGTTACCGCAAAGTTCCTATATCTTTGTTATTATCCAACAAAAATACTTGGCGAATTAGGAACCATGTGCGAGTGTTTCTCCAGTCTGTAAATTGTAAATTGTAAATTGTAAATTGTAAGTGTTTTTGTTTGACAATAACAAAGATATATAATCTTTTGCCGGTAAGTCATTATGCAAAGAGTGACGTAAAGTTATCTTATAAGTTAAATTTACATATCAAACAAACTGAAATATCTCAAAAACGAAGCAAGGAAACCAAAAACTGCAAAATATGTTACTCTATCATTTTAAGTGTTCTTTCAAATAAGACAAACTTAATTTTTGTTTCATAGGCACTTTAACGAAATGGTTTAAAATTGTCCATCCTTAATGTCATGCAACATATACATGCTCAGACACAGTTAGGAAAGACTTTTTTACGAAAACTTTTTAAGAATTATTTGGGTCCTTTTACGCAGGTTTCTTGTATCCTAGAGATATTATATCACAGTAATATTATTTCCCAACGTTCTTATTGTGCCTTATTTCCTAGGTCCTTATACATCCCAGCTTTCCTTTCTCTCAGGATACTTATCTCCCAAGGTACTTTATTCCAGAGTTCCTGCATCCCTACATATGGTTCCTTTTTATGATGCATGAGCAGTTATTTTCCCTTTTCCCTGATATCAACGCCCCACCTTACCTTACAATCGTCTTGGATTACCACTGGTCTAAATTTACGTGCACTTAACGCATGATATTCCATATCATTATCTCCTAACAGTTTTATAGATTCCTTATGATTATGATTGCTCCAAGCAAACGAGTTCTGGCAGTGATAAGTAATGTTCTGCCAAGCATTTGTCGATAGCATTTGCAAAAATTTCATCTGATTCCCATCCAATTCATAAGCAATCTAAAATGACAAAATTCAATCGACAATAATTCAGTCACATGCAAGCCCATTTGAACCCTTCCAAAACGTATCTCCTTAAGGAGTAAAGCCGTCTGGCGTTAAACAGAGTATAAAATATCGTTCTAGCGTTAGAATAATAAAGTTGTCACTCAACTACAACGTATAAATAAAAATATATACAACGTATATTGATAATGCCGTATGTTAGTCTCAAATTATTTCTGAGCAGCTCATTCCGAAACGTTTGTTTAATATACATGTACTGCTAATAAGCCAAACCCCCCCCCCCCCCCCCCCCCCCCCCACCCCCCTTCATAATCCTCCATTTATAAGCCCACACAAAACCCCTTACGAAATTGTATAAGACTAGAATAATCCGCACTTATGGTAAGCTGAGCATACCTTCATGAAATTTTCAATTTCAGAGCTAACCCATAGGTAACGATCTTTGCCAGAATACCACTTTTTCTTTTTAATCTGAACAGTAAAAAAAAAATCCCCAAGAAAATTAACAGAATATGTACGGAATAATGAACATCTGGTTGTTGTAAATTTAAGAAGAGCATATATATATATATATGTATATGTATATATATATATATATATATATAAACCAAACCAAACCAAACCAAACCAAACCAAACCAAACCAAACCAAACCAAACCAAACCAAACCAAACCAAATCTAAAACTAAACTAAACCAAATCAAATTAAACCAAATCAAACTAAACTAAAATAAACCAAACCAAACCAAACCGAACCGAACTGAACCGAACCGAACCGAACCGAACTAAACTAAACTAAACTAAACTAAACTAAACTAAACTAAACTAAACTAAACTAAACTAAACTAAACTAAACCAAACCAAACCAAACCAAACCAAACCAAACTAAACTAAAAACTAAACCAAACCAAACCAAACTAAACTAAACTAAACTAAACTAAACTAAACTAAACTAAACTAAACTAAACTAAACTAAACTAAACGTTGCGAGTATTGTACCGAAGTCAAGCTTTAAACACAAGTTTTCAGAATAGCTCCTCTCTTTTCACACGAAAAAAATTCAAATCGGCTCAAAACATTACCTGTGCTATGTTTGGTACAACACATGTAGAAACACTTTCAAAGTCGCAGAACACCAATACAGCATCGTCGGAAACTCCGCCGTTAGGATCAATCCAATATTTGCCTGATTGATTAAAAAACAACAACATCACAATTCCACTATATCGTTACGTATAAAACATCAAAACATTACTCGGTCATCAAAGTCTTTTAGTACAATCTTTTAGTGTAGGCCGTACCTATTTTTAAAGTTGGATGAAGGTGCTTCAGGTCTTTGCAAGTTCTTGCCGGGAAGTTCTTGCTGCCATCAGCAAACTTATATAAATCAATGTCCATCATAGCCATGTTTAAATCTGTTAACACCTTTACCTTATAGAGTGAAAAGGAAATTAACCTTCTTTTTAAGGTGGCTCCATACAGTTTCTGGAAAAATGGAAAATACAAGTTCGAGAGTCCAAAACACGTGTATAAACAATTCGGAAAAATAATAAAACTAAACGTTGTGCATAGTTAAACAGTCTGACGATCAAAAACTATTACCAAATAAATAGCAACAGTTGTTGCTATGGCAACAATGACGTTTCAAAATGGCTGCCAATTATCCATCAAACTAATTTAATTCGAAAAAAACTTTGGTGACCCCCAATTTTTTTCATTAAAACTTTTATTGAAGTATGAGTAATCAGTAGGCCGATTTTAAACAAATTCTGTAAAACGAATAATTTTTTTCCGGGAAAAATCATGTTTGTTAATTTTTAAAAAAATTGGTTTTACAGAATTTTTTTAAAATCGGCCTATTGATTACTCATACTTCAAGAAACGTTTTAATGAAAAAAAAAATTGGGGGTCACCAAAGTTTTTTTCGAATTAAATTAGTTTGAAGGGTAATTGGCAGCCATTTTGAAACGTCATTGTTGCCATAGCAACAACTGTTGCTATTTATTTGGTAACAGTTTTTGATTGTCAGAATGTTTAACTATGCATAATATTTAGTTTTATTCTTTTCCCAAATTGTTTATGCACGTGTTTTGGACTCTCAAACTTGTATTTTCCATTTTTCAAGAAACTGTATGGAGCCACCTTAATTGATATAAAAAGTCTTCAAACTTATCTTTCAAGGTCATATGACCCACTAGCCTGACTTGCGAAAGGTAAAAATTATATGTGTATTTACATAAGATATGATAAGACGAGTTGGAATGGGATAGATTGAAATGGGAAAGGTGATCTCATCTCATTTTTCTCATCTCATCTCATTTCATTTCATCCCATCTCGATCATCTCATCTCTACTCATCTCGTCATCTCATCTCATATCTTAACTTATTCCGTTCCATATTCCCATCCTATCTCACATAAGCACGCATCCCATTTCATAATACCCACCGAGATGAGTAGAGATGAGATGAAATGAAATGATCGAGATGAGATGAGATGAGACGAGACGAGACGAGACGAGACGAGACGAGACGAGACGAGACGAGGCGAGACGAGACGAGACGAGACGAGATGAGTAGAGATGAGCTGAAATGATCGAGATGGGATGAAAAGAGATGAAATGAGATGAAATAAAATGAGACGAGATGAGATGAGTAGAAATAAGTGGAGATGAGATGACATGATCGAGATGGGATGATCGAGATGAGATGAAATGTAATGAGACAAGATGAGATGATCGAGATGAGACGAGATCAGATGATACAATAAGAGATGAGATTAGATAACACGTGAGTAGTTTTTTTCATCATAAGTATATAAAAGCTAAATATGAACATTTAACAAAGTAAAATAAATAAATAAATACATAAATTAATAACTGAATAGTCTGAATATAAGAGTGGTACGTATACATGAGGCACATGAGCAAGCTTGCTTATTTCGAACAGTATTTTGTTGTGATAATAGACGTTATAATTTTAAACTTATTTTTATTTTTTGTTATCATTGTTTTTTTATTTTATTTATTTCTGTAGTCTCCCGAGGTCCCACACACAGAAGACTAAAGTAAACATGTATTTCAATGATTCTTACCCACCGGAATTATGACTGTCCGAATATTACACTCATCCTTACCTGAACTAACCAAGAGTCCATATAGATATATTAATATATTATTATATAGATGCGAGTGTTTTACTAGGAAATATGCAGTGTCGTATTTTCCATATCCTCACCAGTAAAGATATCGATGACGTCATTTAGAATTTTACCGCTTTTTGCATTGAATCTATATAATAAAAAGAACATTACACGGTGGCTTGAAGATATGAATTTTATCTTCTCGTGGTAAAAACGATATTTTATTCATTCGCTACGCTCATTCGTAAAATATTGTTTTCCCCCACTCGAAGATAAAATTCATATCTTCGCGCCGCCGTGTAATATCCTCTATATATCAACTTAACTATTAGCAATAACGATAAATGATGACTAAATGATAAACTGGGAAATACCACAGGCGTGGAAACAATTCGAAGGTTACATATGACGTAAACTTTAGGACCTGGGCTATCCAACATACAAGACACGTTACCTGTGACGTCATAATGTAGGCGTAGCAAGCAATTTTAAACGTTACAACAGAAAACTTGGAAACTTATAATAAATTTTGACATAACACACGGACACGATCTGAAATTGGTGTAATTACTTTCAAGATGATCTTTCTACCTCCGAATCTTTGTATATACTGTAAGTATCTAAATAGTTTACTTACGCCTGTTATGTGTATTAAACATAGAAATAATATACCTAGAATGCGGGCTCCTATCTCCTGTCAGTCAAAAAATTGTCGCCACAAAATGGCGGATTTATAAGGGCAAAAGGAACTCGCCCTAGGACTTTTTTACAATTTTTGACACGGCCGCGGTTGGTAACCGGTGTGGAGTGGACGATGGATGTTTTTTAGCACTGAATTTCTTTGTTTTTTACGCCGGGAAATTTACTGGATTAGTGAATTTAACGATAAAGGCATGTGAAGTGCAATAACCTTCGCCAAAACATTTCGAACATCAAACTCTGGATGTAGAAATGGCGACGATAGCGGTCTTTTAATACGAATGGTTTTAGTGTTTTTACTGTTTTACATTATATTTGAATGATTCCCACTTGTCCATCTGTATGTGATTTATACTGAATGTGGGTGAAGGATTAATCCAGGAGACAGTAAGTGTTTTGTTCTTTTTTATCCAATCTAATAGGAATTTCTAGCTTGTGATTTTTGAAATATAAAATATTTTTATGCACCTGGCATACTTTTTATACATCAGTCTTTTCGACATCTATTTATATTGACATTTTAAATCCGCGTTTTTCTTAAGATTTTCTCCTAGTTTCCATTACGTATTTGATTAGTTTCTTTTCTTTTTCGTTTTTCTGAGTTTCAAGTTTAGCATGAGCCTATCTTTTTGTTGCTTTTTGTAATTGTGGTGAATTGATCGAAATATAATTTTGAACTTATATTTTTTAGTACGTTTAATAAAGCAAGTGTCTTGCAAATTGTTTTATTTTATGCTGTGTATGTGGCTGATTTGTTGTCATGCATGTATCCATTCCTTATTTTGAGAGGCGATCATTGTTGTATATTTATCCCACCCCTTTGCAAAATTCAAAATGGCGGATCTAAAAGGGCGAAATAAAATTTAATTTGGACACCTGTCACGTGACAGAGCACGCATTCTAGGTCTATTATTTCTTTGGTATTAAATCATATTATCTTACATATATCACTAGGTCTAGGAATGACAGTAGCCGTTCCAAAGCTAAGACTAACCGGGGGAAAAGTACAATATGTTATGTGGTGAAGAAACACGGAATGCTAGTTCCTTTTAACCCTGTACTGGGCATTGTTGCCATTAGTACTCATATACCGCTGGTTGCATGTGACCGGGCCGCGCGTCGCATATTTGATCGTTGTTTGCCTTGTCTCAATGCTCGCAGGCTATGTCTCAACTGCTACTTGACACGACGCCAAGTATGAGTCCACACGGGACAAGTATTAGTTCAGCAAGTCAAGGTTATTTTTAATGCTTGTCGACAATAGCTCTTCTAAAATCAATGGACAGCTTTTCCACTCTCATACCTCCTTCCGGGTTTGCTAAGTTTCATAATTATTAGGGACCTTAAGATGCTAGGACGACGACGGTGGTTAAAAAGCAATTCAAATTTTAGCATTAAAAAGAAGTCACGGTTAACTGACTACTGTATTCAATACTTGAAGCTTGTTTTATAATTTTCAAATTGTTAAAACGGTCGCAGTGTCTGTGTTAAGGCAATCTCAGACAACAATCCTCATCACCCCACGAGTCATCGTCGTCCTGAAGACGTGAAAGTGGTCTGAGTGGCGTTGTATACAGAGCGAGGACGGTGTTCAGATTACTCTTGGGACTAGAAATTAATCATTATCTTTGTTTTGCAAGAAGAATGCTCTTGTTTGAAGGACGTCGTCCTCGAAGTTCCCGTCGTAGATCTTAAGGTCCCTATTATCTCACAAAATTGCTGTCTGGGATCCCGCGTTAAATGTTATTGGTGTTCAATTTCAGTACGGTTGGAATAAGTGAAATGTGACTGGTGAATACAAAAATAAACATTAATTTACAACAGACAAAAACTTGATTCGAGCATTAAACTGAAATAATCTTGACTACTAATCTCGTACCCAGAGCCTGCGATCCTTTTGGTCAGTACCAACGAACGGAGTTCTGGGGAACTCCGATGAGAAAAACCCAAAATTGGGATTTTGTTCCCAGTCCTCTGGTTCCCAGTTCCCCATAATTTGTTGTTGTCATCGACGATCTTTAGCTTGTTCGAAGACCAGGAACATATATGTGTTTACCGATAAAGAATGGCCCAGTATGTTTTACAAAGCTCTTGACAAAGCGCTGCGATACAAATGGTCTTTCTTAGCTTTTCTCTAAATCGTCAACCGGACGATTTGACGAGAGTGTTTTATATGTCCGCGTCCCCGTCGGCACTCGGCAGTGATCGACTCACCGCTCAGGTAAGGAATTGTACTTGGTTAAACTACATCGACCTTGTATTCTCCAATATAATTTTAAAGTTCTGAGACGAAACTTCTGAAGCGAAAAAAATAATAGTTTTAACTTGTAAATTGTCGGGATTTTTGCTGTTTTGAATTATTTCATGTGTTCAATTGTATTTTGGGTCTGTCGTGTATAAGTAAGGGTTACACAATGTCGGGAAATCGATTAAACAAGTTAGCAACGTGCACATTATTTGGAATTTTACTGTTTTAAAGCTAACCAATCAGATGACAAGTTTCATCGGAGTTCCCCAGAGCCTCCAATTCTTGGTGATGACCGAAAGGATCGCAGGCTCTTGGTACGAGATTGAATGCAAACAACGATCAAATATTCGGCGCGCGGCAACCAGCAATATTTTAATCTAACGCCAGGCCATTTACATGGTTGCCTGGTTGCAGGTTCGACTCCTGTCTGCTGCTCAGAAACTCTGAGCGTTGGTGCTTGACGAACTTCCACTGAACGTCTGTTACACCACACGCCAAGCTCGCAAACGTACCACATGACATGCATTTCATATATATATATATATATATATATATATATATATATATATATATATATATATATATATATACATATATATATATGTATATATATATATACGTACCACCCGGAAATATAAATACCCTTTTGATAAAAATAATAAATAATAAATATTAAAAAATAAGAATAAGTACTTACCATTTCACTCGGCTCACCAATGTTGTCAACATTATTGCTTTGTAAGTGGTCTAACGTTTGTCTCTAAATAAAACGATACCAAAATTTGAAAAGCGTGTGTTTCAATTGTTTTTCTTTTTAAATCATTCCTGTCTGAGGGCTTCCCTAGAGGTGAATAAAATCGTCTGGCATTTGCCAGAATAAAATACTAAAGACCGATTCGGACAGGTTAACAAGAGTTAATCCGTAGTTTCTAATTCCCAGGCAAGGTTGGAGAGGGAAGGCACTGACTCAGCCAGCGCGGCTTTTCTGTGGTATAGTTTCTTCGAATTTCTGAATTATATAACCAAAACTATTTCATAGAGACCGAGAATAAAATATAATCAAACTAGAAAAAATTATTGCTCGAGATGAAATATATATATATGACAACTCCAGTTGGTTTCAATATTTTCGCAACTTTAACCCAAGCAAAACTAGATTTACCGACTAACTTAAACCAAACCTGACAATCTAGCGAGTATACCGCCCAACCACTAACCCGGAGCAATATAGCGAGTTTACTACTGTGGCCGTAACATCCCGTCTGGTAACAGTAAACTTACTATAGTGCTGATGTCGTAGAGTGGAATGTCGTGCATAAAGTGCAGTGCAGCGGAGTAGAGTGCTTTGCGATGCGGAGTAGTGTATCGCAATGTAGCTTACTGTTACTTAATTTTCGCGATTTCCAAAAAATCGCTAAATTAAACACCCACGAAAAAAAGGTTACGCAAAAATTAACGACGAAAAATTTAATACCTTGTTAAAAGATCCCTTTCGTTAATTTTAACATTCCCTGTACACGTTGTCTTCCTCACTTCACGTTATCTTCATAGAATCACTGAGCTATAGTCAATGAGAAGTCAACTCTACCTCCCGAAGACGCGTAAGGAACTGACAATGTTACTCAGTTATACTGCAAGTGCAAAGACATGACGTACACCTACAGTATATAACGTTGTATGTTGTCGCAAACGAACATGCAACGTGTTCTACGTTTTGTTTTGTTGAGACAAAGCCTTAAGGTTCAGTTCAATGTCATTGCAAAAATATCGCTGTGTCAAAATAAAATCTGAAGCGCCGATTCTAAAACTAGTTGTTTGTAAATGCGGATAAGCATTTAGAAAATTTTCGCGAAGTTTAGTTCCTTTCACTGACACGATTTTTCGTCCCAATTGCAAAATTTAAGTCTCGCAAAATATGGCTTTCCCATTTTGCAAAATTAAATCCCCGTGAAAATTAGCTATAAAAGGGTCGTAGTAGTGCGGGTACATGCAGTCCAGGTTAAGGCAGTATGGTATGATGTGTTACAATGCGTTCTCAACTGCATGGACGTATTGTGTTTAACCCGACCTATTTCGTTCTACTCTTATTCAACTTTCAATCCGAACTGTCCAAGGCACTAAATTTACTATTTACCATTTTGCTGTGATAATATTCAGATGTTCGGGGTCCTTTTACCGCATCATTTCCTTGCGACGATCCAAACTGTTATTGAAATGAAATAAAGAGCATAAGTGTAACACCAAGAACAGAGGATGGAGAGGACAAGAGTATATATTTGAATAGTGATTTCAAAAATAGTCTTTCGTTCATTCGCTCGAGCTCCTATATGGCCCATCAAATAATCTAGCTCCTGGGTGAATTGCACTTAGGGACTTCTGTTTAAAATATAATTTTGCTAGTTCTTTTGGAGATTCTTCGCCCTGATTTCAGTTTCTGTTTTTATGTACATGTAGTTCGGTTTGATAACGATGGGATATATAAACGATTTTTCGAAACTTTTCCGACTTTTGGAATAGGCCAGGATTTTTGGACAACCGAGTTGTTCTCTTGCAATTTCTTGTCAGAATTATCGCATTGTCGCAAATGCATGTTTAACGTAATACATCTCTTGAACTATTATTGTGGGACAGTGAACTCGGGTGAAGAATAATGATATTAGGTGTTACTCCGAGTCGGGAGCTGGTGGTCGAACGATGGTACAACAACTTGACCTGCAGCTCAGTCGGTAGAGCGTCGGACTAGTAACCGAAGGTCGCGGGTTCGAATCCCAGCCGGCAAAGTAGAGTTTTCTCTACTTGACTGGTATGGTTCGTCACTCGGAGTAACACCTAATATCATTATATATATATATATATATATATATATATATATATATATATATATATATATATATATATATATTCGCTTACCTCAAAGGTCTGCAACAGGCTGTTTCATCTAAAAAAGAATCTTCAGGCAGATGACAATTTTCGAAAACAGGGGGTGCTTATATCCTTCCTGCCGAAACGTGGGAGTGTGGGGGCGAAACAATACATGCATTCATGGCTCTTGTTGCGCTGTTTGCGCGGAATTTATTTCGATGACGACATTGACTGATAATTTCTGCTCTTTTGTTGAGTAAAACAAAAGAGCAGAAATTATCAGTCAATGTCGTCATCGAAATAAATTCCGCGCAAACAGCGCAACAAGAGCCATGAATGCATGTATTGTTTCGCCCCCACACTCCCACGTTTCGGCAAGAAGGATATAAGCACCCCCCTGTTTTCGAAAATTGTCATCTGCCTGAAGATTCTTTTTTAGATGAAACAGCCTGTTGCAGACTTTTGAGGTAAGCGAAAATCTATATTTGCTCTAACTATATGTTATCGAGCACTCTTTGGGTTTCGTAGACCAAAACCCACACGTATATATATATATATACTACCGGAGGCTTTATATATATATATATATATATATATATATATATATATATAAAGCCTCCGGTAGTTCGATCGGTAGTTCGATTCCTAGTTAAAAGGCCTTGATGTTGCATTTTTGCAACTCCCTGCTTGGTTTTCAAATGTATATATTCTTACACGTGAGATTTTCCTTCACCAGAAACTATTGGAACATGTTATCTAATTAGTTTACCTGATTGACACCTTGTTGAACGGAGGATGGTCCTGGTGGGCCTGGAGGTCCTGGAGGTCCCTTAGTAATTTGAAAAAGGGAGATTAGCATATATAAGTAGCCTATAGCCTGTGTGAAGTTTTAAAAAACACAGTCTATGATCCAGTCACGTTAATTGAGTTCTCTGACGTAGCTGCTATCAGATATTTAAGTACAGTAGTTTGTTGTGAATGGTCATTTTTTTGAAATCACATTAACTACGCGATACTCAATTGGTTATGATTGCAACTGCTTCCGTTTTAAATGTTTTGTCGTTTACTATGCCGGCAAAGACAGTGGATCTTTTGTCTCATCCACCAGAACAAAGTGAACAAGAATGTATTAAAACATGCATTAAAGTAAATTTGTTATATACTTTCAAATGCTTTTTAGCCAGGATATATATATATATATATATATATATGTTTAATACAAGCGAGAAATTGTAAAAACACCAAGTTCATTATATATTGCCGAGCTTTCGACCTTCTGATGAAAGCCCGAATTAACAGGTCGAATGTTCAGCGATAAATAATAGGGAGCTTGAGCAAATAAAACGCGAACGTCAACGACAACGTCCTTAATACAATAGAATTTCCTGCCACAACAAAGAAAATGAATAATTTGTAGTCCAAAGAGTAATCTTAACGTCGTTCACGTTCTACATGCAACGTTATTCAAATCATTTTCACGTCTTCAGGACGGCGTTAACTCGTGAAACGTTAAAACCTGCATGTTAGTTGAGTTTGACTTCAAACTATGCGACAAAATCCTTTTAGAATTCTAGCTTTAATACTACGTAAATGGATTCGTGGTTTCTGCTATAGACACTGAACTTTAGATTGCCGTCGTCGTCCTAGCTTGCTTAAGCTCTCTAATAAACGTGGTGTTTCCACAAATTATCACTTGTATTACTACTTGTCACCATGCAAACTTTCAAAGAATTAATCACTGATTTCTGTTTGATAAAACAGTTACAAAAGATACCGAACGAAGTTTTAAATCAAATCACAAAGATCACAGTGATACACGTTAATATTGTGATCAGCTAAAGTTAGTCTACATTTCAAAAGTAATGACGTCAACCTAGGGAGACGCAAAGATGTTATACACAGTGATTCAACAGTAACAATTTTAAAATCGAATACATTTTCTCTAAATAGGACTGTTTAAAGTTCAGTGGAAACTTTCTTTGCACTCCGCTGTCAAATCACTATGTGACATACAATAGCCTGAAAACCAGCTTTAAAATGCCCAAGGTTTACAGAAATGGGGAGCAAATAATTGCTGTAGATGCTGCAAATACTTTATATTCCTTCACCTCATAACAGTGATTCAATTCTTACCTGCAATCCAGGGATGCCCTAAATGTTTGTAAGTTTAAGGAAAAAGAAAGAACAAAGAAACAGTCGGACAATTAAAAATACGAACAAACTATAAAACAGTTAATTAGTCACGGAAGAAGTACCTTTGGTCCACTGTTTCCCTACAACATAGAAAAAAAATATGTCAAAGAAATAAATCAGTCTACCATCTGATCTAGTTTCATGCAAAATAACCGGCCTAAAATCTGAATATCTGACTTAAAGATTTTGACATAAAACATCTTAATGATGTATTATTATGGTCTTATGTTGTGGTATAATTCTGTTTTAATTTGTAAATTTCCAAAATTGCAAATGTGCAATAAAAGATCTACACTATACGAGTGATATTTAAAAAATGATCTAAAAATTGCACGACTACACTGTAGTAATTTCTGTGCTGCAAATTCCCCTCTGGTTTTCAGTTGGTTCTTATGGCTACCAAGAATCTCTTTCCATTAATCAAGTTAAACAATAGCTCTCTCGTTTGCAGGGGCTTCTTTGTTGACTGAAGGGCGAAGACCCTCTTTCGGCCTACTCTCGTAATACACTAAGAAATGTTTTGAGAAATACACTAAGAAATCTTTTGATAAAACTTACAGGAAAGCCAGTGTCTCCTTCTGTGCCCAAATTTCCCTAAAATAAAGTACCAAACTGTCACATATATTTGCTATTAACTTAATTCGTTGTTTAAAACGTGTATGTGTATGGATATATTTATAAAATAAGTTGCTTCTTTATATGCAAACTCTGATTGGCCCTTGGCCGTGTCAAGTAAAAATTAATAAAAAGGAAAATTTTTCTGCGCTTTTATGAAATAGTTCAACTGTCATTTTTAAGCTTCAGTGAGTTTCTGATCGATAAAATACACATCGTGCTTTGTCTTCACTTCTCATGTCATAACCGCTAACGTCTCTGTTGCATCATTAAAATTAGGTCTATTAAATCGTCATTAGTAATATTTTTTCTCACTCAGCACCTTAACAAAATAACGAAATCACGCATGTTTATCAAATTTACTACATTTAAAGTGTGTTGTTAAAAACTCCAATTGAACCATATTAAAGCTAATAGTCTAAATAACCAACTTCCATGTGGCATGCACTTTTCAAAATTTTCAAAAGTGACAAAGTTGCATGGTTTTTTAACGCAGTTTAATGTTACAGAATAAGACAATGCTGGAATTGAATAGCTGGATCATGAATGCAAAAATCTATTGTAGTTATGTAGAGTTGTCCAACTCCATATGTCATCCAAACACACCAACCAAACAATTCTTCAAAAATGGTTAAAGTGCCTATGAACGAAAATTAAGTTTATCTTATTCGAAAGAACACTTAAAATTATGGAGTAACATCTTTTGCAGTTTTTCGTTTCCTTGCTTTGTTGTTGAGATATTTTAGTTTGTTTGATATGAAAATTAAACATTTTGACTTCGTAGGCGCGTAACGAGCTATCGAAGAAGGTTAGATATCTTTTCTATTATCAAACCAAATTAATTTGAATGAAGCATGTGGTTGTGTTTCGCCCACAATACTAAACATGAAGATCTTCAAGTGACTATTATGTTTGATAATAGCAATATTACTTTTTCGATAACGCATTGTGACGTCAGATGTTTATTTGCATATCAAACAAACTAAAATATCTCAAGAACGAAGCAAGGAAACGAAAAACTGCAAAATATGTCACTCTACCATTTTAAGTGTTCTTTCAAATAAGACAAACTTAATTTCCGTTTCATAGGCACTTTAAGCCATAACAAATCTTGCGAATTTATAGCTCAAAGACTGTGCAGCAAATCGCAGATTTGCTTGATATTTCCAGTGAATATAATGGTCTTTAATTAGAATACATCAAACGTGTATCTTTACAATCAAATTACTCCTAAGGATTTTTGCTCCTGTCATGCTAATCTGTTTAAAATCACTAAAAAAATTTTTTCGCTTCATGGATACTTTAAAATCATGTAAAGCTGTCAAAAAGAAAAAGAGAATCGTTGCCCATACCGGTTTCCCAGCAGCACCTTCGGGACCTCTCACTCCAAGGTATCCTGGATAACCCTGAAAAAAAATAAGGAAACATCTCAACTTGGGTATAGGAATATATGTACCTTAAAAATGCAAGTACCTTTCCAGAACATTAATGTCTGTCTCATAAAGAAAGATCTAATGAAAAGTGACGTGGTTGGGCGTCTAGAATATCCTTAGCGCAGCGTTACTAAAGTCTTTGCAACAACTTGAAGCTACTTTGCAATGTCCAAACATAAAGTAAACATTAACTATTTAAATTGGGTTATTTTGTTTAATTTTAGTTGTTAATTTTAGTTTTAGTTTTTTGGACAATTTGTGGCGAGTATAAACTTCTTAAAATCTTTTCTACATTCTTCTTACTACAACTATTTACTTTATTTTTTGACATTGCAAGAAGCTGCAACCACTCTATAATACGTACAATGAAAACTTTTTGCTGAAAGCGTTATGAAAACGTTATACTACAACCACCCAGTATACGAACTAAAAAGACTCTTGGATCGCGCTTTTTCAGTTGCGGCCACCAAACTTTCGAATGCTTTGTCAGTTGACATTCGTCAGGAAGACAAATTTATTAAGTTCAAAGGATTGGTTAAGACACATCTTTTTAAGACTGCCTTTTATTAGTATATTTTATAAATTAGTTTGTTGTTAGTTGTTAACGGATTCTATAACGGTAATTTCTTAATGCGCATTTGATCATATTCACATGTTAATTTGCGCAATAGAGATATTAAATCATTAATCATTAAACAAACTCTCACCAAAGGTCCTGTTAATCCTGGCAATCCTTCTGGACCATTATCACCCGTCGGGCCCTAAAATATAAAACAAACACAAAGAAAAAGATGTAAATTCTGTTCCAATACGCAGAAACCGTTGACTAAATTTTGCTGTCAACAACGTTTCAATCCTAATATGTATGTATACCAAAGTGGCAATAAAATGTACTTCCTAAGTTCTGTTAAAAAGTTTTCTCTCTAAATTCGTGTTCTGTGGTTCTACTGCCGCCATTTTTATTTTTGGGCGAGCAGGCCATTATCTGTAGAAATTGACGTCTGCATGTCTAAATGTAAAAAAAACCTATTATCTGTAAAGTATGACGTGACGAATGACGCGCTATCACAAATTATCAGTATGCCAACAACTAATCAAAATTGCATAAAGTGAAAAATGCCTAATAATAAGTTTTAACAACAGAAATCTAATCTTAATCCTTCGTCAACGAAAATATCAAATAAATATTTTCGCTTTACTTATTCAGGCAAAATTTTGGTGAGAACATGTTAAATCCCCATAGCGGGACAGTTTGGAAGACGTTGCTGCGTAGGCAGCGGTGAAACAACAATCGAAATATAGTAAGGTTGTTTCGGCAGTATATCTAACCTTACTATATTTCGCTTAGTGTCAACAGTTCGTTTCCCTTACTACCAATTAATTCCTTATTGCAGTTTGTTCCGTGATTTAACGCTGGAACATGTGCACATTGATAGAGATAGTATATTTTTGCAAATTCTGCAATTTGATTGGCTACTCGATGTCTATTCGTCCACAGATAACGAGTAGTCGGAAATTGAGTACCAGTGAGGTGACGAAGGGTGGAAGCTGTCCGCTATCTTCAGCTATTCACACATAAAATTTCGAGCTCATAACCTAAATTGTTGATTAGTATAATAAGAAATCTTATATTACATACCAAGTCTCCAAGTTTTCCCAGGGCACCTTGTTCCCCTTGATCACCCTTAATTCCCTAAAATTACGAAAAAAAATATTTTACTATCTGTACATTTTATTAACATTTTGCAGAGTTATGCATGTTGACAGTGTACGAAAATTTACAAGGTTATAAAATTAGAGATGAAAACAAGATAGGAAAAATAAGGGGGAAAAAACAAATTAGTTTTTCAAGAGTTGTGCGCAGTAATCAAAACACAAGGGTAAAAATCTCACAGCTTGTTAACAGGATGTGTTTGCAACAAGCTTGCAGAAAACCTGTTAACAAATTGTAATTTTATCAAGCCAATACGAGCTTGTTGTTAACTATGTATAGCAACTTGTTAAGTGCAGATTGGTAATAACTTGTCACTGACACAAGTCCGTTGAAATCATTAATCTTGTCACAAGTTGTTAACAACCTGTTACAAACTTGTTAACAAATTTGGAACATTAACAGTGCGAATGCAAACCTTGTGATAACTTGTCTGGCTTGCAGGTATGAAACCCGTGCGTTTTTATGTGTGTAGCTTATGCTCTCGAGTTGATAACTGCATATCAATGTACACAGGTTGCCAAAACTAATGAGCTTCCCAAAAGAACAGTTAAAAATGCAAATTAAAGTACTTTTTGAATCTACTGCGCATGCGAATAGATACTATGTGAGCATGCAAGGTTTTCCTATGTTAGTTAAGTAACAATAGAATATTCTTCGGGACTAAGCAAATTTCAGAAGGTTTTTCCGATAACATTCCGAGTCAGTCCGAGCAGTCTGACAGTAGATGCATGTACGCCCAAGCGTGCCTATTTTTGCAAAATGTTAGCAAGATATCATGTATTAATAACAATAAAATTTCCAGGTTATGATTGAGTTTTTGGAAAAGAACCAGACACTTGAACTTGCTTCAGCCGGCCACCCTTGTCAGGTGTTTGAATTAAGAATTATTCACAAAAAACAAATCCACTAAAATAAACTAGAAATCAAAATCTTTGTTGTTTTCATACACTTTGAGAGTTAGGAATTCAAATGAAATAGAACACTTTTAATGGAACTCTATTCACTTGGATTCTAAAAACAATACAAGGAAGTGAAAAACAAGCAGAAATCTAGATGACTCGTTCATTTTGACCACCAGCTGCCTCGTACCGAGGCGCGATTAAAAACCGGAGCGCGCAAGGAGTGATGGGATTGGAGCACTTTGGGGCCCTCTTCCCATCAGCCCCTTCGCGCGACGCCCCCTTCCCCCCCAAAAGACGCCTGGGTACGAGGCATGGCCACCAGTGTATATCTGTACGTAAATGTGTATTAAGGTGGTCTTGGACATGAGCGCATTCACATATAAAAAAAAAATTCAAAAACTTCTGATGCATTCTCAAGTTGTGTTGTTCGGGTTTGAGGTTTACAGTACAGGAAAACATGTCCAAAACATGCCCTAAATGAGAGATGTATTGTGCAGAAACTCTATATCCCCCCTAGGCCTGTTTTACTTGGTGGAGCATGCTTCGGATAAGGTTAGACTATAATACACGCAGTTGATGCTGTGACGTCAAAAAATGCCTCGATTCTTTTGAATTCCAACAGATTTAGGATTAAGATTAGAATAGGGGTTAAGTTTAAAGTTATATTTAGAGCCAGAGTTTGACGTGGATATGGATTAGTAGCAATAATAACTACTTAATAACCGAGAGTAAGGTCTTTATACTATTAAACCGAGGTCTTGCTGTATTGATCGAGCGATAGCGAGGTTAATACGTTCAAGGCCGAGGTTTGATATTTTACCGTAAAGACCAAACGGTCGAGGTTATTAAGTAGTTTACTATATGGCACTTTTTATTTCAAAATCAATCTTGTATTTCTTGGTCTTCGCTTCCTTTAACTTCGTCAAAACACCAGACTAGCGTTATTTTCTGCTGTCTCTTTCTCGTCTGGATACTAGAATTCACTTTTATAATGTTCATCGTCGCTTATTTCATTTATTTTCGTCGTTTTTCCGCAATAAAAGTCTCTTATTAGGATTTTTTTGTTTGTTTCCAATCGTAGGGCATTACCAATTTTCATAATGCCCATGGGCATTACGGAGAAATCTCGCCACGTCAGGAATCAATCACAGCGCGTGGTTTCACCGGAAGTAATTCGTGCCATATAAATATGACGTCACAACATCAACTAAGTGCACAATAACCTCAACGGTTTCGGACACGTTTACCTTTGTCGTAAACCTCAAACCCGAACAACACAACTTTAAATCAGAAGATTTCATTTTTTCGATATTGTTTCCTATATGCAAATGAGCTAATTGTAACTAAAGAAAGGGAATTATATAATGAATGAACGTATATGAGGCAAACAATGGGGGCATTCTTTCTTGTTTGAGATATTTTTCAGATATATATGTTTTAGTTCTTTTGACAGTCATTTTCTTTAGTTTCTATTTCGTTAAGGTTACAGGATACCCTAGGAAGCCATTTCAAGAAATTTGTTACCGCTCGCTCAATTTTTTTCCGATTTGTCTCAAATTTGCACCAAATGTAGTTAAGTATGTGACGGACGCTATCGTATTATACAGTAAATAAGAAATAAAATATTGTTGCAGGTATAGTCATCAGTTTAAAATCACAGTACCTTCGCGCCGCGGTTAGTAAGGCGGTCTTGGTTTTACCAAAAAGCTCTCAATTTATCATATTTACACTTCTCAATGATTGTTCTAAAAAATGTGTTCGCGCGTTTTATTTATGTAAAAATTAGAGAGTTACAAGCTTTTATTTGCCAATTGCTTGTGCCACAACAGAGGTCGAGAAATAAAATATCCTAGCTGCTAAACCACTACATTAATAAAAAAATGCAAATATTACTTTTTTAGAACAAACATTGAGAAGTGTAAATATGTTAAATTGAGAGCTTTTTGGTAAAACCAAAGACCGCCTTAAACCGCGGCGCGAAGGTACTGTGATTTTAAACTGATGACTATATCTGCAACAATATTTTATTTCTTATTTACTGTATAATACGATAGTGTCCGTCACATACTTAACTACATTTGGTGCAAATTTGAGACAAATCGGAAAAAATTGAGCGAGCGGTAACAAATTTCTTGAAATGGCCTCCCAGGGTATCCTGTAACCTTAAGGTGGCTCAATAGGAAAAACCTATAAGCAATCAGATTTTTGCCTCTAAAATGTTTCATGGTGTAGAATGGTGCTTCGTTCTAGTTCCTTGCACAGCCCTAGTATTACTCTTGAGTTTTGAAAAGTATTACACAGTGCACTGTTTTCAGGAGGGGAGAAATCTTTGTTCCAGTAAGTTCAGAAACTCTAATTTGCATTAAATTTGCATAAAACTTTTGTAAAATTTTTCAATTATCAGTACCAACACTATAGAGCTAAGTAAAGAACTAGAATTAGGCACAAATCTAGACTACGAAACATTTTAGAAAAAAATAAAAAAATTTCATAACTTATCAAGCCACCTTAATTCAACTTTGGGGAGATACCCACACTAAATGGTGACTCCATATTTTTACATTGACACTTCTTGGGAAGATACCCACATTAAATGGTGACGTCATATTTTTACATTCACATGCACTTATTCATCTCTGGAAGATAGCTACATTAAGTGGTGACCCCATTTTCCCATAATTTTAATTTCAGGGAGATGCTCATATTAGGTGGTGACCATATATAGTTATTTTTTCTTATTTTAAGAAATACCCGCAAGTGTTGTGATAATTTCAGTTTATAATAGAACACTTGACTGGTTTTCACTTTAAACATGCAACAAGATTAGCAATATACACCATGTCTTCTCATCTTATCTGGTTGCCTACAAAAAACTGTTTGCTAAAAACAAACAAGTTATCAAAACATGCGGCTATATATACCTTGACACCAGCAACTCCTTGGTTTCCGACTGCTCCTAGCTTTCCTCTTAACCCCTGTTGAGTAAGAAGTTTTAAAATTACTTACCGTAAATACTCAGCTCTCGGGCGCTTACAATATTTCGCAACTCACTTTTCACCCAAATCTTCGGAAGTTCGTTCCGAAGTTCACAAGTTCGTTGGGAAGTTCAAAGTTCGAATCGTTTTGAACTGCGCATTTGATTGGCTGCTAAGAACCAGGCATCCAATCAGATGCGTAGTTCAAAACAAACTACGAACTTCCCAAAGAACTTGCGGACTTCGGAACGAACTTCAGAAGATTTGGGTGAAAAGTGATTTGCAAATGACTGAAATCCCGCCATCCCGACCAATTTTCCCTTCAAATCTCGTTATTCCGCCATGCTTAATCCTAATTCCCGTTGCTGCCATTTTTTTCCCCTGATATTGTTTAAATGACAAGATTAATTCCGTGGTTTGGGAGAAACAATGTCAACAATATGGTCAATAGGATACTGATAGGCAAATTGAGGGGTAACAGGGGAATGAAAGGTATAAGTGAAGCAATATATGATCTCTAAATATATCTCTAAATTGTCTAAATTTATTTGATTATTTATTTTGTTGGGCATGATGGTCAATCTTTGACAGCACAAAAAACAAACAAAAAAAAAACACTAGAAATTTTGGTCACAAATCCCGTATCCCGCTAAATCATGCGCTTCTCTCCGCATCACGCCATGATTTTTTTATTTATCCCGCTTCCCACGATGATACAAAATCCCGCTTCCCGCTTGATATTTTTCTTAAAATCCCGAATCCAACTTGAAATTTTGGCCTTTCCCGCCATCCCGCAAAAACGGTACAGGCCCCTCACCAAAGAGCAATTGTAGTTTAAAAAAATACGATCCAGATAAAAAGAAATATATTGCAAATTTCATAGAGTGCTATAGCCTGCGGGCAGACCTTCCTGTTGCTGCAGCGCCGCGTTGAGAGAGCCTGCTCGCAGGCTAAGAGTGTTATGGTATATCTATTTCATAGAGCATTCTGTTCTGATAAACGTATAAAATCTGAGAACGTATATAGAGGATATTACACGGTGGTGCGAAGATATGGATTTTACGGCTTCTAAAATTGTTTTTCTTTTTCTCCCTTTGATCTTATTATACTGTACTATTATTACTCCTAAGTTTAGTTACAAGTTGAGGGGGTACCATGTTTAAATATTTGTAAATAATAATAATAATAATAATAATAATAATAATAATAATAATAATAATAATAATAATAATAAAGGTTTGCTTTAAAATGGCCATATACAAGTGCTTGCAAGATTAAACTGTACAAGTAAAACAGTTGACATATATTTCTCTTATGTGAAAGAACACTTAAAATGATAGAATAACCTCTTCTCCAGATTTTCGTTTCCTTGCTTCGTTGTTGAGATATTTCAGTTTGTTTGATATGCAAATTTAACAACTTGATGTCACATATGCACTGACATATCGAAAACGTTATATATTTGAGAGCTCCAGCAAATTCAAAAGGCGGAATTGATCTTGATAGTTTAATTTCTACTGGCCCTCGCCACTTTACGTTTTGCATTTCTTCATCATGATGGTGATATGTTTTTACGTTATAATTTAACGTGAGATGTCTTTTTTCTGTGAGTAATTGTTTTAACCTGCCGTTTGGCGTACGAACGTGAAGCTTATAAACTCTCTATCATCAAACAAAATCACTTGAAAATTTACATGACATGTTTGGTGTTTTGGGAGAAGCACATGTAAAGTTTCCTTTGAACCGATTTCGTTTAATAACAGCAAAGATATATAATCTTCTCCGATAAGTCATTATGCACGTGTGACGTAAACTTATTAAATTTTCATGTCAAACAACTTCAAATATCCCAACAACGAAGCAATTAAGGTGGCTCCATACAGTTTCTTGAAAAATGGAAAATACAAGTTTGAGTGCCCAAAACACGTGCTTAAACAATTCGGAAAAATAATAAGACTAAATGTTATGCATAGTTAAACAGTCTGACAATCAAAAACTGATACCAAATAAATAGCAGTAGTTTTTGCTAGGGCAACAATGACGTTTCAAAATGGCTGCCAATTACCCTTCAAACTAATTTAATTCGGAAAAAACTTCGGTGACCTCCAATTTTTTTTTCATTAAAACTTTCCTTGAAGTATGAGTAATCAATAGGACGATTTTAAAAAAATTCTGTAGAATGAAATTTTTTAAAAATTAAGAAACATGATTTTCCGGGGAAAAAATTATTCGTTTTACAGAAAAAATTAGTTTTATTCTTTTCCCGAATTGTTTATGTACGTGTTTTGGACTCTCAAACTTGTATTTTCCATTTTTCAAGAAACTGTAAAAGATGTTCTTTTGTCATTTTAAGTGTTCTTTCAAATAAGACAAACATAATTTTCGTGTCATAGGCACTTTAAAGAAATGTAACATGTTGAACTACCTTTTTTCCTTGTAGCCCATCTGGTCCTATAGGTCCTGGTTTACCGGCTTCTCCCTGAATAAATTTAAAGATAAATAGTTTACAGTCATTTACAACATACTTTTCACCAAAATGTTTGGAAGTTCGTTCGGACGTTTGCAGGTTCGTTACGTGGTTCGCAGGCTTCTTTTGAACTATGCATTTTATTGGCTGCCTGGTTCCTTAACAGCCAATCAAATGCGTCGTTTAAAAAGGACTACGAACTTCTCAATGAACTTGCAAACTTCGGAACGAACTTCCAAACATTTTGGGGAAAAGAATATTGCAAATTACTGTAAAGAGTTAATAATTTCAACGAAGTTTCTTGGCTTTCTGAGAAGGTGGTGAAAAAGTCGTGCTCTAAGCAGGGGTTAAGTAGCATACGATTTCGATTACTTACACGACGTTCATCATAAGCGACATATATATATATATATATACACATTGCAAAAAGTCAAAACGTGGACTATGGTCCGTTTCAAAGAGGTGTTTCTGAATCTGAATCAAGCATACACAAGGATTATTACAAAAATGAACTTTATTTCACAGCTCGCAATTTGATTGGTTAATTTGGCAACCTTGTCTACGTACTTACCAAACTCCGAACGAACTTCGGAACTTCACAAAGAAACTTCGCAACACACGGTGGTAAAGTAACATGAAATCAACAATAACACATTGCCGTTCTCGGTTAATAACAGGGGCTTTAAGATGCTAGGACGACGACGGCGGATAAGTTTTACAGTTTATTAAATAGGTCAGTAAGGTCACGGTTAAGTAACTATTATATTTGATATTTGAAACTAGTTTAATGACTTCCAAAACGCCCCAGTACAGCTTAAATTATTGTAGTATCTCTATTGAAGTTAATCTTAAGCAACACTTCTCCTCGTTTGGCCGTTGACGTCGTTCAGAAGACGTGAAAATGCTCTAAGTGGCGTTGTATAAAGAACGAGGACGGTGTTGAGATTACTCTGGGACTAAAAATTATTCAGTCTCTTTGTTTTGCAAAATAATTCTTTTGTTTAGATGACGTCGTCGTTGAGGTTGACGTCGTAAATCTTAAAGTCCCTAACACGTCTCTTTTGATACATGTAAAGCATATCATGCTGACTCACCATTTCACCAGATTCTCCTTTATATCCCTTCAATCCTGCGCGTCCAACAGAGCCAACGATTCCTGATGGTCCGGTCGGACCACTTGGTCCACGCTCGCCACCAATTCCCTATAAGTATGAATAATTTTGCAAACGAGACTTTGTATTTGTCTCCTAAAACATATAGGGCCTCAGAGATTAAGGAATTTCGAATCCAACTCAGCACCGCAGACGAAAATACGAGATTAGCGCCCAGAGAATGAATATAAGAAATGCCCTTTCAGAAATCCAATAATTTAAAAACTTGTACCTACAAAACTCAAATAAATTCAAATTCTTACAGCAATAGTGGCGTTTTAAAATGCCAGGTAAATACCCGTAAATACACGAATCTATATTTTTATCTTGCTAATTGGTAACGTCGTCAGTGACTTTGTAAGGATATAAATAAGCATAGGCGTAGAGTTTTGTTTTCATCTAGGGGGGCTGAAGTGCTGAACAGGGCCTTTCTAAGAATTTTCCCGTGGGGGGCGTTTACAAAAGGGATTCTTCTAGGGGGGTCCGGGGGCATGCCCTCCCGGAAATGTTTGAAACACTGAAGGTCATGAAATGTCATAAAAACTAGTTAAAATACAACACATTTCAACAATTTTTCAATGTTGTGTTTACTGGGTTGACTTATCACTGTATATGGATGCTTTTGGCTGACAGGAATGAGGCTGTAACAGTTACTTTAGCCTAACGAGTAACCTATAATTTGTGAATGGTGATTGATGAGTCAGTTGCTGCAAAATTTCTGGGGGGGCTCAGCCCCCCATTGAGATTTCTCCGGGGGCTAAAGCCCCTCAGCCCCCCCCCCCCCCCCCCCCCAATACTCTACGCCTATGTAAATAAGGCTTAAGCTGGATTTCCACTTGGCGAAAAGACAAAAGAAAAAAGTCGCTTCGATCGAAAAATATCACTCAGTAAAAAACAGCCTTAAGGCTCGGTTCAACTGTCACATTTTTATGCGCCAAACCTAACACGCCTGCGTTAATAAGTACACTTTTTTGAACCACTTTTAAATAATCAAGTGCGCCAGATTGCATTAGGAGCTGTAGATCATTTGGAACAATAAAAGTCGTCGTATTATGCGACGTTGAAACCAGTGGCGTCGGAGCGACAGTAAAAGTGTGGGGGGGGGGGGGCCCAAAATTTTTAGGGGGGTCCGGGGGAAATTTTGAAATCTAGAGTCTCTGAAATGCCATTTCCTGCATTTTAGGACAAGGATTTACAGAATTCTAAAGGTCCAAAAACGTCACAAAATACTCAAAAGACAACACTTTTCCGGACATTGAATATCTGCATTCAAATTTCTTTATTATATCTTTATTCAAAGTCGTGGGTTAGCTAGGGTTTATGATTTTGTTAATCATAACTTTATTACTGGCCTTGTTTATTACTGGCCTTGTTTATTACTGCCTTGTTAGAAAGTGTGTGGGGGGGGGGGGGGGACATATTCTGGCCCCCACACCAAAAAAAGGGGGGGCAGGCCCCCCCGCCAACTGATTAATTAACGCCGCTATTCTCATGTGCCGAACCTAGTGCAAACAATTCGACGTCAAAGCGGCTCAATACACATTTGCAGTTACTTCATGTCAATGTCCAATATTTGACATTATCACTCGCAATTAATCGTCCAATCAAAGGTCTACATTAGCGTCACGTGCCAGCCCAATATTTTACGAACAACTACATATTGGGCAGCAACCTTTGCCGGACAGGTGCACAACGTATATTTACTTGCCAATTGCACGATTATTTGTTCGATATAATAAAACACCTATTATGGATTCATCTTCGCCCGAAATGGAAAATACTTAAGTCTCAAATTTTAATATTGAATTTTCGACTTAAATATTTGCCATATCGGGCTTAGATGCATCCAATAATTTATAACATATGCCAAGTTCGACGTTTGAAGTGACATTGCTGCGGAAGCACTAGAATTAATGTTGGAACTCCAACCCGTTAATTCTATTCGTATCATGTAGACTGAGCACACGAGAAGAGCGACGTTTGGAACGAGTCTTACAACGATCGCCTCCAATGAAGACGCTATCGGTGTGTCAAAACCTGCGGTCACGTATGAATCACAGTAACTTTCCAATAATAATATATGTTTCAACTCGCTATCTTACCTTCTCTCCATCTCTGCCGATTCTACCTTTAATACCGACTCCTCCACGCTCTCCCTATCAGAAAAAACAATTCATAGATTATCAAAATTTCTGGTTTTGGCTAAGCTCAAGTCGGCCTCGAAGTTCTGAAGGTTCAAATTATGTTCTCAAATTATGTGTCTCGATACTCCAGATTGATTTGTTTTAACGTTTAATTTTTCGTAATCACACAGGATTAAGTTCGACTCGTGAAACGTTCTAGCCGTTTTATACGCCATGCACAAACTATTTCACAAAACAACATAGAAATCTTTAAACGACTCATTCAGCTCAGATTATATGGTTCATAATATTTGAGCTATAGAAAAGCGACTGTCAACTACAAAGTCAAATCAGACATGAAATTCGTACATCTCTTTTTCCGACACACTGACCAAAATACATACATAAGTGGACTGTATAGGTGACCTGTATCAATGACTGACAGAGAGTGACCAATTCCAAGATGGCGGTTTATGGGTCATTTGTCACATAGTAGTAACCACTGGCCTTTTTCTCATAAATGAATTTATAACTAAATTGATCGGCCTGCGGGCGCGGCTGAACACACAATCAGGTAAACATACTGGACAGAATACGGTCAGCAGTGACAGCCAAGCAGAGAAAAGATGCATATTTTCGCCATCGGTTGTCTGGTCACTTTTTGGACGGGACCCGCAGTCAAGTTCTATACGTCAATGATCCGAAATCACCCGTGATGATGTCAAATTCTGTTCTGAATTTTCTGAATGCTCTAAAGAAAGTAATGACATAGATACTATACTGTGAATAACAAAGTATACCTCGTTTCCTTGCAGTCCAGGATTTCCCAAAATTCCGAGAGGCCCTTGTAACCCCTGAAATAAGACAAAATTATATTAATAAAACGTACTGAACACATATGCCCTCATGAATCACATATCCCCTCGTGGCCTCAAAATAACCCATACTTCTTCAAATAAGTATAGGTTATTTTGAGGCCACGAGGGGATATGTGATTTATTCACAATAAACACATATCCTAAATAACGTACTTAATTTTCACACGGCCGAGGTTGACAGGAGTCACAATAAAAAAGAAGTATTGAGGGGAATATTATAGGGGAATATTAATCTATTGTTTTGCCGGGGCTATTGAATATATTCCCCGAAAAGAACAAGGGAAACCGAGGCATGTGAAAATTAACAAGAGATATAAACACACAAAAAATAATAAAGAAATAAAACTTAATGGGATAGATGGGATGCAACGGAACCTAATGGGATGGACAGGATGGAACGAGACGACATGGCGCAGTATCACTACGGTATATATAGATAAGATAGGTCCATAGAACACATATGATATGATGACAGGCCAGGATAAGATTGCATACGATAGGGTAGGATAGGATATCAGCCCAACCTTTCTCAACGGCCAACAACGCAAACGAATTCATATCAGGCGTGACACATTGCCAAGGTAGTTCTATTGTCACTGTGTTCATTTAACTCAACCCATTATAAATTATAATATCAAGATTTCTTACAAGCAAGCAGTCGGAAGCCCAAAGTAAAAATCCGACCTTGAGATTCTGATTGAATCAGTCAATTAAGCAACTAACACTATCATTAAGATAAAGTAAGTAAGTGCATATATATATATATATATATATATATATATATATTATAGATTTTCGCTTACCTCAAAAGTCTGCAACAGGCTGTTTCATCTAAAAAAGAATCTTCTGCCTGAAGATTCTTTTTTAGATGAAACAGCCTGTTGCAGACTTTTGAGGTAAGCGAAAATCTATATTTGCTCTAAGTATATGTTATCGAGCACTCTTTGCGTTTCGTAGACCAAAACCCACACGTATATATATTATATATATATATATATCGATTTTCGCTTACTCAAAAGTCTGCAACAGGCTGTTTCATCTAAAAAAAAGAATTTTTTAGATTCTTTTTTTTAGATGAAACAGCCTGTTGCAGACTTTTGAGGTAAGCGAAAATCTATATTTGCTCGAGCACTCTTTGCGTTTCGTAGACCAAAACACACACGTATTTATATATATATATATATATATATATATATATATATATATATATATATATATATACTTACTTACTTTCTCTTAATGATTTCAAACCGCTCTGATGATGTTGCGCTGTAAGCAACAACGCAACATTAGCAATTAAATTTCTATATAATCTTTGAACTTGGCATGTCTTGTCTTGAAGTCATTTGCTGGGCACTTATCTTTATTTTCAAATTACGTTTTCCGCCTGGTATATCCATTGCAACAGAACTATATTAGGTAACATCAGGTAAGAATTGCTTAATCTTACTTATAACATAACTGATACCTGTTTTCCAATAGCGCCATTTTTTCCATTTTTTCCATCTTTACCCCGATAACCCTAAAAGTACACACAATCATTCCTTACTCGGACTTCTTGAAAATTAATTATAATTACATTGATAGGTAGCTCTTTACGTTGAGTGCTGGACCAGCGGCTAGACATACACAAAACTATATACCTATATATCAGCATACCTGAAAGTCTAGAAAAGTAGAATGTTACGCAAGCAGTGTTTTGGATAGAGCAAAGTAAAAAAGCAGTAAACTGCCGAGATTTTTAGCAACAAAATACTAGCCTGCATTCTGCTTGTGGGTAGGCCTGCTTGCGGGCGGGAGAAATGAACGCCTGCCACAGCCTCTCCACAGTCTCTCCTCCACAGAGGCTTCGCGTGGAGGAGAGAGGTCCTATTCAAAGTTGCGACTTTTTCCACCAAGAGCATCGGCTTTATTCCTATTGGTTCACCCGAGTCTTAATGCACACAAACTGTCAACCCGTCAAGCATAACAATAGAGTCGTTTATGTATTCAATATTGCTAATTAAATTAATGTAAACAAACTGTCAACTCGTCAAGCATAACAATAGAGTCGTTTCTGCATTCAAGATTGCTAATTAAATTAATGTAAACAAACTGTCAACTCGTCAAGCATAACAATAGAGTCGTTTATGTATTCAATATTGCTAATTAAATTAAATTAATGTACACAAACTGTCAACTCGTCAAGCATAACAATAGAGTCGTTTATGTATTCAAGATTGCTAATTAAATTAATGTAAACAAACTGTCAACTCGTAAGCATAACAATAGAGTCGTTTATGTATTCAAGATTGCTAATTCAACTAATGTAAACAAACTCTCAACTCTTCAAGCATGACAATAGAGACGTTTATGCATTCAAGATTGCTAATTAAATTAATGCACACAAACTGTCAACTCGTCAAGCATAACAATAGAGTCGTTTATGTATTCAAGATTGCTAATTAAATTAATGTAAACAAACCGTCAACTCGTAAGCATAACAATAGAGTCGTTTATGCATTCAATATTGCTAATTAAATTAATGTACACAAACTGTCAACTCGTCAAGCATGACAATAGAGTCATTTCTGCATTCAAGATTGCTAATTAATTAATGTACACAAACTGTCAACTCGTCAAGCAATAACAATAGAGTCGTTTATGTATTCAAGATTGCTAATTTAAATTAATGTAAACAAACTGTCAACTCGCAAAGCATAACAATACAATAGAGTTGTGACTAGAGCAGCTTTGCGTGATGGGCGGCCTTTGAACATTTATAAGCTCGAACAGTGGAAATAAATCGTTAATTTGAAAGGACCTGATGTTTTGACTATTTTGTGAAAATGATAAGATTCCCGAGAAAATTTTGAAAATAAAGCCCCATTTTGAGTTTAGCTTAATATAAATTCACGACCTGTTAAGTAAACATGACGTCAATCGCACTAATTAGGTTTGTACGCTTCTATGAATAGTTTATAACTTCTTACCTTTGCTCCGGATGGCCCAAGTAGCCCTTCTGCACCAGCTAGTCCTGGAATTCCCTATGTATGGAAAAAGAAAAACGAGGATTTCAGTCAATCAATAAGTTAAAAAAACACAAATTGTTTTTATGATGCCTTAAGTTGTTCGCTCTACGTTGTCCTGCAATAAAAAATACTATAAACTTAATGTCTTTTCGAGAGTCTTAATCATTTAACAGGTAAACCGACATTTTTTACCTTGTTTGTATATTTTACCGTGGCTAACGCCAGACGATTTTACTTGTCAACTGGAGATCCCTAGCAGAAACTTGCCTCTTTAAAGGATTAATGTTTCCCAATGTCTTTTCCAAAAGTTTCGATACTTCAATTTTCGTTTAAGCCCTTTGCGCACTTGCTATCACGCTACCGATACTAAGATAATTGGTTATCTTGATGGTTTATTGGTGGTACTAGAATTATCTTTCTTAAACATTTTGAACTTCAAACCTGTGCACCCTTAGATCCACTTTCACCAACAACACCAAGAATACCTGGGACGCCCTAAAGAAGCGAATGCATGATAAGAATATAGTTATCCACTTCATTAACAATCAATAAAGAAAAAAACATTTAAAGAAACTAGGAATATAAATTAAGTTTATATCGAATTTGAAAAAAACTTGTGAAATTGCAGTGAAAGAACTTTTCCCATTGTTCGTTTTAAAAATATTTCAGTTTGTTTGATATGTAAATGAGATGGTCTATAACGTCATAAGCACGGTACAGTTTTTATATGCATTACAAAATCATTTTTATCTCCATGATTGCTCAACATAAAATGTCCAGTGTTACAATTTAAAGCGCACAGTTTCAAGTGATCCTGGTGAACAAACTTCGAGGTATAACTGAGTTTGCTATGTGTACAACTGCTCTAGTGAATACTCTAGGTTGACGACAAAACCCGCGTTCATTTACATATCAAACTAACTGAAACATCTCGAAAATAAAGAACGATATACAGAAAAGTTGTAAAAGATCTTCCTTTCCCGAGTTCTTTCAAAATTAATCTATAGCCTAATGCGAATCTCCTTTAAGTTCAAAAACTAAAATAACTTTATTCACCCTCAAAGAATTTTTGGTAAAGTGTTAAAAGATATATATTTTAATACCAAACCGAGACCTGTTGCAAAATACAAGCCACAAGCTCGTATAGTTGTGACTGTGAATACATTCTCAAACACACTCGTGAGTTTTTTCACATACTTCAAATATATAACGTCTTTCTGTGTACTTGTGCTGATTTGAGGTCTTTAAAAAACTCACACGTAAAAAAAAAAAAAAAAAAAAAAAAAAAAAAAAAAAAGAAAGAAAGAAAGAAATGTACCTATATACTACTTACAGCATAACCACTATTTCCCGAAGGACCTGCTTGACCTGGCTCACCGCCAGAACCCTAAAAAACAAATCTTTGTCTCAATTTCATTACATATTTTATTATGTATTAGAGACCTATTAAATGATATCTAGTCTCTACAATTAAAGTGTCCGAAGACGCGGCCAAACCCTTTGTTCATTTTCTTGTTTACGTTCATTGAAACATTTGCACTTTCAGAACATATTGCATTTCGGTATATATCATTATAAGCAATCAGCCAATATTAATGAAGGGGAAACAATGGGCATCAGTGTTGCACAGAAATCGCAGCTCATTGTTTGCCAGAATCAAAATATTAATGAACGGGAAACAAAACATTTGTGCATTTTCAGCTAAGGCATGCTACACAGAAATCGCAGCTCATTGTTTACCGCTTTGACGTTCCCCGAGATTCTAGACAACTTAACTCTAGGGGGTTTAGTTAGATTGCTCTATATAAGCTATAGACCGCTCTACATTACTTTTATGGCGTCAGGCCGCTATCCTTTTCCCTACAGGAACCAATTGTATTGAGAAGATACTAAGGTGATTTCCCGTTGCCCCCCTCAGATTTTCCACCAGGAGTAGCTCCCTTAGCCATTGGCCGGTTAAATAACCTGACCACAAGGTAGTGGTACAAGAAGAACGAACATGTGTTACGCCTTGTCCAAGGGCAACCTGAAACTATACATTACAAGGTAGGGTTGTTCATTCGCTAAGGCTCCTCAGCCCGTATACCTACGATATATCCAAAGTTGATATATAACAATCCCATGATACATTATATGAAAACGTTGCCGTTATGATATGTTTGGTAAAACTATACTAATTCATTATAACTTTTAAATTAAATATTTCAGGATTAAAAAATGTAAAAATTTTTTTTTCTTTACCCGAAGACCTTCTTGACCAATATCCCCTATTAATCCAACGTCGCCTTTACTTCCCTTGAAAAAAGCAAACAAAAAACAGACGTTATGTCCGTCCGTCCGTCCGTCTGTAACCTTACTGTAACACACGGCATAAAATAAATCCCAGTAGACATGGCCGTCAAGTGAAATTTGGACGAGCAAATATAACACATGTGGAAAAAGAGCTGCCAAAAGAATTGTCATGAAAATTAAAACCTGGTCGTGTGTGCGGTACTAAAATAGTTCATTCAAACGATGAGGCCAAATGTATATGTTGTAAAAGGATTATTGAAATACCTTACCTTACTGCCTTCGGGCCCAGGATCTCCCGTGAATCCGGACGAACCTTTTTCACCCTGTTTAGAGAGATTTCGGAAGAAACGAATTAGTCACCATGCAGAAAGACTCATTGTTTTATTGTATTGACTTCGCCATAGATCGATTAAATATATAGATACAGAGAGTTGAAGAATATATACAAAGCAAAAACTGTTTACAATTAAGGCGTTGCCCAAACTGTTAAATTTGTGCATTACAACATGCTAAATCGCCTCTGGCGTATTCGTTTCAACAATCGAACTCCTAAGGTGGCTCCACACAGTTTCTTGAAAAATGGAAAATACAAGTTTGAGAGTCCAAAACACATGATTAAACAATTCGGGGGGAAAATGAAACTAAGTGTTATGCATAGTTAAACAGTCTGAGAATCAAAAACTGTTACCAAATAAATAGCAACAGTTGTTGCTATGGCAACATTGACTTTCCAAAATGGCTGCCAATTACCCTTCAAACTAATTTAATTCGAAAAAAGCTTTGGTGACCCCCAATTTTTTTTTCCATTAAAACTTTTCTTGAAGTATGAGTAATCAATAGGCCGATTTTAAAAAAATTCTGTAGAACGAAATTTTTTAAAAATTAACAAACATGATTTTTCCGGAAAAAAAATTATTTGTTCTACAGAATTTTTTTAAAATCGGTCAATTTATTATTCATACTTCAAGAAAAGTTTTAGTGAAAAAAAAATTGGGGGTCACCAAAGTTTTTTTCGAATTAAATTAGTTTGAAGGGTAATTGGCAGCCATTTTGAAAAGTCATTGTTGCCATAGCAACAACTGTTGCTATTTATTTGGTAACAGTTTTTGATTCTCAGACTGTCTAGCTATGCATAACATTTAGTTTCATTCTTTTTCCGAATTGTTTAATCATGTGTTTTGGACTCTCAAACTTGTATTTTCCATTTTTCAAGAAACTGTATGGAGCCACCTTAAATGAAACTGTCCGTCTCTAAGCTCATCCGAAAATCTCAGTAAGAAGTTAAAGATACTAATAGAACATAAATAGAAACAGCAGGTGGGACATATATAGATTTGAATGAACGTAGATCATCAAGGTTGTTGTAAGTATTTGCAAAAGCAGTAAAATAGTAGCTAAGCCTGACAGATCTAAATTAAGTCAGTTCCAATGTATTAATGTTAACAAGTTCATTAGCTAAAGTGTTCCATATTCATGAAGCTCTGTTGAAAAATGATCTCTGGAAGTTAGTAGTTCTGCATTTACAAATAATAAAATGGATAGAAACATTAAACTAACTAGTGAGGAAAACATTTGCACATATCTTCTTGGGAATGACTATAAATAATGTTGTCCAACAGTGACGAATTGATACACTATATAATTGTTCCAGGAAATGTTCAATTTTTGCTTTGTTCAAACAAAAAATAATAAATTCAAAATTACCTGTTCTGCTGCTGGTCCAGATTGGCCATTGGGACCAAGTGGACCTTCAAGTCCCTAAAAAGATAAAAAAAAACCCATCAGAATCTACTAAACTGTTCTAATAAAATATATAACATCCAGAATTCCCCAAATGAAAATTCGAGTTTCCTTTTTCGATTTTGAAGATATATTACTGAGCAACATTGTAGTGATTTTACGGTCAACGATATTTGAAAAGCACAATCCAAAACAGGGGTGGCGCCAAAATATGAACGTCTAGAATAGCTTTTTCCATCTACTTCGCGTAAAATTATCGCAATAACCGACAAGCTACAGCAGCTATTTTCATGCTATCATTAAAGAAAAATTTGTTGAACACCTAGTGTGCTCATTAACCTTTGCCATTTTCGTTCAATATTGCAGACAGAAAATGGAATTTTGTGTGTTGTAATTATTAATACTGTTGGCTTCTACACAATATATACCGTATGTTTCTAAACGAGTTTTATTTCACTATTAAAGCATTAATTACTGACTTGTCTGGCTTAATCAGTTAAAAAGTTCTTTACCAATTGTTAAAAATACAATTTTTCTTCCAGATCATTCCCCGACAAATCTGTTAATTTTCCCCGATGGGGGGGGGGGGGGGGAGAGAGCTAGGGTTCCCCGACGGGGGAGGGGGGCTGTAGCCCCCTGCCCCTTTCTGGTGCCACCCCTGGTCCAAACACTAGAAACATTGGTAACAAATGCTTTTTACAATTTTAGAAATTCAAAGTTGAGTTCTTTATCCAATTTTCTCTCTTTATTTTGGAAAAACGTGAAGACAAATTTCAGCTTGGTGGTTAATTGTTTCTGCATGCCTGCTCGTAACACAAAACGTTTCCAGATGTTAAAAGTCAAAATATGATTGGTAGCCGAGTCACCAGCGTTAGACGATGACAATGGTCCTTTCCGCACGGCAGCTAGGCCTCATAAGTGTCGCCGTTTGATTGGCTCAATGTTATTCTCATGCATGACAACCCAAAGTAATATTTCTATTTTTGTACGGCATTTATATTCGATCTACATTTGCTTGTTGGATGAGCGGGTGCATGCTCATTCGGATATGATGAACTGAACAACAACAACAACAACAACAACAACAACAACAACAACAACAACAACAACAACAACAACAACAACAACAACAACAACAACAACAACAACAACAACAACAACAACAACAACAACTTTATTTGCACCATTGGTGTTCATAACATAAAAGGAATACAAGATAGAAATGTAATTAGGTGTCTGGGTACCCCAAATAACTACAATGTATATTGAGCTAATCTATAGGTAATATTGGGCATTTCGCTCGATTACATAGCATGTTCTAAGGATTTTAGGTGAAGGAAAATTCGAGCGTAGAATATATACATTTAGTTGGGTATCCAATAATAATCTAGTTGGGTATCCAATAATAACAGTAAAATCCGTTGAATCAGACAGAGATGTCCAAACATATTCGTAAGGCATCCCTATCTGACCCAACAGAAGACATATAATTAGTACAAGAATAAAGATACCTAATATACTACATACATGGAAATAATGGAATTGAAAAGAAACAGAAATACATTAGACAGAAAAATATAACAGAATGTTTATCAGAATTTTTTCAGAATTGTAAAATTAATATGAACTGAAAAATTGTGCCTTAAGTTCACACTTGAATAGGCGACTGCCCAATGCCTTAATTGCCTCATCAATATCACATGATTCCAAACTTTAGGGCCATGATACCGATTATATTTCATATTGATAATTATTTCAAATCAACGAAAACGTTATTATTTCGGCAAGACAGCAAAAGTAGCCGATAAGACATTACAATGCAATATCATATATGTACTACACTAGCTACTTCAATTTCCAACATGAAAGTTTAAATCGGTCGCCTGCTTCCCGACCGTGCGTAAACTCTGCAATTAAAATATTGACAACTTCAGTCCGATTTCACACAGACCGATCGGGCAGGCTTTTAAACTTTTGTTCGAATTCCTTTAGTTATTCTCAGGGTATAATGACATCGGCTACTGACTGTTGTTGCATGTGTTGTATGTCTTGCTGAAATATTTTCAAACGTTGATTCAGTTTGTATGGCCTCGTGTGGGCTGTCACGCGTACTAGATCAACCCAACAAACAAGTTTTTAGCTCGAATAAATGCCGTGCAAAAAAAATATATTGCTCTGCCTTTGGGCTGTCACTGCGAAGATTTAAGATCTTGGAAAGTGTCCTTGCCATCAATAACACGCACAAGGTAATTTAGCATATTTCCCATATATATATATATATATATATATATATATATATATATATATATATATATATATATCCTGATGTAATGCATATAGATAGCGTCCTATATCAGTCTTGTCCGAACTTATTAGACAGTCATAATAATAATAATAATAATAATAATAATAATAATAATAATAATAATAATAATAATAATAATAATAATAATAATAATAATAATAATAATAATAATAATAATAATAACTTTATTAAAAAGGGTCTATGTATTTAGTTTTAACCAACTAATTGGGGACACTTACTACCTAACTTACTAAACTCTAACTAATACACAGTAATTTACATGTGGATATATGACATATATACAGTGACAGTAAAAGTAACAATAAACTTCTAAAATTTTGTAAGATATAAAGTTAAAACTGCGAATGACTTTAAGTATAGCAAAGATTACAATTACTACAGTTGTTTTCTACTAAATTATGTAGATTTTTTCTTCTAATCAATTCTTAAAAGTTCATGTTCTTCAATAAAATTTATGTTATCTTACTGTCGTTATCCCATAAAAGAAATATCAAATCGTTTTCCGTATTGGATGAATTTATGGATGCTTTATTATTATATAACATAGAGTGGTTTATTGATGTTTCCGCCTCTAATAAAATCGATAATTTCATATGTGTGATTATTCATGGTAATCTCACATGTGTCGATTATCATGAAACGTATTAGAGGAAACTGCTCTATTTTTGTGGAGCAATAATAGGACTATTTTTTACATGATAGACAGAACAATATTCGAGTGTAGAATACATACATTTTAAGACCAAACCGGGACCAGTTGCGAAAAATGCAACGACACAGGCCTTTGCGATTCTAGTGCAATGCTCTGACCACTGAGCCACGGAGGCCGTTGCCGAGGGCTTGATCGCGAGTTCTGTATACATTAAGGTGGTAATGCCAGGAGAGAATTGGGTTTATTAGAAGTAATATTGGGCATTTCACTCGATTACATAGCATGTTCTAGGGATTTTTGGTGAAGGAAAATTCGAGTGTAGAATATATACATTTTAAGACCAAACCGGGACCAGTTGCGAAAAATGCAACTACACAGGCCTTCCGGCAGGAATTGAACCCACGACCTTGCGATTCTAGTGCAATGCTCTGACCACTGAGCCACGGAGGCCGTTGCCGAGAGCTTGATCGCGAGTTCTGTATACATTAAGGTGGTAATGCCAAGGAGAGAATTGGGTTTATTAGAAGTAATATTGGGCATTTCACTCGATTACATAGCATGTTCTAGGGATTTTTGGTGAAGGAAAATTCGAGTGTAGAATATATACATTTTAAGACCAAACCGGCCTTGCGATTCTAGTGCAATGCTCTGACCACTGAGCCACGGAGGCCGTCCCTAGAACATGCTATGTAATCGAGTGAAATGCCCAATATTACTTCTAATAAACAGAACAATTACATGGATGTTTGGAAAGATGAGATTATTTCTCGTGTTGACCATCTAAGATATCTCACTCGTTCGCTTTGCTCACTTGTGAGATATCCTAGGTCAACACTCGAAAATAATTTCATATTTTCTCACATCCATGTATTGTTCTCTATTTAATTCTCTATTTAATCCAACCACGCAAGATTGACTTTCGAAAAGCTAAAGAATATTCCCCTATAGCTGCAAGTCGTGTTTTTTACGTTTTGTTAACTCTCGCAACATCACGCGCGCGTATGTGCATCACAGTATCCATACACCAAAAATCATTAGATGTCTTTTTCATAAGCTCACGAAATTCTTTAGATATTTTGTATTTTTAAATAGTAAACACAGTATATTCATAAAAGTATTGGGTTAAAATATTCTTACCTGTTTTCCCTTGTCTCCACGAGATCCTTTATCGCCTTCTTGTCCTCTTTTCCCCTATAAAGTATAAAATATTTAAAAAAATGACTTTCTTGACAAGGAGATTAGTAAGTGAATAAACTTACACGAAGTCCACGTTCTCCTTGGTTTCCTTGAGGACCTGCATCACCTGGTTCTCCCTGCAATAAATACAATTCAATAAGACAGACAGACAGACAGACAGACAGACAGACAGACAGACAGACAGACAGACAGACAGACAGACAGACAGACAGACAGACAGACAGACAGACAGACAGACAGACAGACAGATAGACAGACAGACGGACAGAGAGACAGACAGACAGACAGACAAACAAACAAACAAACAAACAAACAAACAAACAAACAAACAAACAAACAAACAAACAAACAAACAAACAAACAAACAAACAAACAAACAAACAAACAAACAAACAAACAAACAAGAACGGATAGATAGACTAACAGACAAACAGACAGACATTACAAATTACGGCTTTGATTCAGGTTGGGGAGACCAGGTTGTATTATACTAGATCCCATAAAATACCTTCCCTGGATAAAACCTCTTACCGTTGTTCCTTGCATACCACGATCACCATTTGCTCCTATGGCACCGCGTGGTCCCTGTAGGAAAGTAAGTGATTATTTTCCTTTTCTATCCTTCGTATCAACATTCTTATCACCATGATCGATAAAACCACACTGTCATCATCATAGTTATCACAATGCGTCATTTTTTTGTTCGATGTTTCAATTTCTATTACAGATGACACAGCGCCGTAAAACCCCAGTAAAAAGCTGCCTCTTTGTTGCCAATATGGGGACAAGAAAAATAGGTCGGCTATGACAGGGATTAGTTATAAAGAAAATAACGATTTAAAAAAACCCTAATCAGCTTCATTATATCAGAGTTCACTGCAATCATTTTGCTGTGCAATATTCTGTATAATAAGGTTTCACTCTAAATGGGCACATTTAATAAGCAAAAAAGATATTCCAAAAAAACTGCCTTACCAATTCTCCCGTTTGACCTATATTTCCAAGATTTCCTCGTAAACCTTGCCGTCCCTAAAATATAGAAACAATTCCATTAATCGAAGCTAGATCAACGCCTCTGATCTACAGGGACGCCCAGGCGAGGGATGCCAGTGCTCATGAGTAATATCTCAAAAAATATTGAAAGCAAGACGGCTTTTCATAAACAATATTCGGTATTTCATTTGATCAAACAACATGTTGTAGGGGAGGGATGCCAGTGCTCATGAGTAATATCTCAAAAAATATTGAAAGCAAGACGGCTTTTCATAAACAATATTCGGTATTTCATTTAATCAAACAACATGTTGTAGGGGCTTTTTGATGAACGGAACAATTTCGAGAATGTATATATACATTTTAGGACCAAAACTCTTGACAACAGCTTCTGTAGCTCAGTTTTAACGATATCGCCAATGGCCAAAATATGGCTAAATAGCAACGCATGAGTTTATATTTTTTTTTAGTATAAATTTACAAGTTTATAATGCAAATCCTCGAATTTCATTGGCTATTGCAGGAGTTTATAATTGGTGATATAAACCTCTGGAATAAGCCAATGAAAGTCATTCTTTTAAAAAAAATGACCAATGACAAAATGCGTAGTATAGCACGAACAATGATCATTAGAGCCAGCGGCTGTTCTGTTAAGCAACAATGGCGCCGAAATTATAACGGAGTTGGCAAATGAAAGAAGAAATTGAACATTTAGGCGAAGCAATACATTCTACAGAAAACAAAACCGGCTACAAAATGGTTAGGATGGAAATTATTAATGGTAAGACCGTTAATTTGTTTATCAGTGTTCGTTTAAGACGAAATAACTGCAAGCAAAACACATTTCAAAATTACGCTTGCTGTTGACAAGATTTCGTGATGTAAACTACACGCTAAATTGAATGTTTCTTTCAACTTTTTGTCATTTTTACAAATCAAATGAGTGGATATATATTGTTTCAATATTGTACATGAAAATCCATGCTAAATTATGCAAGAAAACTTACTTTTCCATCAGTTACTGAACGGGCCAAGGAGATGTCCGAAATGACCGTTGAACGTTTGTTGTTGGCAGTCAAAAAATGTATTAAACGAGCCTCAAAGAATATGTTATGGTCGAGAATTTATTTAACTTTTGTTGGTAAATTTATACTAAAACAATTAGACAACTCGCCCTCGTTGACTATTCGCTCATAGAAAACTCGGGCTCGTTGTCTAATTGTTAAATATAAGCCAGCTGAGTGATATTTCAATTAGACAAAAAAAGGTGTGCAGCACAAAAGGTTTTAACAATATTGTCAATGGCCTGCAATATAGCAAAATGGGCCACGCAGAAAAAGGGTGACCCTAGTAGAAAAGTTTAATAGGTCTTCTCGAAGGGTGGGTCAGCCGTTCACTCGGGCTACTGGTAAGTGCGCGGAGCCTGAATCGAAGGCTAAATGTGGTGCATACTTCACACTGCAGGTGAACATATTTAAGATCAAGACAGTTGTCAGCCACATCTGATCGCTGTTAAACTACAAAGCCAGCCAGTCACTTTCAAAATCTACCAACAATGTGCAAGAACATCTTGATCAAAAGGCAAAGCTGTTCAACTTTTTGTCCAACTTTAAAAGCAAAAGGAGTAAAGAACTTACAATCACACGGCTAACAACTTACCGGAAACATGAATAGCAGTGGAAGTAAAATATGCAAAAATGCAAGTTTGTGACACCAAAAAAAACCCAATAATAATAATAATAATAACAAAGAAACCGAGGCGAAACCTAGACTCAGCCTACCATAGGTAGCCCAATCAACAAGGCCAATCTTTTGACCCTTCCCAAAGGGCTTCTCTTCTAGGAGAGTTATCCTACCTCCATGTAACCAAAGTCCAAGTTACCTTTTTTCCATTTGTCCCAGGATTGCCAGGCAACCCTCTGTCGCCACTGGGTCCCTAAAGAAACAACAAGCCACTGTAAGTTTTGCTCTCGATTGGAAAGTTCACAAGTTACATGTTTGTTTTTCATGCAACTCAGCAACTGTAATTAGTATAAATAAGAAGACCTTTCGTACTATTTAACTCTTTTACTATTTATTATTATTTTAATTAGTTTAAGTCTTTCTTTAACCTTTACATTAACGACTGGAACTCATTATCTAGATCAGTTATGTCCGCTACTAGTTCCTTATTCACTTATTGAAAAAATAGCCTCACCCGCCGCCTAATTTGTAAAATAGTTGTTTGTTTTTCTTTATAATTTTTTTTTTAAATAAGTTAACTAGTATCTCTTTAATTCTTTGAACGTTTTCATGGCGATGAAGTAATATAAATAGAAAAGAAATAGTTTACGTGGTGTTTCCACAAAACTTATTTATATTATAGTATCTCTTTGTTTTTCCTAAATTATCTGCTTAGTCTAAAGGAGTAAGGAGTGCAGTTTTTATGTGAAAATTTAGTTTTCCCCCCTGCTGCAATCCCCCATCCAATTATTTCCGTTATACTGTTATGTAAATAGTATCTGAATGTTGTTAGGTGAATATTGTTATGTTGTTTATATGTATGTATGGATGGATTGGCGAAGTGATATTAAACATTAAACAACAATAACGCAATTCGTATAAACAATTAAGTAATTGGCATAAGTAATTATGCAATTGGTACAAATAATTAGGCCATTACTCTGTCTGTCTGTCTGTCTGTCTGTCTGTCTGTCTGTCTGTCTGTCTGTCTGTCTGTCTGTCTGTCTGTCTGTCTGTCTGTCTGTCTGTCTGTCTGTCTGTCTGTCTGTCTGTCTGTCTGTCTGTCTCTCTCTCTCACAGTGTTAAACCTGCGTTTAAGCTTTAACACAGACCTCTCTTCCATTTCTACCAGTTTCTCCTTCTTCACCCAAAGCTCCAATCGGACCCTAAAATACAGAAAACGCATTTACCATGTTAACTAACCTGACAAGTATACAGCGACATATACATGGCAGTGGTAAAACCACAAAACAATAATTAAAAAAATCCCAACTTTACAGACGTGAATTTTATAGTCGCTCTGGTACATATTTATCACATTTTGACTTTTATTTTAGTATTAAAACGTTGCTGATATTGCAAAACTTTATCCCTAACATTTTAAGTTGTTCTTTTTTTGTTTATAAACGAACATATTCTTTGTTGGTACATATCCTGTTTTACTATAAACAATTATAAGATTCGGTTACCGCATCGTATCAAGAATTATCAAGGCCTGAGTTGTTTACAGCTGAACAATTTTAAAGCCAATCAAAATCGAAAGAAAGTTACCTTAAAAAAAGAACTATTGAAAGTCTACTAAAGTCAGTGTTATATAAAGTTTTCAAGTAATACACATAACAGAACTACTTACGGGGCGTCCTCGCCTGCCAGGGTAACCAGATTCACCTTTGGGACCGGGCTCGCCCTAGCAATAACAATGAAAAATAAGAAAGAGCATGAAAATAAGAATGAGAATAAAAATGAGAATAACAACGAGAATGAAAATAACGAGAATTTGAATAACAATAAGAATAGTGCTCGGTCCCCCTATTTATCTGTGAAGTGCTCCGTGTTAACCGTCCTCTACTGACAAAATAATGGCTTCAAGCAGTAGTCCACCAGCAAAAAGGGATTCAAGATTTTCGATGTTATCGTGCATGGGATCCAAAACCATTTCGGCGATCATTATTTAGAAATCGAAACAAATTTAGCAAACATTTAGGTCGATTTTCTCTTATCAAAATGTAGATTCAATTGAGAAGCTATATCCAACATACTCGTCAATGTTCGTCCTTTGATGTCTAAATACAGCCCTCGACTTAATTCGCTTCGTATTTTCAACTTGCACGGCCGTATTTAATAATTGAAAGAAGAACACTCACTCGTACTGGATATATAATACTTAAATTACAACTGAAATTACACTGCAATAGTTTCACAATTTTCTCTTGAGATTACAAAAGAACTTTTTTTCTTAAAAAAAAACTCACATCCCGGTTTTTCGTTAAATATCATTTAAATAAGAACGCAACTCAAACGTCATGGATATTCGTCAAGCTCCAGCCCTCAGAAATGTTTTCTAAGCCCCAAACAGGGATAGGCCCTGTATAACCTTCTAGTGTCTCGAATGGAGAACTAACTAAGGCATAGACGAATTTTCTGGGGGGTGCTACCCCCCAAATATTTGTTTTCACCCCCCCCCCCCCCCCAAACGAAACGTTCACCACACGGATTCTAACAACACAGTAATTTGATAGAACCCTATTTCGGGTTTACAGGGTCATTTAACTCTCAAAGGACCTGCCAAATTCATTGACTTGACAACTTCAAAAACCTTAGTATTTTGCTTCGAATGCTTTTGATGTGCTCTAGAAACCTTGATATTTTCCCAAATTTTCCGGGGGTGCTTTGCTTTCTAGCCTCCCACCAGCGGCTCCACCCCTGGACCTCACTGGGGGATGAGCCCGGCAGCACAACGTTTGGTGACGCCTTGTGTTACCTCACCAGCTCACCCCCCTAAAATTTCTGGCACCCCCTAGTAATAAATATGAAAATCCATCTATGAACTAAGGTTGCAAGGTGCACTCAGGTGCTCCTGAGCCCGTAGTGTTTGCATATATAGGATGTAGTTTGAAAGCTTATTGATAATTCAGAAGTAAAAACAAAAGAAATCATGCTAAAAGTAAGGCCTATTGAGTGTCTTTGTGCATGTGCTAGTGACACGGTTGTCGTTTTCGATAAATTTCTTGTTGGATTTAATCTTCAAAATTCCGTCAATGAAATGGTTTGTGTATAACTCGCAGTTCTATACTCATAATATCAATTCAGTCTGGTTTGGTAAACTGATGTAAGTTCTTACTAGCGAATCTTTACTCGATTTGAGTCGTTTATCTCTAAATTTATAATTCACCTGTGATCCTTTTACTCCGGGTTGACCTTCTACACCTGCACTTCCCTCAAGGCCCTATAACAATTTTTACATTTTAACAATTATTTAATACAATTTAAATCAGAAATTGTTTTACTTAAGGATTCACTTAAAGAATTTTAAATCTTGTACATCGTTGCTTTGTGTCCGAATGTTCTTTGAGACATACCATCAATAAATAAATTTGAAGTTATATAACTCACTATCTGAAAACGTGGAATATGTTTTCGTAGAGATAATGATTCATAAATTCAGATTTCAAAATATTCAATGTTAGTTCGTCCATAGTTAATAGAAAATAGAATGCATGGTTTGGAAACTCGAAAAACTTCAAAGCGGTTAACTATGATTCATGTTAAAGGTACCTGAAGGTGCATAAATCCCTTGTTTTAGGTTTATCGATATTTAAACAGTATGATTGAGTGATTGAACCCAAATGTTTCTATTGGATGATTGTTTCATTATACAGAACACACAATTATGTTCAGAAATCGTGAAAGTGCACAAATTTCCATAAACGTGAACAAAAGCACAAAACAATGACTTTTGTCGAGCTTCCAAACCAAGTTTATTTTGTCAATCTGTCTCCTAAGGTCAGCTATTCCAAAGCTGTAAAAGTTAAATTCGTGTCTTCTGTGTATACAGTAGCTATAGTCTTTCATTACCATGCTCAATACAGGAAAACATTCGAACGAGCGAGCAAACAAAGGAACAAGCGAGCAAAGGAACGAACAAAAAAGCCAACCCATACCTCATCACCACTCCCACCATGTTTGCCATCTGGACCAGCCAGCCCGGCAGGACCCTAAAAACATAATTAATTCAGAAAAAAATAGATCAAACTAAAACAGTGTGACAATGAAGGCAAATATATAAAGACGCTCTCTCTACAAAAGCGAACTAGCCAAAATTGTTCAAAAACATTTTCCCGCCACAAATTTATTGAGAAATATATACTGAAGCAACAAAAATGTTTACTAGGAATGGCAGGAAAACGAAGATAACCGGAAAAACTTTGCACCAGGTGGAGCGAGTTTTACAGAAATTTTTATGAAAACAAGTCAAATGTGTCAAAATTTACACCAAAACGAAATTAATCAGCAAAATTTTCATAAAGCCGGTTTTCCACTTGCGAATTTTTTCGCGCGAATCGGCATTTTTCTTTTGTCTTATGAGCTCTTGGTTGGAACTAATTAGGAATATATTCAATATTTACAATAGACCTTATTCAAAAATGGCCGCCAAATTAAAATTCTTTTATATATTACATATAAATTAACCCTTATGAACTCGTTTTCATGTGGAAAACTCAAAAGAATTTTTACTTTAAAACGAGGTCATAACTTTAAAGCGAGGGTATAGTTGGTCAAAATTTGCTTCCAAAACAAACGCATTCACGCCTGCTCGCAGGCAACGGCATAACCAGAAGGAAACAGAGGGAAGACATGCAGGATAGGAAACTGACTGGGGAGATAACAGAGAGAAAAAAAGGCCTGAGGGACACAAATCTATTCATTGACCCGTGTTCCACGAAACGTTGATAGGCTGAGAGACAAAACCCGTAAATATATACACGTGGCTATATTTTGCCTACATGCGTAAAAATCTCGCAAGTTGTTACAGCATTGTTGCCTGAACAATGCTGTAACAACTTGCAACAATGCTGTAACAACTTGTTGACATATGTGAACAACATTGATAAATGAACAACATTGTTCATCATTGTTTCAACAAGTTGTTACTGCTTGATGAAACAACCACCGTTGTTCACGCATGTTGTAACAACCGAAGAACATGCTGATACATCAACCATGTTCACCATTGTTGTAACATTGTTGTTCATCGTTGTTATTTCGTCATGCTGTTACAACATGTTGTATCTTGTGCGAACAACGTTGTTGGCTATAAAAAATGTGCTGTTGGAACAACTTGTTCATGACTGTTGATTTATCCGTGAACAAGTTGTTCGAACCATAAGTGAACAACTTGTTGACAACTTGTTCACGGCGAGCAGCACAACATTGTTCACGCCTGTTGACAACCGTTGTTGCTTCATCAAGCAGTAACAACTTGTTGAAACAATGACGAACAATGTTGTTCATTTATCAATGTTGTTCACATGTCAACAAGTTGTTACAGCATTGTTGCAAGTTGTTACAGCATTGTTCAGGCAACAATGCTGTAACAACTTGCGAGATTTTTACGCGTGTACTTGGCTACCTGGTCGGTAATGCGAGAAGGTAACAGGTACACCCCCGAATCGTTACGCTACGCCACTGCTGAAAACACTTATGGACCTTTTGCACTTAGGATGATCAAAACATAATATAAACGCTAGCCATTCGTAAAATCGAAGTTACCGTTGTTGAATGTTGTATATTTAATTAAAATATGCAATGTGTCAATTTAACAACGTCAATTAAATATGAAAGAAAAAACGAGTTTCCGATTGCCACAACGAGCGGTAAGAAAGAATCAAAGCTCTCTTTCTTCTACAGATCTTTGGGATTTAAGATCTATGACGTCAAATTCAACCTCAACGACGAGGTCCTTTTAACAAATAATTCTTTTTCCAAAACATCAAGAATGAATAATTTTTAGTCCCAAGAGTAATCTCAACACCGTCCTCGTCCTTTATCACAACGCCACTTAGACCTTGTGCACACGGTAACGTTTCAGAGCGTTTTCGTATTGTTTAAAGTAATGAGCTGATTGTTCTCGATTCTCTTGAGAACAGGAAGCAATACGAAAACGCTCGGAAACGTTACCGTGTGCACATGCATTTAGGGCCTGTTCACATGAGGCGAGTTATCTCGGGGGTTAGGGTTATCCCTACCCCCCGAGATATCTCGGTGTTAGTTTATTTCCATGTTAAAAAAGGTAAACCGTTCACATTGCGTACATTGTATAAAAACATTCTAATTTATACACACTATTCTTGTTCACGTGCCATTTGCGTGCGTTTAATTGTTGACGTTACTAGCGCGTTCTTTTATTCACGTGAAAGCTAGGGTTATCTCGGGGGACAACTGGTAGTTGTGTTTCATCATGTGAAACAGGGTCAACGTTGACCCTAGCCCCCGAGTTATCCCTACCCCCCGAGGTATCCCTACCCCCCGAGGTAACTCGGTCTCATGTGAACAGGCCCTTATTAGAGCAGTTTCACGTCTTCAGGACAACTTCAACGGCCAATAGATGAAAATTGTTGCTTAAGATGACTTCATACAGAGACTATGCAATCATTTTAGCAATAGTGCGACGTTTTGGAAGTCATTAAAAGTAAACTTTCAAATATAATAGTCAGTTAACCGTGCCTTCTTTAACCCTTTCATGCGCATCGTTGTTGTCAAACAACTTAATCTTTTTACTCGGTCTGACGCCAGACGGTTTTACTCGTCAAGGGGAGAAGTCTCGAAGAGCCATGCATGAAAGGGTTAAACTGTAAAATTCATGTTGCTTATTTTGCAACTTTGACGTCATTTTGACGTCAAAGCAGGAATATGTGTATATTAAACCCTATTTCTAAATCCCTGCTTTGACATCACTTCCGGAACCTTTAACAGCGAAAAAGCCCATGAAGATGAAATTTTCGTCTGACAAGATATATTACAAATCGTCTTAAAATGTTCCAAATATCCTAAATATGTAAAATCCCCAACCCTGAGATAGGCACTTTAACAGCTCTGGACACTGTAACATTCTTTTATGTGCATATAAAATAAATGGCCCTTTTTATAACCTCGTTTTAAAGTAAAAAATCTAAAATGTCAGAGGCCATTTTAGACTGAATAAAGTCTACAGCAGGCCCGCGAAGGGCAGTTTCTGTCACTTTTCTCTTTGTTTGCCGGGCGAACCCAAACAAGAAAAGAGCAATAAAATTTCTACGAGCTTGACCACCATTTAAGTTAAGACCTTTTATCTATATTGCCGCCTGTACGCGTAAAATCTCACAGCCTGATGTATTTGATATATTTCTATTGAAATATTGCTATATTTTGAATACTTCACGCTTCATGCTGTGAGGAACAAGTCTATATATATATGCAAACACATTTCATAACCTTAGAATTGACCCAGCCTTTTTTACCAAATACATGCATTGCGCGTAAAAGAGGCTAACCAAACTACTTAAAATTACATAAAATCTTACCGAATAACAATTTTATATTATATAAAAACCTAAACGAGATACTAATAGACACCTGCACAGAAGTACGAATTGTCAAAATTAAAGCGAGATCGAAAGCCGAAAGCGATTGTGTGACATCTTAAATAATGTTTGCCCAGCAGCAGTTTATAGGCCGGCAATTTCTGTAAAAAATTGTCTTAAAGTTTAAGAAATCCTGCAACGTTGTTTAGGTGACTTGTATTCGACAATCGAATTAACGTACATGCCGCATTAATTTTGATGTTTATATACAGCTTGGCTCGATCAAAACTTCAATATAAGACAATTAGCACAGCATACTGTATATATAGCTCAGAATTTCAACATAAAACAATTAAGTACTTAATCCTATACAATATAGTTCTATCAACTTGAACAATCTTGACCTAGCAATGTTAAGTGTATGGTAACGTTGTCTACCCTCGACCACTCCCCTCGGAAACGCCAATCAGTTCTATTTCTAAAGCATGAATATATAACAAATAATCTTTTAACATTGGTACTTTACTACTGAACTTATACAGATAAAAGATATTATTAATATGTTGTATAACAAGATATACTTTAGTAACAAGCAGCTATGTTATACAGTGTGTATCAAAAAAATTCGAACCCTTAGAAAATGGATTAGCATTCTTTTCAAACAACCTATTGTAGTAGTTTGAAAGCCCGAAAAGCGCTGAGTTATAAATTAATCAGCACATCAGTTAAACAGGAAGAGAAAAAGCTTTTAAATACTTTCACCATGCATACACTTCAAGTTATCTTAATTTCCCAGGTGTATAAGACTGTGTTTTTTTACGCAACCGTGGCTCAAAAGTTGCCTGACGATCGCCGAAGTGCGTGAAACTCAGAGTAGTGACAGCAAAACTATTTGTCTTTGTTGATTTATTCTCGCTCTACTAGCAATAGTATCGAGCGCTCTTTTAGTTTTATGTCATCACCGTACCATCCGCGGTAATAATTATTGATATATATATATATATATATATATATATATATATATATATATATATATATATATATATATATATGTATTGCCTCGTTCATTCATTATTTTCTATAGTTGACTGCATTCCCCCGATAGTTTTCCAAACGCAAAATAAAATGATTTTGCATTCGAAACCTTCGATTCCAACTTTGTCTCAAACAGTTCGAACGTTATTTCTTCTATTCTCGCATTTTCCATTGCTTCTTCAACCATTGCCTGCGTCAGAGGAAACGCGTGGAACTTCTCGTCACCAAAAGCGTAGAAGGTCTCGTCCAACACTCCCTGCATGAAGAGATATCCGTTTGGTTTCAGAAACTTGCAAAGTTTCGCCACGGTGCTTTTGTACTCCTGTTCTGAATTAACAGAGGCTTCTAGGCACAAGGTTGTTGACACAACGTCAAATAATTCGTCGATAACACCAGATTCGAGATCCACAATCGGATTTTTCGTCACATCACAAGGAACTATAGACTGAATTTTTCGCTTCATTTCCTCCTCTCGATTCGAAACAGCGTGTGGAGCGCCGTTGTTTTCGAGATCGCGGACAACAAACTGTATAACAGGCGACCAGTCATGGGCCTCTGGCTTTCCAGTTATCCACGACATCACAGCTTTTCTATTCGCTTCGGTGTACTCAGAAAACACGATGCGATCCACCTTAGGGGAAGCGCTTATGAGACTAGCCACAGAAGGACCTCCACCGTATTCCAAACAGCGAACTGTGGTTGCATCCTTCGATGAACTTGACACTGGGTTAAAGTTTGACCAAAACTTGTGATAAACCTTCAAAAAGTCCTCCAGGAAACCTTTCTGGCTTTCATTTTCTTTGTGGAATGTATAAAACCCGTTTAGGTAGGATTTAGGATCAAATACCGCATGGTAGTCTGTCATATATCTGATGACTGCAGACTCCGCCATATCGGTACGAGAGGTTCGCAAGGGAAACGTCTAAGTTCCAACTTATATTTAAAAAGAGTTGTCGGTAATGAAGCAATCGTCCAATTACATACGTATATATCGAAATATAGTAGAGTTTGACTATACTGCCAAAATTATTGAACGTGTCGAGCGAAGGCCCTTCCTCAGAGAGAAACGTAAAGAGTGTCAACAAACATGAAGCTTAATAAGAAAGATAATCATGTGACCAATAATTAGCCAGTCAGATAAAATAACAAATTAATAATGAGATGCGAAAAAATTAAATAACATGATTGTTGCTGCGAGCCGTAAGGCGAGCAGCTCACTAATCTTGACGAGGTCTGGGCCGAGTTTATATGCGTTCACAAACGCGATTCTTTAGACTTCGTGGGCGCAACCTCGTACCCAGGGCCTTCTGAAAATGGCGGGGCGGAGAGAAGACCCTGGCAAAGGCTGGTCACGTGACACCAATAATTTTGGAATATTTTGATGAGTGACTCACACTGTACCGGGGGGCGCGATACAGTCACTGATAAACCGTACAAATAACAAGACATTCTCTTAACAAATTTATAAAATCAGTTAATGACCATCTTTAGTAAGAAGCGTCTACACTACAACATATTTGCTTATTTAATATGCAAGCAAGAAGTATTTTAATATTTCGGTTTCTGGATTTTCCAAATCTAATTTAAAAAATTTAGAAATATACAAAGCCAAAGTCTTCAGTGCTAATCTATATTGTTCGTCAATCGTAGTATTGTTGTTGATCGAATATTTGTATTAAAGTACAACTTCAAAGTCAACGAGGACAGCAGATTCGAATATGCCGTTAAGCCGTTTGAGTATAAATCGACAGATACAACAATTAAATTTCCACAAATCCCAAACATGTGGACAAGAAACATAAATGTGCTATACTGGACGGTAAATAAACTTCCAACAATCAACAGCATTCGAATATTTTAAGTGTATGTAGCAGTACCTGTATTAAACCGCAGTAGTTCTATTGAAAGCGAGTTTCTGTTTATCAGTTTATGATCGTTCGTCACCTTCAGCTTCATTTCTGGCGATTGACGGCAACAAATATGAATTATCCAGCTAATGTCGTAAATTTTGAAATATATCTAATTTATTTACCGCTCGAATTTAACGTTACAGAATTTGCAACAACATTCTACATTTGTAAGAACCGAACCAACCGCTCCCCCCAGGACGGGACGAAGCTCAAATTATCCACGTGACCAAATACTCCAAGAATCTTGGAGTATTTTGGAATCACGTGACCAGCCTTTGCCAGGGTCTTCTCATCTCGCCATTTTGAAAGCAGATAAGACCCTGGGTACGAGGTTGTCGTGGCGATGATCTTCGGTATACGCATAGCCTGCGGGCAGGCCCCCCTGTTGCTGTACGCAATGTCTACCGATCAGCGGCAGGCATTATTAAAGATGGCAACATTAAAGATGGCAACATTAAAGATGGCAACAGCCGTTATTGCTGCAAATCAACAACCTAAAACTGCATAGATTGCCGTTCTTCACTTCAAGCAAGAGTGCTGACGCCATCACTCTTTAATGGCTCGATTTTATACGCGTGACGTCCATGTTGAGGAAAACGTCGCATGCTAAGCTCTTTAATTGAAAATGCTTCGGACGATAACAAGTATTTTACTACTAAATAGTAAATGGTAGCAACTCGCAGCACTTCACTTTTGATAAAAACTTCTAGTTATATAGCTAGGGTTTCACTGGATGCAACGACGACTGTCATTGGTTGGTTTGTGGTCACATGACCTTAGCTAAATTTCAATAGACACCGAGCGGGCAATAATTGAGAACTTATTACCTGCTCGGTCAATAAGTTTTCAATTGTTGCCCACTGGAACTTTGAACTCTTCACGGCATCCTATAAACAAAAGCTTGTTTGGTACGGAAAAAAAGGAATATTTATAGGTCTTCAAAGCATGTGTGAAGATTAACTGGAGTAATGTATTGCTGTTCTTTTGTTCTGAGACTCATATTTGTTTGGTTGAAGTGAAATTACGGAGCCAGGCGAAATGTTTTGGTAAGTCTTAGCGTTTGTCTTTTGTGTACTTTCCCTTGATAAGCGTCAAAATTATTCAGCGAAACTCGAGCTATATAACAAAACACTTAATATGTCTGATCCCTCGGGAAACAGTTAGTTTTGTTTTCCCTCGAGTCTCGACGTTTCCCTCGACTTCGAGACTCTTGGGGAAAACAAAACTAACTGTTTCCCTCGGGAGCAGAATTAAGTGTATAATATGTAATAAATCAATGAGATGCGAAAATCTCGTTATTGATTTGTTATTGTTATTTTGATCTGATTGGCTAATTTTTCCGCATGTCATTATTAATTTAATTGTTATTTTTATCTGATTGGCTAACTTTTGCTCACATGATTGTCTTTCTTATATAAGCTCGTTGTTTATTTACACTCTTTACGTTTCTCTCTGACGAAGGGTCTTCGCACGAAACGTTAGAAATCTATATACGTTATACGAAATCTATATCGGCAGTACTGTATATTTCGATTTGTATTTCAACACTGCCTACGCAGCACACTACTTTTATTTTACTGTTTGGATTATATACATATATAGTTGTGTATCATTAATTCATAATTAATCAATAACTTGAAATACGCATGCGCAACCTCGCCTCGCCAATATTACTAAACTCATGATCACCGCAGTCAAACTAATTTCGTTAAAATAAGAGCGTGCGTTCAAATGTTTCAAATGACACCTGCTGATCATTAAGGTGTTATATGGGACACATGCTTAGCGGAGGAACACAGGATTAGCGGTTTGTCAACATGCTAACAGACTTTTTATATTTATAAAAATAAACATTAAAAAAATTTAAAATACAGAAAAGAAATATCGTAGGTTAGAAAAACAACGTCATACTAAGGTCTTGACTAAATTGATTCAGCATGATTTCATAGAAGATATTATAGAATATAGACCACTTTCATAATGGCCACCTCTTTAAATATTATTTTACGTGGATCTATAAAGAGTCTCTTTGGCCTCGTTATCAAGCAAAGATTCTTTTTGAACTGCAGATACACCAAACGAAATCACTTCGAAACAGATCCTGTGCGTCTATTTCGCATACAGATTTTTAATTGATTTCGTTTGATAATAGATCGTTTTCATCTGACGTCACGGCGGCCATATTGGTGTACCAAAATAATGAAATGGTGGCCATATTGGTGTACGGTATGGGAATTAACTCTTTCTTATTCAAATATTTCGTATTGTTGCACCACCCCAATGGGGCGACCGATCACGTGAGTGAAAACGATCTATAGCAAAGATACTGAACCTTCTCTGATAACTCATTATACACGTGTGACGTCAAAGTGTTTAATTTGCATATCAAAAAAATTGAAATATCTCAACAACGAGGCACGGAAACGAAAATCTGCAAAGATGTTACTTTGTCGTTTTGAGAGTTCTTTCATTTAAGACAATAATAATTTTCGCTTCATAGGCACTCAAAAGACTATTTAAATTAGTCACTATTATGAAAGCGGTCTAAGGCCCGTTTACACTAGAGCAAAAGTATCCGGATTTACAGTGTTTTTCATCCTCATGGGAATAAAAAACAATGTGAATCCGGATACTTTTGCTCTAGTGTAAACGGGGCCTAAGTAAGGGCTAGAGAATGGTCACGTGTGCTCTATGGGATATACAGTGTGTATAAAAAAAACCGGAACGTCATTGTCGCCATAGTAACCAAGGTTACCCACATTTTCGTTTCAGTTTCTGATTCTCAAAATGCTGTTCTATACAAGACATTATATTTTATTATAGTTTCATTCTTCTAACAAAATATCAATGTACAAGATTTTGGGTCTGAAACGTGTATTTTCCACTTTTCAAGAAACTGCATGGACCCACCTTAACAGACGTTGTCGTCCGATAGCATTTTAAAGTCCCTTTGGACACTGTAACATTCTTTTATATGCGTATAAAATAAATGATCCTTTTTATGACCTCGTTTTAAAGTAAAAAATCTAAAATATCAGAGGCCATTTTAGACTGAAGAAAGTCTACAGCAGGCCCGCGAAGGAACCCAAATAAGAAAAGAGCAATAAAATTTCTACGAGCTTGACCACCATTTAACTTATTGAGACCTTTTATCTATATTGCCGCCTGTACGCGTAAAATCTCACAGCCTGATGTATTTGATATATTTCTATTGAAATATTGCTATATTTTGAATACTTCATGCTTCATGCTGTGAGGAACAAGTCTATATATATGCAAACACATTTTATAACCTTAGAATTGACCCAGCCTTTTTTACCAAATACATGCATTGTGCATAAAAGAGGCTAACCAAACTACTTAACATTACACAAAATCTTACCGAATAATAATTTTATATTATATAAAAACCGTCCTGAACGAGATACTATAGTAGATACCTACACAGAAGTACAAATTGACAAAATTAAAGCGAGATCGAAAGCCGAAAGCGATTGTGTGACATCTTAAATAAAATAATATAAATAAGTTTGTGGAAACACCACGTAAAATATTTCTTTGCTAAGCTTTCGGCCTGTTGACTCAGGCCTTCATCAGAGCAATGACAACAAGTTGTTGGGTCACATCATTTTTAAACTGTGAACTGATCAATTAAATCACGTAAGAATACAGAATACAATGGTGTAAGAAATATTTTATGTGGTGTTTCCACAAAACTTATTTATAATATTACATTATCGCCATGAAAACTTTCAAAGAATTAATCTTAAAATAATGTTTGCCTAGCAGCAATTACATTTAGGCCGGCAATTTCTTGCAAAGTTGTTTAGGTTACTCATATTCTACAATCGAATTAACGTACACGCCACTTTAATTTTAATGTTTATATGCAGCTGGATCAAAACTTCAATATAAGACAGTTAGGGCCAAAAAATAGCACAACATACTGTATATATATAGCTCAGAATTTCAACATAAAACAATTAGTATAGGTAATCATATGACAGCGAGTACACTACAAGTGATATTTGAAAATTTTGCCAAAATTGCACGAGGCGTTAAACAAGTGCAATTTGGCATAATTTTCAAATATCATGAGTAGCGTAATCCTTAATTGTACGAGCAAAATCATGATTACTCATTATATGCATGACAAAATTACAACACGTACACTTCGTACTCGCCCACGCCTTTAAAAACATCTTGTTTCATTACTTGACAAGAAGCATGTTCACTCTGGATGTTCTCTGTACTCCTTTCAAAATATTTACATGGAATTTTTAGTTCATAGTGTACCACAAGTTGTTGGAAATGTGAAAACTTTCCATTGCAGAATTGGCCACTATTTTGAATTTTATTGTCTACATCGTTCCCAGGGCCTTGGGAGCAGTACAATTAATAAAATAATTGTACTGCAGTACAATTAATAAAATAATTGTACTCCTCTCAACCAATCAGAATGTAGTAATTTCGTCATGCATATAATAAAGTACTTAATCCTACAATATAGTTGTATCAACTTGAACAATCTTGACCTTGCAATATTAAGTGTATAGTAACATAGTCTGCCCTCGACCACTCCCCTCTGGAAAGATGCCCACCTCCTATCACTATTGTACAGTACTGGTTATTGTGTTAATGCAGTTTAGCTAGAAAATGCTTTATACTCGTCACAAGGTGTGTAGAGTATTTAACAATTATTCAACAAAGTGGAGGTGAATAGTGTGGATATTCACCCGAGGTGAATAGTGTGGATATTCACCCGAGGTGAATTATGGTTTTAGCATATACCTCATAAATGAAATAACAAGTTTAACATTCTTATATTTTTCGGTATTTTATATAAGACACAGCCATTAGCAAGTAGCAACTTGGGCACTAACAGCACTTGGTGTACTCGATATTTGTTGACAAAACAGTTTTTACAACTTTTGAATATATTAATGGCTAGAAAATTGTAAAGAAACATACCTGTGGACACTCTTCTACTTAATTTTGTTGACTTCTCTCCTTATTCTACAACATCAGCCTTGTTTATCAACAAAATCTCCTGCTTCAGTAAACAAAGCAAAACTGTCCGCCATTTTGTTTTGCCAGTTAGAGGAACCAATTAGATTGCTTGAAAAGCACTATTCACATGCGAGGTATATGCTAAAAACGTATATTATATGTATTGCCTCGTTCATTCTTTATTTTCTACAGTTGGATTCCCCCGAAGTTTTCCAAACGCAAAATAAAATGATTTTGCATTGGAAGCCTCCTTCAATTTCAACTTTCTCTCAAACGGTTCGAACGTTATTTCTTCTAATCCCGCATCTTTCATTGCTTCTTCAACCATTGCCTGCGTCAGAGGAAACGCGTGGAACTTCCCGTCACCAAAAGCGTAGAAGGTCTCGTCCAACACTCCCTGCATGAAGAGATATCCGTTTGGTTTCAGAAAATTGCAAAGTTTCGCCACGGTGCTTTTGTACTCCTGTTCTGAATTAACAGAGGCTTCTAGGCACAAGGTTGTTGACACAACGTCAAATAATTCGTCGATAACACCAGATTCGAGATCCACAATCGGATTTTTCGTCACATCACAAGGAACTATAGACTGAATTTTTCGCTTCATTTCCTCCTCTCGATTCGAAACAGCGTGTGGAGCGCCGTTGTTTTCGAGATCGCGGACAACAAACTGTATAACACTAAACAGGCGACCAGTCATGGGCCTCTGGCTTTCCAGTTATCCACGACATCACAGCTTTTCTATTCGCTTCGGTGTACTCAGAAAACACGATGCGATCCACCTTAGGGGAAGCGCTTATGAGACTAGCCACACAAGGACCTCCACCGTATTCCAAACAGCGAACTGTGGTTGCATCCTTCGATGAACTTGACACTGGGTTAAAGTTTGACCAAAACTTGTGATAAACCTTCAAAAAGCCCTCTCGGAAACCTTTCTGGCTTTCATTGTGGAATGTATAAAACCTGTTTAGGTAGGATTTAGGATCAAATACCGCATGGTAGTCTGTCATATATCTGATGACTGCAGACTCCGCCATGTTGAATCATGTGACCAATAAGCTAATCAGATAAAATAACAAATTAATAATGAGATGCGGGGTTTCACTGGATGCAACGATGACTGTCATTGGTTGGTTTGTGGACCGAGCGGGCAATAACTGAGAACTTATTGCCTGCTGGGTCAATAAGTTTTCAATTGTTGCCCATAAACAAAAGCTTGTTTGGTACGAAAAAAAGGAATATTTATAGGTCTTCAAAGCATGTGTGAAGATTAACTGGAGAAATGTATTGCTGTTCTTTTGTTCTGAGACTCATATTTGTTTGGTTGAAGTGAAATTACGGAGCCAGGCGGAATGTTTTGGTAAGTCTTAGCGTTTGTCTTTTGTGTACTTTCCCTTGATAAGCGTCAAAATTATTCAGCGAAACTCAAGCTATGTATAGGAAATCGTATGGTTTCGAGTGCTATTCGGGATTAATTCAAACGAGTGCGTTTTCAAAGAGTTTCAAAATTGCACGAGCCCGTAGGGCGAGTGCAATTTGAGCTCTTTGAAAACTCACGAGTTTGAATTAATCCCGAATAGCACGAGAAATCATACGATTTCTTGTTAATAATACAAAAGCAAAAATTCGAACAGACACTACGTTTTTGTCGGACCTTCGTTGAACTGAACGTATTCGACACCATTGTCACTGACAAGCACTTGAAAGTCTTCCATCGTCATGCAGTGGTGTTCTTGGCGGCCTCTGAGGCCAAAGTGCTGAGTAATAAGCCACCAAACTGTGTTGACTAATGACTCGGGGTCATGTCTTCCCAACTTCTTGCTAGTACACAATATTTCCTCTTCGTCCTTTGTCAAAGCCCGAGCTTTATTTGGTCTCTTCCCGCGACCGGCTTGGCGAAGTTGTTTTGCTTTGCCTTCTAGTACTTCCTTTGAAGTAGAAAATATTTGGTCTCTTACAATTGAATACTTGTAACCTTTCTCTTTAAGGTATCGGTCGAGGGAGACCTGCATTACACGAAGACTATCCGGCTCGTAATCGTTTCCATCTTTATTTTTCACTTCTGCATAAAATATCTCGAGCATTTTGTTTAACTCTTCGGGTTGAAATTCTTCAATTTCTTTTTCGATGGCTTTGCTTTCGCCCCAGGTCTTCCACACATTGTACCAGGTTAGAGTTCCTTTTAGTGTGTTTTTATTTTTGGATTGTAAGCGCAGGTTTTCAATTTCGTTTTGGTCGGCATTTCCAAATCTCTGTCCTGTGTAAATCCCAGCCATTTTGAAAAGGAAAACAAGAGCATTTGCCTTGAGGTGGCTGTCGTCAAAAATGTCTCTTCTGATTGGCTTAGCGAGGTTTTAATTGTTTTTTCGGCCAATTGGCCGCAGGTATTTCAATCTTTTGCACTTGTATTTCAACGTTTTGCACTGGTATTTCAAAAAAATTGCACTGTTCTTAACCAATCACAAGTGAGAAATTTTTGCTTTTGTATTATTAATAACAAAACACTTAATGTCTGATCCCTCGGGAAACAGTTTTGTTTTCCCTCGAGTCTCGATGTTTCCCTCGACTTCGAGACTCTTAGGAAAACAAAACTAACTGTTTCTCAAGACTCTTGGGAAAACAAAACTAACTGTTTCCCTCGGGAGCAGACATTAAGTGTATACAGTATAATATGTAATAAATCAATGAGATGCGAAAATCTCGTTATTGATTTGTTATTGTTATTTTTATCCGATTGGCTAATTTTTCCGCATGTCATTATTAATTTAATTGTTATTTTTATCTGATTGGCTAATTTTTGCTCACATGATTATCTTTCTTATATAAACTCGTTGTTTATTTACACTCTTTACGTTTCTCTCTGACGAAGGGTCTTCGCACGAAACGTTAGAAATCTATATACGTTATACGAAATCTATATCGGCAGTACTGTATATTTCGATTTGTATTTCAACACTGCCTACGCAGCACACTACTTTTATTTTACTGTTTGGATTATATACATATATAGTTGGGTGTATCATTAATTCATAATTAATCAATACCTTGAATTTGGGCGACCTGGCGGTCGGCATAGATAGAGATAGATAGATAGATTGAAATACGCATGCGCAACCACGCCTCGCCAATATTACTAAACTCATGATCACCGCAGTCAAACTAATTTCGTTAAAATAGGAGCGTGCGTTCAAATGTTTCAAATGACACCTGCTGATCATTAAGGTGTTATATGGGACACATGCTCCGGAGGAATACAGGATTAGCGGTTTGTCAACATGCTAACAGACTTTTTATATTTATAAAAATAAACATCAAAAAAATTTAAAATACAGAAAAGAAATATCGTAGGTTAGAAAAACAATGTCATACTAAGGTCTTGACTAAATTGATTCAGCATGATTTCATAGAAGATATTATAGACTATAGACCACTTTCATAATGGCCACCTCTTTAAATATTATTTTACGTGGATCTATAAAGAGTCTCTTTGGCCTCGTTATCAAGCAAAGATTCTTTTTGAACTGCAGATACACAAAAGAGGCGAGAAAGGCTTATTAAGATGCACGTAAAAGAATATTTAAATTAGCCACTATTATGAAAGTGGTTTATAGACCCTTATAGAATTTAAAAAGCTAAAAATGACGTCAGTGGCCGAAAATGACGTACTCTGCACTTATTAGAAGAGTTTATAAAATCGCTACATTGTTTTATAATTTTTTCCTTTACAATTGAAATATTCTTAATCTATAATTTAGTATGCTGTACTTCATGCTATGAGGAACAAGTCCAACTCCAAACACATTTTATATGCCTATTATGCAATGTGCATCGAGGAAGCCTTGAAATGACCCAGCTTTTTATATCGAACACAATGCCTTTCACGTAAAAAAAGAAAAGAACTAAACTACTTAATCTACACTCGAAATACTTAACATGGACTTAACCTATACAATCGAATCAACTGGAATATTCTTTTAATTCGAATTAACTTCTTCGTCGGTAATGCGACGTAAATGCGACGTCGAGTTAAACGTCGAATTTCAGTCGAATTTAATTGTTTTTACTTGGACTCGTGGATCCTGAAAATGACTACTGGGAACTGATATGGCGCTGAATTGTCACAGACAGAGGAGAAACATTTAGTTCGACGCGACAATAATTCGTCGTCTATTAATTCGAACACGCATTATCGTCGCATTATCCATCTGACTCAGACGAATTTAATTGCCGAGACGAATTTAATTCGTGAGTCGAATTTAATCGAGTTATACGTCGCAGTTTCGTCGAATGAAATTCAAACAATTAAACTCGTCTGAGTTAAATTCGTCTATTGTGCGACGTTTAGCACAGGCCTAAAAACCAGTTCAGCCTGACAAATAAATGAAGCAGTTCTTACAGTGGCGTAGCAAAAGAAATTGTGACACCTGGGCCGGTGTAACGCTTTATACTAGGGGGGTCTGGGGGCATGTTTCCCAGGAACATTTTTGAATTCTTCAATCTCGGCTGAAAGGGCATTTCCTGCATTTTGAGGGGGCTATTCTCGTATTTTCAGCTGCAGCACCGAGATAGATTCTATGCCTTTAGTTGGTGCTTTTATAGCAGATTTTTGAAATTATTTTCTCAATTTCTCGCGTAATAATTGCGCGTAAATCTATGCTATGTCGAAGGAACATTCATTGTGTGAACCACACTTTACAGGTAGCATATAGAAAAACAATGGGAACTATTATATGTAACTTACCGTATAAGATCTGCAAAAAGGTTGATCGACGGTAGAGTCGATCAACTTTACGAGTTGCTTAAAAGTTTCACTGTCAGTTTATTTACAAAATATATAATGTGCAAAGACAGTACATCGTCCTGGTAAGATACGTTTTGGAAAACGCCCATGTTCGTGAACAGCTGACGCCTGGGCCCGGGTCTAGCTACACAGGATGCTTGTGCCACATTGAGGTGCGATGTTTGCAAGGGAAAAGTCTAAATTTCCACTTATATTCCGCGAAAAATGTTGTCAATAATGAAGCAATCGTCCAACTATCCCCTGTGCCCTGTGTGGTTCGTGAAGGGGGTCTCGCAACGCCGGGGTACTAATCTCGACGGAGTGGGCAGTAAGTCCGGTCGGAAATTGTAAGAAACCTTAGTACGGGGGTGTTTATAACATGAGGCTGGCCTCAACTCGGACCGGACTGAATTTTGCATTTCGCTTTTTGTTTACACGAGGTCGGCCTTCAAAATATATATGCTTGGTTTCGCTGTTACACCAAGATTTGGGTCAATTACCTTACAGCTCGTGACCGCCAAAGAATCATTATTTTATGTGGATTTGACACCAGTCTCATTTAACACAATGTATTGAGTTTGAGAGGTGAAAGTGCTTCAGAGTTCGGTCTAGCAGACGACCTGAGATTAGGCCGGCGTGAACTGAATCTTAGAAAATCTCATGAAAACGATCTATAGTAAAAACACTACAATCGACCAGAAATCAGTCCGGCCTCAGTTCGGGAAGACCTCATGTAAACACTCCTTAAAGCGCTGTTTTGTTTTCAGATTTATTTTGCTTTGTATGACCCATGCACGAATGAGAGCTGCTTTTGTTTTTATAGCCGTTTTAAAACTAACTAATAAAATACCAAGACTAGCTTTAAAATACCAAGACTAGCTCAAAAATAGTTACCATTAAACCAGGCGTTCCTATGTCACCTTCTTCTCCGCGGACAAGACCTCGTGTACCCTTGAAAAAAGAATTCAAAATAATTACGCTAAATAACCATTTATGCATGAATAACAAAATAACCATGGAATACATGAAAATTTTATTTAAGCTGGTTTTCCACTTTTTTTTCCTGACTTGCAAATTTTTTCGCGCGAATCGACATTTTATTGAAAAAATTGAATAGATTTCTAATTAGTTCCGGCAAAGAGCTCAAAAAACCCCCAAAAAGATCGATTTGCGCAAATTTTTTCGCAAGTGGAAAATCGGTTTAAGACTGTCGAAAAAGTTTAAAGTTCGATCTTCAACTTCTAGCGTCACGCGCGCCAACGCGGCTTTTTTTAAGCTTTGTTTTACACCGGCCCATTTCTGAAGAAATATGGGCCAGGTAACCACTAGAGACTTCTGCTTTCCTATTGGTTAAAATTCTTGCGCGATTTGATTGGCTATGAATAAAATTGCAATCGTCATCAGGGGATTTAGCCCCGATGACGCGACGCGAGAATGAAATTAGCGGTTACCTGGCTCGTGTCTCTTCAAAATTGGGCCAGGGTTCCAGATTAGGTCTGATCAGTGGTCTGACGTCACGGGCACAGATGCCCTTGCTAGCGAATATTGAAACAGCGAGGCTGCGTCGCAGGGTCCGCGTGCTGTAGGCTCAGATTCTAGTCGGTGGGTTCTCGGTGCGCACCAAGAACCCACATGCAGTAATGCCCCTGACTCGTGTCCAGTCGTCTTCTCGTCTAAGATCTTGCCTGTCTTAAATTAATATAGGGGAGAGTTTGCAGGACCAACAAGAAGTTCAAGTTTGCATTTCCCCCCACGGTGTATTATGGGAATGATGAACGCAAACCTAAAATTTCCAGAAATGATTGGGTACGAGTCAGGTAATGCCTGATTTACCTTATCTCCCAGTGGGCCGGCTAAACCTGGCAATCCACTAGATCCCTTGAAATAAATAAAAATTGGAATTAAGAGCAAATTCGAATTAAGTAGTTGTATTAACAGAATAATCATCACCAGCCCTAGCAATCTACAACTCACTTCTTTCCCGTTTGCTCCTTTCTCGCCTTGATCACCAACTTGCCCCTAAAACACAGACATATATACTTAAATATTGTCATATATATATATATATAACTAATTAATAATTCATAAGGAAAACACAAAGAAAATCCATATTTGATGTGGGTCTATATATGTGATATAGATTTACATAAACTTTAGCTTTGATTTTCTCGACTTTAGAGAACGTTTTTTTAGAAAAATTACCACGCCAATGAACTTACCAAATAGATCGTTTTAGAAGTAATTTACAGAATTCGTGTCCGTTCTGTATTGGGATACATGCACTATATATATATATATACATATACGTTATTTACCGGTTTGGGGGGTTCCGTTCGTATCGAAAAATATATTCCGGACTCCGGAGGTATTAAAACTGTCCGAAACCGTAAGCCAAGGGTTGTTTATGAGACCGAAGGCAAATATTTTCCATTACTGCAAACCGACAAAAAAAGGTAAATAACATGCATGTCTATTTTTTACTTTATATAGTTACACGCTAATGACTTTCGTACTTTGGTTTTTCTAAAATAAAGTCATTTTAGCTTAATTAAATCAAATTGTGTGTTAGTTTTTCCTTTTCCTATTTAAAAAATTTAATAGAGCAAAATCACTGTAAAATTATTTTGTTTTTGAAAGTGGCCTCCAGTCCGTTTTGCGCATGTACGAAACTAATGTTTACATCTTTATTTACAAAAATATATATTGATATCTTATTTAAGATTGTAAGCTTTTCTTGCTTCCTCGTCGTTATTGTACCCAAAACAAAACATTTTCAGAAGAAATAGAAGAAATCCGAAGGAATATCCTCGCTGAATCGCTTGGTTTTCTGCCATGTTGTTCAGAACAGTTACACTGAGCTGGATACTTCATATGTCATGTTTGAGGGCCCTCAAAACAAATAAGATGGCGGATAATATGCAGAACAGACTGGCCAGCACCTTAATTTAAACTTATATTTTCAACTGCAAGCGGTCCGATTGCTGAGTCTGGATAAGAGGACACTACTGAATTGCGTGCCCTGATTGGCTAGGCAGGCGGACTCAGGGCCGGAGCTAGGGTGGTGTGTGTGTTGGGGGGGGGGGGGGGGGTGATGTGATATTCACCGCGCCGCTCTGATTCACTGCTCATTAGACCAATCAAAATGCAGAAATAATTAGAATTAGCTTGGGAATTATACTGAAGTTTGATATTTACACTTTAGAAAAGAACTCGATCTTACCTTATTTCCATCTGCACCAGATTTTCCAGGATCACCTCTTACACCATTTTCACCCTGTATAAATAAAATGTTTTAATAGACATTTGCGTCTTGCTTTCATGCATAGGAACACATTTTACATTTTTAAATACTTTTAAACTTCAAATCACTTTGTGTCAAATCAATATGCTGACGACAACTCCAAAGCTTGTGCTGTAAATATTTATACGTGCTGTAATGAAGACGGGACGACTAAAACATTTCATTATGCAATACTAATATCTCAATTTTGATTGGCATAACTGCTATTCCAAATGTTACTGCATCTATTGCGTCATATCGACCGACATTGCAGATATGACGTCATTCCTACTAAACAAGAATTTGAAAAGAAAAACTCTCTTTGAAAAGAAACTTTAGAAATTCATTTTATCGCCATATTGATACGTATTTGACATTGTATACAATGTTACTTCAGTTGAGATGGAGTAAACAATAATTTAAAAAAAGTAATTTTATTACTTGAAGACAACAGTGCGTGTGTCAATTAACAAGCATGCATTTAAAAGCTTCACCATATTCTTTATTTAACTAACCGAACTCGTTTACGCCGAATCAGTGTAACACTACAACTCTTCAAGTTATGACTTGTGAGCGTTGGATTACATCAAAACGGTGTCGAACGGTTAACACCAAACAAGTGGTTTTTTTAACTTTAGTCTGGTGTTAACTTATATAGAATTAACATGAAGTATTAACAATTATGACGTCATATACCGATGACGTCATGTAACGATGACGTCATCATTTTGTCCTCCCACTCTCCCGGATCTGGCGATGCCACTGAGTGTAATACCCGGTTACCTGGTTTTTACTATCCATGTCGGTACGAAATTAGTATCCGGAAACATTGCTCTAGTTTAAACGTGAGTTAAAATTTCTATAGTAAAGAAGACTACCACTACAGATATGGCATAACCCAGACTGAAGCTCCGATCTGCCTTACAAAAATTAAAATTCGTTTCCAATGATTTCGACTATATGGAGCCACATATACAACAGAACTTGAATTTACGAACTGCATGTGTGTGTTGTCACTTACGATGTTGCCTTGCCTTCCTTGGTTCCCTTTTGCACCTTGCGCACCTGTCCTTCCCTAAGAAAAATAAGACTTTGGTATTATACAATCCTGGTCAAAAATTGTTGAAACATTTTGCTGTTTTTGACGATTTGCACTTAATGTCCAAAATACGATCGACTCACTGAAAATAGTGAATTGAAAATAAAGGACGCAAAATCATGTCATAGTTTACTAGTCTGCGCAAATTTTCCGTAAGTCACATTATAGAAAAATCACACAATATGTAAATTAGCTGAGGGATCTCGAGCTGGTTGGACCGGTTCGTGTGGGAACTCTGCATTGACTCTACTCAGGCGAGTTTGCCCGTTGAAGGATTGAATGTAGCTTTATTACAATGTTGCAACGTAAAGGTGTAAATTAAGTTGTAACTTGTAAAGTTGCAATGCATGTTACGACCCCACCAACCGGCCTAAAATTTCAACACGGGTTTACTTTAAAATCAATATTGCATTACATGTATATGGCAAAAATTGGACCTTGTTTAAAATCATCAAGGTCCAAACAGAAATTTTTTGCCCAATCAACCGGGACAAAACTTCTCAGATAATCGTTATTTAAAACATTTCAGCCTGGTTTGATTCATTAGGTGTCATAGCACACTTTAGTATTTTATTCTGGCTACCGCCGCGGATACTTTGCAGCAGAATCAATGAGTGTATGCGTCACTGCTTATCAAAACCATGTTCAACGTTCCACAAATTGATTCTACAAATGGTAAATACATGTACAAAGACAAATGTCATCATTTACACGGATCATTTTCAAATTAAAAAAAATATAGCATGCTTTAAAGTGTCTATGAAATGAAAAATTCGTTGGTATTTTTGTTGTTTTATTGTACAGAGGAGCATGACAGGAGCACTCACTGAAAATCTCAAGATAATCTGATGCGTAGTTTTCGCGCTATCAACTCTCAAAATTTGTCGTGCATAGTTTGTTTTGGGGAAATTTGGGCTTCTTGGTAACAATGCCTTATGACGTACGCAGATGGATCATTAATAGTGAAATATATTGTTCTTATGCATAGTTGTCCATCTGCGTAAGTCATAAGCATTGTTACCGAAAGCCCAATTTTTCTCCAAGAACGAACTATATAGCTATGGCAAACTTTGAGAGTTAATAGCGCGAAAACTACGCATCAGATTCTCTTGAAATTTTCAGTGAGTGCTCCTGCCATGCTCCTCTGTACAATAAAACAACAAAAATGCCAACGAAGTTTTCATTTCATAGACACTTTAATACTAAAAATCCAAACAATTTTACCTCGTAGCCCTTTTCTCCAACACCTCCATATTTGCCATCTTCACCAGATTGTCCCTGAATTAGGTATATATATGAGCACACAGAAAAAATTCAAGTTTATTTCACATATCCTGTATTACAACCTATATCCGATATAAATAAGTTTTGTGGAAACGCCGCGTAAAATATTTATTTATTTGAGCAAATAAATATTTTACTTGGTGTTTCCACAAAACTTATTTATATTACATTATCGCCATGAAAACTTTCAAAGTACATGTATATATTATATTCTATTATATTCCATATTCAATATATACCTTTTGTTGTATTTCGTATATGCTATACTATATGTCCGATATCCCATGTCCTATATGGTCTCATGCCCCATTTTCCATCTCTCCTGTGTCCTATGTCTCCATTTCATTGTCCCATTTTCAATGTCTTATGTGTTCCATTTCCAACGTCTTATGTTCGACATCCCACGTCCCATTTTCATTATATCTCTTTTTAAAGGTGCCCCCATTTTTCAGGTCTTATGTCCTAATTCCAATGTCCCATGTCCAGTATCCAATGCCACGCATTGTCCCGTGTCACACGCCCTATGTCCTTACTAAAATATTTGCTCTTTGTCCCCACGGCCTTTGATTTAAGTTTGAAATCAGAAACACATTTTCCTGTACCGACCTACATGACTGGTGAATAACAGGTAAACAATCAAATTACCTTTGAACCTTTGCTTCCATCTGGGCCGCGTTTCCCTTCAACACCTTCCTTGCCCTATGTACAAACAAAGAGAAAATAGAACAAGCTGAAACATAACAGTATTAGGTGAAAATGTCGTACGGCACTGGCGAATCTTCAAAGGTTTGAAAGATTCCAATTCGCGACTCCATGAAAACCTCAATTCCAAAATAGCAATTTCCATCAATTTACCTGATCACCTTTGGAACCATAAACGCCTCTAGGGCCAGTTGAGCCACCAACTCCCTAGAAAGATAAATTATATACATACTGTATGTTTTTATCCAAACCAAAAAAATCCCGCTAGGTCATTAAGCCGGTTTTCATTAGGTGATTTTTTTCGCGCGAAGCGACGTTCTTATGTTCAAATTCAATAGATTTCTGATTAGTTCCAGCTCAGAGCTCATGAGACAAAAGAAAAAGTCGCTTCGCGCGAAAAAGTCGCGTGGTGGAAAACCGGCTTAATTGTTATTGTTTGCTTTTTAAACCGTTTTTTACATCAAATGTGTAGGTAATTTTTCAAGAAAATAATAAATAAAATTACAATATATATCGTTAATTACTTATAAAGAAAAAAAGCCCCATAACTGCCTAATTAATAATTGAAAGTATTGAAGACGGGTAAACCATAGTCCCTATAGCCGGCGTGCAGACTCATATTTGTGTAATTTGAGTCTGAACGTAGGCTATAGTATAGCCCCCAAATTTAAATTGTCTGGAAACGCGCGGTGGACATCAAAGCGACTAACAATGACCTTGAAGGTGGTCTGAAAGTGCGCAAACTAACAGCAACACTGCTCATGACTGATAGTGATTGTTTCATTATACCAAAAATACAATGTGTTCAGCAAGCGTAAAAGTGCACAAACGTGAACAAAAACATAGAACAAAAACTTTGGCATGTTTCCAGACAATATATTCTCTGAGGACTATGGGTAAACATTACATAAACTTATACAGTTTAGCTTTACATAAAAGCAAAACTCACCTGCCGACCTCTTTCACCTCGGGATCCCGAATCCCCAACTTTTCCCTGCAATGCATGTTTTAACATTTTTTTAAAAAATATTATACTAGATTCTTTACGCAACCGTATATAATTGCAATTTTAAATAAACGTCGACGCCTTTGTGTAGATTTGTTTAGAACTGCTAGACGAAATGCTGGCTTTGCATGCATGGTTACGAAATCAGAGACTATTTGATTTACATATAAAACGTAGAACTAGAGGGAATTCAGAGACTGCATATACCTCCGCCAGCGGGTTATTAGAGCATAGATAATGAAAGGGGAACTGGATAGGAAACTTACGAAACCGGAAACGATGTTTGCACAACTTGCTATGGTAATTCTACGCTTATAAGCGGGCAATGCACCTAACGAGTGGTCCCACATGGCTAAAATCAGACACTGCTGAACTTAAGTGATATTACACTTTGTCTAATTTCAGCAATAGGTGCATTAGCTGCTTATAAGTGTGTAATTACTATAGCAAGTTGTGCAAACAACGTTTCCGGTTCTTTAACCTCGTTTGAAGTTTCCTATCCAGTTCCCCTTCCATTATCTATGATTAGAGATGTTTAAAAAGAAAACGAGCCATCCCGCTAACCAGGCTAGCTCACGAGACCAACACATGTATGCATGAATAAAATGCTTGATTGCACTCGTACCAAAATTATGTAAGAATATTTGCATAAAATAAAGATAATGAGCGCAGTCAAGCATTTCTTCTACACGGAGAATCTTGCGGTCAGATTTTTATTAATTTCTCATCAAAATTTTGACTAAATTCAACCAAAATTTAATGGATTGGTCGTTGGTCTATGGCCAACCCTTCTGCAAACTTTCATGAAAATCGATGCAATACGTTTTGAGATATCCTGGCGACAGACAAACAAACAAACCAATAGGCAAACAAACAAACAAACCAATAGGCAAACAAACAAACAAACAAACAAACAAACAAACAAACAAACAAACAAACAAACAAACAAACAAACAAACAAAAAACAAACAAACAAACAAACAAACAAACAAACAAACAAACAAACAAACAAACAAACAAACAAACAAACAAACAAACAAACAAACAAACAAACAAACAAACAAACAAACAAACAAACAAACAAACAAACAAACAAACAAACAAACAAACAAACAAACAAACAAACAAACAAACAAACAAACAAACAAACAAACAGAACGGGGTAAAAACATAACCTCCTGGCGGAAGTAACAAACTGAAATATCTCAAAAACGAAGAATGATATGGAAAAGGTCTACAATTTCACAAAGTTTCCCAAATTAAACTAACATAATTTATATTGGCAATTCCTTCTAAGTATGCTTTTACTGCACATGTAGATACAACACAAATACGAAGGGCCTTCGCTCGAAACGTTAGACTTCTACGTTCCATGTTTCGGCCAGTGGCGGATTACCCAGTACGGCCAGTAGGCTGAGTAGGCTGAAGCCTACAGGCCCGGGCTTGCAAGAGGCCCGTAATTTTCAGAGAATGGATTTTTCATTAAGATTAGTTGTTATACGAATATCAGGGCCGTATCGTACACTGCCTCAGAATGCAGGAAATGGCGTTTCCGAGACTCTAAATTCAAAAACATTTCCGGAAAATATCGTCATAAAGACCCGTGAATTTTATTTAGCCTCCAGGCCCCGAAACTGGTAGTCCGCCACTGGTTTCGGCAGTATACCCAACCTCACTATATTTCAAATCAACAACGCCAGTTTCTTGGGAATGTATAAGAGATATACATCCCTAGGAAGAACGAAAGAAACTGACTTAAATAGTCAGATGTAAATAAATATGCTAGCTTTACTCACAGCTCTTCCAGGTGCACCTTTTCCGCCATAATAACCTGGTGGTCCTGCTTCACCCTACAAGAAACATTTGCTCATTATGATAGAAAGAACTGCGTACTTGCGTGATCATAATTCGTCTATTTACACTGGTGGCCAAAATTAAAAAGCCACCAGTATTTATGCAAGTTTTTTTTCTAGTGATGTTTAAATTCATGCAATAAACGTCTATTAGAAGTTTATTAATAATATTTGATTTGAATTCCTATATCTTAAGGTGTATCTTATTTTTATTTTTTTTTATTTTTTTATTTTTATTAACTTTGCCATATGTAACATACATAGAAATAAACATATAAATAATAGCAGGTTTAACAGTGGCAGGGGAACCACAACAGCGTTAGCCAATTACTGTGGGCCCTAAACATACAAAGGATATAGAGAGATAACTATGAAAAATAAAATTACAGCACATTATAAGTATTAGATAATTACATACAACAAGAAATTGGGTCACTGAGACTCCGAACAGAGTTGCATTTGAGACAGATTGTTTTAAACGTGCGAGGGTCTTCACAGTTATAAGAAGTTACCAGCGATAAAAAATAATACTTAAGCATAACTGATTTAAATCAAGAAAGAGTATCTGTGTTAAGGTCAAGTTTGTCTGCAAGAGAGTTCCAAATTCGGCAAGTTCTGATGACGTAGGATTTAGTGCCCACAGTCAATATCTCCTGAACCATTTGGTGTATTCCGACGAAACTTTTACAGGTGGATGGTATGCCTTGTTCAAGTATGTGTTACATTTATGTTGTCATGGCAACAAATTATTACGTCATTACGACGTCATTAATTGCAAAAACCCCGGATTTTTAGAATTTCCAAAATTCTTTTTCTTATTGTTTTGTTAACATAAAAAAGGTAGTATATCAAAAAATAGTTTCTCTTTATTAAAAAGTGCTTACTTTTATTGTAACTATTATAAAAGTAAACATAATAAAAATTGTCTGCTGAAATTTAGTGTTGGTAGGTGTTCACGACTCCGCTGTAACCTTTTTTTGCGTAATATTTTTTCACCAAATTTTCCACTTAATAGAGGTGTCCGCTCAATAGAGGTTCTCGTACCCAGGCTTCCTGTCAACCTCGCGCTCATTCCGTATACGGTTTTTAAGCGTTCAACAAACATTGGGAAAGTTATCATCAAGGGGGAAAGGATTAACAGAGGCGCTGGAAATTCCTTGTGTGTATGAATTTCGAGGAGACCGCTTCTCTTGCGACTGGCTGAGGAATAAATTAGATACTGAGAACTTTGACGTTGGAGTCCAAGTCTCAAAAAAACAATAACATTAACTCGAACCAAACGCAGTTTAGAAAAATATGCAAGAAACTATGTACTGATTATTGTCATACAGCTATTGATTTCCGTCGTGAGACATTGAAAACAAGAAAGACGCTAATCTAATATCTACCATCTTAAGGAGAAACATATGTTAAATCACGGAAACAATGTCCGCTTAATACAGGGATTTGGTATCGTTTTACACTGATTTACGTGTCCGCGTCCGCTTAATAGAGATGTCCGCTTAATAGAGGTGACCTTTGTATGGTTAACATGGGATTCAATTCTGGACTTTGGGAACTGTCCGCTTAATACAGGGTGTCTGCTTAATGGAAGGTCGGTTAATACAGGTTTGACTGTATTTCGTTATAAATACTGCTCTCGGCAGTTTACCATCTTTTCATTTGGCTCTAACTAGCTAAAACACTGCCTATACGCATTTTTTGGATGATAAAGAGCTATAGTATATATTTAATTACTTACAGCAGGTCCAGCTTTTCCAATTTTCCCCTGCTCCCCGTCAGATCCCTAAACATCATTGAAAACATCAAAAAATTATATTGATATAGTGTTTACTGCAAATCCCTAAAAACTTGTTTTAGGAAAAAAGATCTTGTTTTTAGATTTTCTTGTCCCGTCTGCAAGATAATAATCTTGCTGCATGGTTTTCTTGACAAGATATTTTGACTTAAAACAAGATTAAATATCTTAAAACAAGAAATAGAATCTTAAAATAAGAAAATTTATCTCGAAAAGATTTGGAGAGGCCGCAATACTACGGTCATCTAAGGTTTTGCAGTAGAAAAGTCAGGTCATTGTAGAATACAACAAATTCAAACACTACGCGATCATAAGAATTGTTTCTTGACCAACCACACATGCAAAGTTACTATAAGTAAACCCATGGCATCGGGAAATACATTGGTGATTATACATGTAAGGTGTCTGTACTCGAGTGGAGAATGCAGTTATAGGTGTTGTTATAGCCAGAGTTTCACTGGATACAACGATGGCTGTCATTGGTTGGTTTGTGATCATATGACCTAATAGCTAAATTTCAATGTACACCGAGGGGGCAACAATTGAGAACTTATTGCCTGCTCGGGCAATAAGTTTTCAATTGTTGCCTGCTAGAACTTTGAAGTCTTCACGGTATCCTATAAACAAAAGCTTGTTTGGTACGAAAAAAAGAATATTTATAGGTCTTCAAAGCATATGTGAAGATTAACTGGAGAAATGTATTGCTGTTCTTTTGTTCTGCATGAGACTCATATTTGTTTGTTTGAAGTGAAATTACGGAGCCAGGCGAAGTGTTTTGGCAAGTCTTAGAGTTTGTCTTTTGTGTACTTTCCCTTGATAAACATCGAAATTATTCAGCGAAACTCAAGCTATATAACAAAGCACTTAATGTCTCATCCCTCAGGAAACAGTTAGTTTTGTTTTCCCTCGAGTCTCAATGTTTCCCTCGACTTCGTCACAGAATAAAGACTATACAGAAGGGCCACTTAGCGGTACAACGTGTCCTCGTATTTTTATGCAAAAATATGCAGTTTACTGGCTAGGACAGCCAGTTCAGCGTGCTTATTGGCCAGAACATGCAGTTTACTGGCTGAGCAACATGCGTAATGCGACATGCGCGGAGACAAAAACTTCAAAGGTTCCGACCCGAGTGGCCCTTCTGTATAGTCTTTATTCTGTGACTTCGTCTCGGGAAACATCAAGACTCTCGGGAAAACAAACTAACTGTTTCCCTCGGGAGCAGATATTAAGTGTATATTATTCCATACCGGCAAGTAGAGAATATGTCGATATTGAAGAAATTAGCCTGTTTCAAAATAGCAATAATATCAAGTATCATCATATTATTCCACGACTTACTCCCAACTTGACGTTGTGGCTTGTACCTCAGTCGGTAGACCGTCGAAGTACACACGTAAAAACGCGCAGGCTGGTTACATACCTACAGGCAAGTTGTTATACACATGTTCCGACAGCCTGTCACCGTCATGTGTTCGCACTCGCTGTCCCAGATTGTTGACAAGTGACAACTTGTAACAAGGTTGATGACTCCAACAGACCTATGACAAACACCGCTGCCAAACGTTTGCGCATGCGTGAATTCGCTGAGTAAACATTGCAAGAGAAGTGGGAACTAGCCGTGGCGACAACAACCAGACAGTGAAGACCAAGTAAGACTCGACTATTCATTTGTGTTTAAAAAAAAGGGTAAAGAAAATTACGAAGGGGTAAATTCAGAATATGTTACAATATTGACAAGGAAGCCATGTACAAATTACCTACCTTATCTTTTTGGTAGTATGCTTATAATTTTAACTTTTGTGTCGGACTCTTGGACAAATCCAAATATTTCAGTGTTTCCCGCTCTTTTTCGGAGGACGAGCCTGGGACGAGCTCGGACGTCGCGCATGCGCAAAACGTTTGGTAGCGGTGTTCCTATGACAAGTTGTTCCAGCAACGTGTTACCATGCTGCAACTAACAATGGCATACTACGAAACCCGGACTAACAAGATTTTAGCAGCTTGTTGAATGAACAGCATTGTTACAACCTGTTAACAGCCTTGCTATATATCAGCCTGTTGCGAACACATCCTGTTAACAGGCTGTGGGACGAAATTTTTACGTGTGAAGTATAACCGAAGGTCGCGGGTTCGAATCCTAACCGCAGTCAAGTAAAACTGTTTTTCTCTACTTATCCGGTTTGGTTCGATCGTTCACTTGGACTAATACATGTAGAGACCCTTTTAATAAATCTACTGTTATACACGATGCGTTTTTTCTTGCAACTTGCAACATGAAATAGCCTGATGGTTGCAAAAAAAATCGCACTGTGTAACATCCCGTAACAACTTGCGATTTTGTTATTTTTGCCGTGTAACGTGTTGCCAGTTGCAAGAAAAGTTGGATGGGTTATACTTTATGCTGCAACTTGAACAAAATTCGCAAGTTGCTGGACGTGTAACACCCTTCCTGCAACTTGCGAGTTTTTCTTTTTTCCATCAGTAAATTTGTTGCAAGTTGCAAGAAAAATCGCATCGTGTAACAGCACCTTATAAAGATAAAGGATAAAGGACTGGGTGGCTAATCGTCCTTACTTGCAGCCAGCGGCTGAATTGCGAAGGACGCAGATCAACGTGGCCGTGTCGAGGCATATCAAAGGCGCTTCAAGCTGCCGCCAACAACACAGTTCAGACCACGGATCACAGCTAAGATGTTAGTGATATATTTTGAACGCTCTTTCTTCTACTCTTTATTTACACTCTTCACTGTCCTTCTTCTCTCCCTCTACATCCCTCGTGACTCTTCCTACACTATCAGTTACTTATTAACTAATACTTCCTTAAAGGAAGTAGTTACATCACTACATCCCTCTCTTTGTTCAGATAAAGTTTCTTAAACTGTCAACTAAACCGAAATGTGAAATATTTTAAAATTTTATAGTTATAGTTCGTGTTCGTCTTATTATTTTTTTAAGTCTACTTAATAACCACATCTGAGTTAATCGGATTTCCATACAGTTCTCTTTCCATACGTCTCCTTGTTGATCTTCTTACTGCTGGTTCTGGAACATCCTTGTTCTTTTCTTCTTCTGGAGTTTTGTTTTCAGATACGCTGTATTGTTCATCATCTGATTCTGTCACTGTATCTTTTATTCGTTTGAAGAAAGATGCATTTCTTACAACTCGGTGTCTTTGATTTTCTGCAACAATTTTAGTTCCTTTGCGTTCGATCACAGTGTATGGGATAGATTCAAATCGTGTTGTAAATTTGTTTTTCTTTTTCTGCTTGAGGATGACCACATCTCCAACTCTTAGTTGTGAAGGTTGAGCATGTCGTCGTTTGTCCGCGTATTCCCTTCCTTTGTTTTTCGATTTGATGTCATTCTGTTTAGCTTCGTTATGTCTATTCACCACTTTATCTTTCGGGTTTAACATTGGTAACGCTCCTCGCACTGGGCGGTTGAAAAGAAGTTGTGCTGGTGGTACATTGGTGGAGCGGTGTGGAGTGGTGCGATAACTTAACAAGAAACGGGAAAGTTCTTGGACCCAATTCCGGTGTTCTGCACGAGCGGTTTTGATTGCTTTTCCTAGAGGTTTCATAAATGCTTCGGCCTCTGCATTCCCTTGTGGCCACTCAGGTGTTGACGTTTCATGTTCCACACCAAGCTGAGCTAAATAGTGCGAGAAATCTTTGCTGTTAAAAGGTGGGCCGTTATCAGATTTAAACTTGCATGGGACACCATGTCGTGCAAAGATAGCGTCAACTTTAGGTATGATTGTACTTGCTGACGTGCTTTTAACTATCTCTGCTTCGGGGTATCGTGAGTATTTATCAATGAGAACGATGATATACTGTCCGGTGGGAAGTGGTCCATAGAAATCAGCGTGGATGGTTTGCCAAGGTCCATCAGGCATCTCTGGTGTCTGTAATGGTTCAGGTGCATTGACTGGTCCAGTAATCTGGCAGGGTAAACACATTTCAAGTTCATCTTTTACGACTTTATCCATATTGGGGAATCATGCATATTCTCGTATTAATGCTTTTGTTTTCACGAGTCCTTGGTGGCCTTTATGGGCCAATTGGATAATATTTGCTTGTAGCGCCTGAGGTATAATTATTCTTGTACCACGTAGGAGTATTCCATTAGCATGATCTACAGTTATTTCATTTTGAATGTTGTGGAATGGTTTAACAAGATCACTACGCCAATCTCTTGACACAATCGCTTGTTTCACTGCCTGTAATATCGGATCAGAATCGGTGTGTGATTTGATGACCTCAAGTGGTACGGCTTCCCGCGCTGCGTTGGCTGATATAAAATGGACGTATTCTTCAGCCTCATTTCGTTTAGGGATTTTTGATCCTGGATGCCTTGACAGAAAATCAGCTGGGTTTTCACTTCCTGGCTTGTAGATAACGTTGAAATTGTATTGCTGAAGTCTCAAGAACCATCTTTCGATTCGTGCGGGAGGTCTGGAACGAGGGTTGTTGTAGATTAGTTGTAGTGGTTTGTGGTCAGTGATTAAGTTGAAAGCTGCCCCATACAGATATAGGTGAAAATGCTCAATACCCCAGACAATTGCCAGGGCTTCTTTCTCTGTTTGCGAGTATCGCTGTTCCACTGAGGAGAGAGCACGGCTAGCATAGGCGATGACGTTATTGGCATTCTGATTCGGATCTTTCTGTGTTAGTATGGCTGAAAGGCCGACTGGACTGGCATCTACCAGGACTGATGTTTCTCTTGATGTATCAAAATGACTCATGACTGGGGTGTTCATCAGTGCATGTTTTAAGTTTTCATATGCTGCCTGGTGTTTGGATGTCCATGCGAAACGTGTATTCTTACGTGTCAATTGTCGTAGTGGTGCCGTGATAGTAGCGTAATTGGGTATGAATTTGGAGCTATAGTTAGCCATACCTAACAAACTTCGCACTTCGCTGACCGTTGCAGGTTGTTTCGTGTTGGCAAAAGCGTCTACCTTCTTTGGATCTGGGCTGATGCCTTTCTCAGTGAAAACTAGGCCAAAAAATTCGAGATTCTTCTTTAGGAAACGGCATTTCTGGAGGTTAAGCGTGAGATTGTGATCTTGCAATCGAGCGAGGCATTCTTCTAAGGCTCGGTCGTGATCTGCTCTATTTTTGCCAAAAACAATAATATCGTCCGCAATGTTTTTGACCCCTTTTATTCCTTGTAAGGTCTCCTGTAACGCGTGTTGGAAAAGTTCTGCTGCAGCGTTGGTACCATAATTTAATCTTTTGTAACGGTAAAGACCGACATGAGTGCAGAACGTTGTTATGTTTCTTGACGCTTGGCTCAGCTCAAGCTGGTGGTAGGCTTGTGATAAATCGAGCTTTGAGAATATACGGGCCTCGTTTGAGTTCCAGGGAAACAGCTTCAAGAGTTGGTATCGGGTGTCTGGTTCTTTTGATGGCCTTGTTTGCCGCACGCATATCGACGCATAATCGAATGTTATTATTTTGTTTGGGGACGATGACCACAGGGGAAACCCAATCTGTCGGTGTATTTTCTGGCACTTTCTCAATAATATCTGTCTGCTCTAATTTGTGTATCTCGTCTTCGACTTTCTGGCGGAGATGAAATGGTATCCGTCGCTGTGGTTGAGCAACAGGGGCCACTGTGTCGTCAATGGAAAGTTCAATTTCTTTGTTCTTTAACTTCCCAAGCCCACAAAAGACTGGCGCGTGTTTATCTAAGATTTGCTGCAGATGATTGTCGTCGACTGTTGTCGTCACAGATTTCGATGTACTTCCGTTTATCTGATTCTTGTGCTGTTTCGGAGCTTAGTAGACAACCACCGTCGTCGGACGTTACGTAGATTGTGGCAACTGTAAATTTGTGCTTTGATTCCATTAGGGCTCGGAATTTCCCCTCCATTTGGACTGGTGTTTGTGAATTGAATGGATAGGCTTTGACAGATGTAGGCTTAAGTGACGCGTTGTTTATCTTCCGGAAAGTATTCTTGTCAATGACATTTAGGCCTGTTTTAGACGGCGTGCTTTTCATGTGCCGAACCTAATAATGATTTGGTACGGCTCAAATCTATTTAGCACGGCAGTCAATTTATACGGCGAACCAAATAGGTCGCACCAAATGCCGTTTTGTGTTTCTGTGAACCTAATGACCAGCGGTTTTAGTATTGGCGCCCATTGGCGCGTAAATACAAAGATGGCGAAGTTATCAACGAAGAAAAATCGGTTGACGACGTTTGCTATTTGGAGACTTATCGAGAGCAACAGGAGGAGAAGAATGTTCCTTCTAAGCCAAATGTCTTTATTGATCATGAGGGAAAAAGTAATGAAAAATTTGCTTCTTTCTCTACTAATTCAATCTTGTGTGAGTGTGACAAAACCAAGACATCGACATCGATCGTGTCGACGATTTTTTCGCAACCCTGGCTGGTGGCAGGTGGTTTGGAATAGTTATAGCGATTCAAGATTTAAGAAGACCCTACGAATTTCACGGGGGACGTTTCTGCATATTTTGACCTATATCAGAGACCGATTAATACGAGAGAACATTAACGAGGAACCTATCTCACCAGAAGAAAGACTTGCTATATGCTTGTATCGTCTTGGAAGGGGGGATTATTACCATACAATTTCACAAATGTCGGGCTTAGGCATTGCTACTATCTGTAATATTGTTGCTGAAGTTTCCAGAGCGCTTGTAAGCTGTTTGTGGGCTACCAAAGTAACCAGGCACCTACCAACGACTGAAGAAATGTTTTTTAACAAAATGGTGGACATGGAAGAGTTTTGGCAGTTCCCTTGTTGTTGGGCAGCTGTGGACGGGTGCCACATCCCGATTAAGTGTCCACCTGGCGGTTTGGAATCAAACAAGGAATATCACAACTTTAAAAACTTTTACTCGATTGTTTTAATGGCATTTGTTGATGCCAGATACCGTTTTATTTGGGCAAGCTGTGGGTTCCCAGGCAATTCTCATGATGCTGTGATACTACAATCAACTGATTTGTGGCAACAAATGAAGCAAGGTAACTTTATTCCTGAAATTGGTAAGGAGGTTCATGGAAGAACTGTACCACCCCTTGTACTTGGAGACTCAGCATTTCCCTTTCAAAGATGGCTGATGAAACCGTACACAAATGCAGTGCTTACACCAAAGCAGAGATACTTCAACTACAGGCTCAGTCGAGCTCGCATGGTAACTGAAGGGGCATATGGGCAATTAAAAGGTAGATGGCGTGTTCTCCTACGGAAATGCGAAAGCAGTGCTCACGAAGTAAAAATGGCAACTCTTGCTTGTATTGTTTTGCATAATGTTTGCATTGAACAAGGCGATGCAATATCCAAGAAATGTGATCTGTCAATTGACCCCATTACAAACCAAAAAAGAGACAGAGAGACTGTCCGTCAAATGCTCCAAATGAGGTCATGCAGAAAGGTGAACGACACTTCAGTGGAAGCAAGTCGAAACCGAGATGCCCTTGCTGAAAAATTTTATCTCGAGAAAGAAACTGGTGATGTGGTTTAATTATAACTCTTATTTATAGCAGTGGTGTTGCCAGGGTGAATCATGCACCCACCCCCCACCCCCCAGCCAATGTTGTTTGCAACTTAACCTTAGCTTGAGCTGGTGTTTTTATGGCCTTTGTCCTTTTATAATTTTACTCTGTCTAAAGCCCCTTTTCCAGTCATTGCAGAAATAACTTGCATCAAGCTACATCTAATAAAAATATTGCAGAGAGAAAACAAGCACTTTATAAATTAATTTCTTTTTAATTGAAGGCAAGTACTTGCAGCAAGCTGCAACCACAGCTGCAAGTCAGCTTCTAGATGACTGGAAAAGGGGTGCCCAATGCAAGATGATTTTTACTTGCCAAAGGGAGAATTCTGATACGGCCTATAGGCATGCAGCAAGGGGTTAATTTCATTTCCTAATAAAAAGTACCAAATATTGTAAATTATATTGTAAATAAGTCACAATCACACATATATTGATAGTTCCAAATTTCAAATTAAACTTCTATTGATATTTTTTGGGTTAGTGCAACCCTTTGGTACCCCCAATTTTCAAATACCTGGCAACATTACTGAACACGATGGTTACCAGCCATTTACATACAAGTGTGGTTACTTTAAATGTTAAAAAGTTGCACTTTAAGGGATGTTCTGTTTTTAAATCTTAGATCATATACTGTAGTATTTAGATGCATAGGAAGAATGTTGGGATTATTAACTCTATAAAAATGGTCAAGTGATTAATTACTAACCAATTTGTGCTTAGACAATCAACCTTGCCAAACAAAATTGTCCAGCATCCATAGCATATATTGTACTGTACAATTATGTATATAAATTTATTATAAAACATCAAGATAATTAGATATTTTTTATTAACATATTTGCTCATGCATGTATCTTGCCAAAATGACTTATCCCAATTTTTAACTTGATGTTTTATAACAGTGTTTTTAAATTTAATTTTTTAAAAATTCTTGTTACATTGTACTATATACATGTGGAACTCTAAGTAAAGTGAGTAGTCTTATTTTAAGTTTTACTTCACAGGAATCAAAGAACTGAAGACAAACTATGTAATGGCATTGACATGTAATTATTAAGTCTAAAGCTTTAAATTTATTCCTTATCAGCCAATAGACCTAACCATAAATATTGCTTTATGTGTATGTTGTGTTTTTTAAATACATGTACATGTCATTGTCAACCAATATATTCTGTGGATTTACGTTTCAGTTATTTTATTAAACAAAACAAAACAAAACAAAACAAAACAAAACAAAACAAAACAAAACAAAACAAAACAAAACAAAACAAAACAAAACAAAACAAAACAAAACACAACGAGAGTGAACATGTCCTTTTAGTTTAACATGACTGCACACTCACAATGACATATTAGATTGTTTATGATATTCTATGTAAAACCAGATTGTTCAGAGAGAATGGTAATGTGTACCAGACCCAAAACTCTCATTTAGGTTTTCCTCTGCAGCCCCTGTCACTTGTGATAGAAATACTGAAGAGATTGGCATTGGTTGGGAAACATGGGACGATGCAACAAATGACTGGTTGAAATTGGAGCTTCCTGGGTAGCCACTTGTCCAGATGTTTGGTTGAGGAACCATAGGTGGCTGGTAAGCCATATTCATTGGTGCTTGGCCTTGACCTTGTATTGGGGTAGATTGTGACTCAGTATTGTTCATTGAATTAAACAACATCTGAAAAAGCTTCAATTCATGTTGCCTCGATTGTTCAAATTCATCCTTCATTAACTGAAGCATCTTATCAGTTTTGTCATTTTCAAGAGTTTTTTTTACTAGCTCATTGGTTGATGTAAGGACATCCTCATATCTGGTCTTTTTTGTTTTGACAGGGACAAACACCTTTCTTGTCTTGGGGACACTACTCCCACCAACCTCATCTGAGGTATCTTGATTAGATGCACCATCAGTTGAACTGGTTGAGGGCTCTATGGCTTGGTCTGGCTGACATGAATCTCTGCATTTGACCAGTTGGAAAAGCTGATTGAACCAACTCCCATAACCCCTGTCTTCCTGAAATCTTTTGATTCCAGTAGCTGTCTTCAAGGTTAGGGCAGCCTTCTTGCATTCTGAAACACATTTTTTGAATTTGTTTCTTGCTTGTGCAACAGTACAATCAAATTCCTCACCTCTTTCTCGACATCTTATCTTTAGCTCATTTAAGATCTTCTCATAAATTACTCCATTCTGTTGGTTCTTTGTATTTATAAAAATAAGTTTCTTCTTGAAGTAATCATCACTGGCTATGATGTCAATGAAATCATTGAGAATGTCATCTGTCCAACGCCCTTTTCTGCCAGGCTTTTTTTTTCTTTTGTTGGTTTCAGACCCTGGGGATTCATCTTCCAGGTCACTTTGATCATCTTCTAACTCATCACAGTTGTTATTGTGTTGTCCTGTAAATAAACAGTTAAAACTTGGCATTACAATTAAGTTTAGTAGAACTCCTATTTGTACACTTCTGTTACATAAATGCAACACAGTGCTGGCAGGATAATTTAACAAGCTATACCATTCCGGTTGAAAAGAAGCAGATGGTCACTATAATATTCTTTGAATCACCCAAAATTTGGGCTCCAGGTATTGCAGATCTAGCTTATATAAACAATTAATAATGAAGTAACAATAAATTATATGTTGAATTTGTTCAAACCCAAAACAAATTATATATGAAAAGATCATTGCCCTAGCGTTTCGATTTTATTATCTGGTGACATAATGTAATGCAGTACATCCATGTTTAAAAATAGTTAAGACTTTCCAATAAAGCTTTATAAAAATTTCTCAAAACTTTTGGAAACAATGCAAATTTTTAGTATTGTAGTGCATGGTTAATTTGTTTTGTTTTCTTTTAGAACCATTGTTGCTTTGTAAATTTCAGTATTACAGTACATGTATACTGAAATTTTGTGGGTATAGTTTTTTAATAAACACAGTCCCATGAAGACCAGACATTTTTGGCAACACTAACAAGGTTTCAGATCTACTATTATTCAATATTGGTTGACATGTATAAATATGAATGAATGAATGCTAGTTTATGTTTGATTACATAGTACTATATGGATTATAGAGATCACACAATTTCTTCCATGTGAGGATTTCCCCTTCTTTGATTTATTATTAATCAACAAACCAAGAAAATCTGTGCATTATTCATTATTGTGCAATTTGGTTATTTGGCGTAAAATTTGGAAAAAGACAGCTTGGTGCACTGATCTGGTTTGGTGGCATTAATCCGCATTTTTTCCCCGATATATGCGACTTTTTCTGTATTGTCACTGTAAACTACAATCGTGGACAAAAGTTGTTGAGAAACATGATTTTCCAACATATTTCAAGTTTAATATAAATTTGTACAAATCCAGCACCCCTCCCCCCCTAAACAATGTTGGCAATGTTGGGCAGGTATATTAAGATAATTTTTACAACATTTTCAACATTGAATCGGGGGGGAGGGGTGTGAAAACTCATTTATATTGATGAGTTATTGATTATCATTGATTTTCTCAACAATTTTGTCCACGATTGTCTGAATCAGTAGACAATCAACTTTTAAGAATAAATAGGTATAGAGGAAATTAGGACACACGTCATTCTTATAAAATTCTGACCTATTTCATTATCCATAAAAATTTATGAATTTTTTAAATCAACTATCACGCATTCCTAATTAATGACGTCATAAACATGGCGTTTTCGGGAATGATCAAACCTGAAGTTAGAGCTTATATAAAATATTTAAAGAAAATTGGGAAACAAAAAGCAAACGAGGTTGCAAACGAGTGCAATGTATCATTAGCAACTGTTTATCGCATATGGAATGAAAAATTTAATGAAAACAATGTGAAATGCAACAAAAAACGGAAGAAATCAGGCAGATCTGAAAAGCTGACATCACGAGAAAAGCGTTGTATCCTTCGAGAACTGAAAATGTTAAGAAAAGAAAATGCAAAGTTTACGTCAAAAAAATTACTTATTAGATCTGGAGTAAATCCCAAAAAAGTTTCTTCAAGAACCGTACGACGACTGTTAAATAGAAACGGATATCGATACTTGCAGGCAAGAAAAAAAGGACTTTTGAATGATGTGGATATCCGCCGAAGATTTCAATTTGCAAGAAGAATGGGAAGAGAATACGCTGAAGACATTTGCACCGACCAAATCGCTTTTTTCCTCGACGGAGTAGGCTTTATTCACAAGACAAATCCCGCAGATGAAGCCAAAGCTCCTAGGGGACGCATTTGGAGGAGAAAAGATGAGGGTCTCTAGCTAGAGGATGTACGGTAAAGGGTGCCCACGTGGGGTCTGGGGGAAGAGTTGTAAAGATGATGGTAGCTGTTAGCCATGGAGCAGGAGTTGTGTTGTGAGAACAATACCAGAAGCTAGATGGACCGTACTTTCAAAGCCTTATTTACAGAAACTTTAAGCGTATGTTTGCTGAAGCAAAGAAAAGACGCTCTCGGCTCTGGGTACAAGATGGTGATCCAAGCCAGAATAGTGCTGCTGCTAGAGAAGCGATGAAATCGGTGCGTGCGAAATTACTTTCCAGACATCAATCCCATTGAGAACTTTTTCCACCTTGTCAAAAAGCAACTCGCTGTTGATGCCCTCGCCCAAAATATACAGAAAGAAAGTTTTGAGGAGTTCTCCTCCCGAGTGCAGGGTACCATTCTGAACTTTGACAAAGCAGTAATAAACAAAATTGTAGAAAGCATGGATAAACGAATGAGGATTATTATTAATTCGAAAGGAAACCGTATAAAATATTAGAGTTCATATATAGAAACACGCATACAGCGTATCGCATATCACTTCCGTATCTAATTACACAACACACACACACACACACACACACACACACACACACACACACTTCTCGTGTTCTGAGATGGATTGAATACAAATATAAAGCTTATTGTCTAAGTAAGGGAAAATCGGAGAAGAAGTCACTGTTCTATGTCATTCAAACGAAAGTACATTTAGCAACTAAAAAAAAATATTGGAAGATGTAGTAATCGGAACGATTTAGAACGAGTAACCACGAGTAACCACGTTCCACTAAAGATATTATTATTCATAATCTATATTATTTTCCGTTGGTGACTCGTGGTGACTCGTGGTTACTCGTTATATTACTGCTCTATATACAAAATAGTGTTCGAAATGTTAGCCCAGTATAAGGTTTGCAAAACATTTGCAGCACGGAGGGATTTCTGAAGCATAACTGGCGAATGATGCGAGAACAGCATTCGCCAAAGATCGCCGTGTAGGGAAACGATTCAAGTCGGCTTGGCTATAGGTTATCAAGTACACCTTGCGAAGACTTCTGCGATGCAGTTCGTCGTGTTCAGTGGGGTTTATCTGGCTATCGTTAATGACAATAATGTCCTCGTTCATATTCCTCAAACTCGCCCCATCACAATCAACTATCTGCCTTTCATTCATGTCCTCAGCGACCTCCATGCTATTTCACGCACGAATTGAAGTATACCGAAGGTGACAGACAGGGTAATATTAAATTAATACCCATAATGCACCAGTGCTTTTTCTATGATTAATACGTAATTTGCACATTAAAGTAACAGTACATATCCATAATATTTACTCCGCCTTCCATATGTATGACGTTTAGGGCACTGAAACATATTGTTCTGCTAGTCGCAGCCTACAGACAATCGTGGACAAAAGTTGTTGAGAAACATGATTTTCCAACATATTTCAAGTTTAATATAAATTTGTACAAATCCAGCACCCCTCCCCCCCTAAACAATGTTGGCAATGTTGGGCAGGTATATTAAGATAATTTTTACAACATTTTCAACATTGAATCGGGGGGGAGGGGTGTGAAAACTCATTTATATTGATGAGTTATTGATTATCATTGATTTTCTCAACAATTTTGTCCACGATTGTAGCTTTATACAGCAGACAAGAATCAAACAAAATATGTTTGTGCAAGACATATTCAAGATATTGTGCGACAAACCTACAGATTACATTAGGCCCAAAGTGCGATTATCGCTAATCCTGGATTAAGCTAATCGCTTTTTGAACAACCCGCCCCCCAGATTACTAGTTAAATGAAAAATGTAGTACCTTTCTTCGTTGGGTTGTCTTCCAGTTCCAGGTTTTCGTCGACTCCGACTGGTTGTTTACTTCTGTTCAAGATAAAACAACCATCACAATAGCCAACAGCTTTTCCCGGTTTCCATCCAGAAACATCTTCGTTCTCCTCAAATATAGAACAATTATTGCAAATAGCAATACTGCATCGCAAACACTGATATTTTGTGGTACTGGCCACTGACCTATATAATATGGACCGCGCACGCCAATGGGAGAATTGAAGCCAGCGGCCGCCATCTTACGGTGCTAAAATATTCGAATTCCGTAATTTTACCGGCCATGTTCGACGTCAAAAAAGACGTCGTTATTATCCGTAAACATGGCTGTTTTTGATATCAACAGAAACAGCACGCATTCAAGACATTTTTAATAGACAATAATTTGTCATCACTTACAAGACATCCAAAGGATCTCAAAACAAAGCTGAAAATTCGAAGGACTTCTGCATTCGGTTTTCGAAATTAACATGGTGTGATTTCCCGAGATCACTGATCCAGCCGTATTCACTCCCAGATTGGAATTGTATACAATTGATGTAAAATATTTAAGCCCAAATTGAACATGGTCTGCATGTCCATGAGCAGAAATTGTGAAGGTAAGTCTCATTTTTTTCTATCAGAAAAATAGTGTATGTTCTTTGGTAAATATTTGGATTTCTAAGCACACCACATGGACAAAAGTGAATATTCAGAACATTTTAGGTAACCTTTCTCTCGATTTTATTTGTCGTAGCAAAAGGAAGGCACTATAAACTCGTGTTAAAAACAAATAAAATTTGGCAATTGAACGATAGCCATGATGTGTAAACTTCGACGACTTCGCGCCGTTTATTTTGTATTGCTATGTTGAATAAATGCAACAAAAGGATTAAAAGTACTTTTAAAACTACCTGTAAGTCAATATTTAATAAAATTGGCATCCAAATATCCTGTTATTTTTTGCAAACGGATTGTTAATGAATTATTATAATATGTTCTAGAATGACCCGAGCCTGACGACAGAGAAAGACAGTACAGAACATGGAGACCGGCTTCGCCAAAAATTATTAGGACACGCAGATACAGTAATTTCTAGCTTTTATCATAGTTTTATATAAAAGTTGGAAAACGAATTACTTTGTTTATTGCAGTGATAAAATTTTTGGTATCGTTTGTAAGTTAAAAATACTTTTGATGGGAAAAAATCTATTTTTTGTGTTGACTATTGTGCCGTTTAAGAAAATTTGGCCTACAGTATCAATAGCCTTATTGACAACATTGCATGGCCTTTGATGCTTATAACTTTAATAATAAAACTGTATCTTTAATAAATCAAGTACAATCTCTAAATATGGGTAGCCTTGATAGGACACTATTTTTAATACGAAAATTATATTAATTCAGTAGTTGAAAACTGACCCATATGCAAAGTGTATATGAAAAGTCAGTGATCGTGAACTGTTTATTTGGAAGAGTTTTGTTATTTAATTGCGGTAGTTAACTTTCCATGTTTCATTATATTATTTATATGTACTACAAAAAATTTTCAAATAGAGTTAATATAGTATATTAACTACTGTATATTAAGTACTGTATTCTAGTTTTATTTATTCCTTTTTCACCTATATTTGACCTGCATGTTGATATTATTTTCAACAATTATTTTAAAGCCAGAGGAGGGCTAATGTATAATTGTATATATGTATATATAACCTATGTATATATAACCTATATATATATTATGTGCTATTATATTATATTGAGAATCCTTTGAAGACTCTGAATTTCTACACTCATACCCAACACACCTTTGCATATTGCACTGACCACACCTACATTTTAATATAACATGACAGTTCAACATGATGGTGGTAAGTAAGCTAGGGACTGTTTACAAGGAGGTAGGGTTACCCCAGCACCCGGGTTACCCTAGTTCTCATACATTTCTTGTTCTTGTTTGTTGTATGGGTAACCCTATCATGCCACTAGGGTTACCTTAGTAGCAGCCGGGTTATTTTTGTCCTTGTAAATGTGTTTGGCAGGGATAACTCACCTACTCGGGAACATTTTTACTAGCTCCAGGCTTCTTGCACTGATTATTGGTGTAACCATGTCTATATAAAATTGACCTGGGAGGCAGGGTGACCCTACCTGTGAAATTTTGCTTGTAAACTCAGGCTAACTTTGACCCAGGCAAGGGTAATGTTACACCTCCTTGATTGTAAACAGGCACTAAGGGCTAAGATTGCAGTTCATGGTTGTGTTTTGTCAGTTTATACATTTTCCTTCTCACCAATGAGCTAGGAAGTACTATATTTGGCAATAATTAAGGAGACTTCATGTCTGTACTTGGTAAATTTTTGTGACCGTACTATAGAAAGGTGTCTAGAAAGAAGCTAGTGCAAATCAATTGCAGCGCCTGATATGAGGGTTTGTTTCCCCAAGAATGACATAACACTTTATATTTGGGCAGTTTTTATATCGTATTTAATAGATTAAAGTTTTATAAATCAGTACTAAATATAATGAAATATATTACTGTCGTGGCAATAGAAGCGTTCCTAAAATAATTGTGCAATTCGTTTGTTCAAATTGATCAATTCATTTGATGAACTTCCTGTTTATTATTGCTAAACTTCCTGTTTTGAATTTGACTGGTTCCTGGTTTTTGAATAACCAATAAGAAAAAGGATTATTTGCCAAACACCAATCAAATTCAAAACAGAATTCAAAACAGGAAGTTTAGCAATATTTTCATCAAATGAATTGTTCAACGTGAGGAACACAACTGCACAGTTATTTTAGGAACGCTTCTATTGCCACGACAGTAAAATATATAAAAAAAAGTAAATAACAAAACTCTTCCAAATAAACAGTTCACGATCACTGACCTTTCATACACTGTGCATATGGGTCAGTTTTCAACCACTGAATTAATAATGTTCGTATTAATAACAGTGTCCTATCAAGGCTACCTCAAATTTAGAGATTGTACTTGATTTATTAAAGATACAGTTTTATTATGAAAGTTATAAGCATCAAAGGCCATGCAATGTTGTCAATAAGGCTATTGATATGTACTGTAGGCCAAATTTTCTTAAACACAATAGTCAACACAAAAAAGTAGATTTTTTTCCCGTCAAAAGTATTTTTAACTTACAAACGATACCAAAAATTTTGTCACTGCAATAAACAAAGTAATTCGTTTTCCAGCTTTTGTATAAAACTATGATAAAAGCTAGAATTACTGTATCTGCGTGTCCTAATAATTTTTGGCGAAGCCGGTCTCCATGTTCTGTATTGTCTTTCTCTGTCGTCAGGCTCGGGTCATTCTAGAACATATTATATTGATAATTCATTAACAATCCGTTTATAAAAAAATAACAGGATATTTGGATGCCAATTTTATTAAATATTGACTTACAGGTAGTTTAAAAGTACTTTTAATCCTCTTGTTGCATTTATTCAACAAAGCAATACAAAATAAACGGCGCGAAGTCGTCGAAGTTTTACACATCATGGCTATCGTTCAATTGCCAAATTTTATTTGTTTTTAACACGAGTTCATAGTGCCTTCCTTTTGCTACGACAAATAAAATCGAGAGAAAGGTTGCCTAAAATGTTCTGAATATTCACTTTTGTCCATGTGGTGTGCTTAGAAATCCAAATATTTACCAAAGAACATACACTATTTTTCTGATAGAAAAAAATGAGACTTACCTTCACAATTTCTGCTCATGGACATGCAGACCATGTCCAATTTGGGCTTAAATATTTTACATCAACTGTATACTTTTCCAATCTGGGAGTGAATACGGCTGGATCAGTGATCTCGGGAAATCACACCATGTTAATTTCAAAAACCGAATGCAGAAATCCTTCGAATTTTCAGCTTTGTTTTGAGATCCTTTGGATGTCTTGTAAGTGATGACAAATTATTGTCTATTAAAAATGTCTTGAATACGTGCTGTTTCTGTTGATATCAAAATAGCCATGTTTACGGATAATAACGACGTCTTTTTTGACGTCGAACATGGCACGGTAAAATTACGGAATTCGAATATTTTAGCACCGTAAGATGGCGGCCGCTGGCTTCAATTCTCCCAGTGGCGTGCGCGGTCCATATTATATAGGTCAGTGGTACTGGCACACACGTCGCAAGACTTTCCCGCTATTACAGTCGCTGATTTTGCATATACTGCGCATGTTTCTCCACTAGAGTGCTACATTTGGGGATAATTTGGGATAGAAAATACATTTCAATAATTTATGCATTTGATACGGTACATGAGAAGTTCGCCGTCTAAACCAACGTCGCACCAAATGCATTAAGTACGACCAATTCAGTCGAACTTAATCAAAAGGTCGAACCAAATAAAAATTGCCGTACCTATTTGATTTAGACGCCGTGCTTATCATGTACCTAATCTCTCCTATTAGGTTCGGCACATGAAAAGCACGCCGTCTAAAACAGGCCTTATGCTAGAGCCCGTGTCGACTGTCATTTTCATAGAACATCCGTTTACGGATACTGATGTCTGTGGATTCTTTTGCTTGTTATTCACAGCATAGCAATATTCAGAATTCTCGCTATCCGCATCGCTGCTTGTTTCGTTTTCCTTTTTCACGGGCCGCACAGTCTGACGTGTTTTGGCGCTCTTTTGGCTAGAAAATGAGCTTCGACATTGACTGGCGAAATGATTGTATTTTCCACATTTGGCGCATGTTTTGTTCCTTGCAGGACACGGTTTATCTACATGCGGGTAGTCCCCACCGCAATTGTAACATTTCTTGTCGCGCTTCTCCGTCTTGGTGTATTTTCCCACGGGTTTCGTGAATGTATGCAAAGCTTCAGCGTGTAAATTCCCTTCGATGTCTGCCGCTTGTGCCTTGCTCATTTCTTCCCGTCTGCCGTCGAGCACCAGATCGTTTAAACTGTATTTGGGATCTCGTAAAGCTTGCTTACGCACTCTGCTAGACTTTCCTCCGGTTACAATTTGCACCATTATTTCGAAATCGACATCTGAAAATTCGCAGTTTTTTGACAACGAACGCAACCTTGTGTGATACTGATCTATTGTTTCCGACTCACCTTGTGTAGCTTGTCTAAATTTGTAAACTTCATACAAACGGTTCTTCTGTGGCTCAAAATAGTCTGTAAGGAGTTGCTCTGCCTTAGCCACATCATCATCCTCGCCTGGGTCAGGAAACTGCCGGAAAATTTCTCTTATGCGTGGTCCTGCTTGATATAGTAACAAAGCGCGTTGACGGGTTTTATTAGTAATATTGCTTGCAGTCAGGAATGTTTTAAAATCCGCTAACCAGGTTCGCCAACGAGCCGCTTGATTGCCCCCAGCTTCTAAATCCGGATCAAATGGTGGCATGGGAGAAACGAATGATGCCATAGTTGTTCGTATCACAATATCAACTCGTCGCCATTGTTATATTTTGAACGCTCTTTCTTCTACTCTTTATTTACACTCTTCACTGTCCTTCTTCTCTCCCTCTACATCCCTCGTGACTCTTCCTACACTATCAGTTACTTATTAACTAATACTTCCTTAAAGGAAGTAGTTACATCACTACAGTTAGGTGTCGATTTCATGGAGGGAGGAAAACCGGAGAACCCGGCGAAAAACGCTCGAAGCACAGGAGAGATCAACTACAACTCTACTCACATGAGCCTAAGCCCAACAACGGGGTCCTTCCCAAGTGGTCACCCATCCAAGTACTAACCCCGTCTAACCGGGCTTAACTTTTTGGTGAGAGGCAGCGCGCTAACAGCACACGCCACCCGTGCTTCCCTGTAGAATAATAGTAGAATAAGTGTAGAATATGTAATGTTCACCCTATGGCATCAACTTATTTTCAATTTTTCTTTTGAATTCTTTTCAGTTTCGTTTGACGTCTTCGCTTTTGTATATTCTCAATAGAATTCAAAAAGCTGAAAATGACGTACTCTTCATTTATTAGCATTATGCTTAAACAAATATCACATAAGTTCGGTAATAATGGTTAAAAAACCACATACCTTATCGCCAACCTCCCCATCTTCTCCTGGAATTCCTCTATTACCAACTTCACCCTAATATCACAAGAAGAATACAGTGTATAAACAATTAGTGTTATATCTTTATAAGATATTTAAATTTGCAATAAAGTACGCTATATACCTAAATATCACCTTAATTATGCTTCTTCGAAGCCTTTATAACGCGATACCGCAATACTGGAATAAGATCACGTAATCAGCTGTCCATATATGATCGATTTTTTGTCCGTACGAAAAAACGTCGAGATTATAATATTAGAATAAGTGAACAAAAATAAAAATGAATCACTTATTTAGTAGTCAGGCTTGCCGATTACTCAATTTTGCCATAGTCAATAGAGATATGGTCTGGAAACTCGGCAAACTTCATAACGCCTATAATGAGCTGTAATTTTCTGTTGAACCATACCTTACACCGTGCACATCCTTTGTTTTAGGTTTATTAATATTTAAATAGCATGGTTGAGTGCTTCAACTGCATTGCTATTGGATAATTCGCTCATTATACTAAAATACAATGGGTTCCTTGTGCACAAAAATGCATAAAGGCGAACAAAAAGATAGAACAAATTAAGACTTTAGCTGAGTTTCCAGACTATATTTTGAATGACTTTGATGTTTGATTGCACTGTCCATGCTTTATATTAAAAAATGCCCCTCTAAAGGGTCAAAATTAAGATAGCGTTTACATGCAATGGAACGACCAGCTTCTAGAAGGGTTACTCTGATTCTACTAGACGAGTCAATCTATACCTTGGCGTGATTACTAGCTAAAGTTATATTCGCTTTTCAGACCATAGTTGGCATCATTCGCTTGATATTTTTGAAAGAGTTTGGTTTTATTAACGCATCGCACTCTAACCTCAGCCAAATTAGATTGCGTGGCCAAAACTTATCTTGTGGTGACCCCATATTTTTTATATTTTATATTTACACTTATTTAGTATCGGGGAGATACCCACATTGAGTATCTGACACAACGAAAACTGACTAGATCGGAATGTCGAAACGTTGGGTCATAAACAGTAACTTTCTAAAGTTTCTACGAGTTAAAAATTCGTTGGCATTTTTGCTGTGTTTTAACAGTGGAGCATAGTAGGAGCACTCGCTAAAATTGTCAAGAAAATATCGTCTATATTCTTCGCCTGCCGTTCGTTTGTCATTCTGCGTGTGAACGTGAAGCTTAAACTCTATATACCAACTGCATGATTAAAGGCAGAGTGTCACTAGGACGCAAACTTAAAAAGATTCGTGGACAAATTCAAGTCATGCAGCATGATTAAAATTATGGTAATTATCACACACTACAAAACTTTTTTCAACATTTTTCTTCAACTTTCAACATAACTTTGTTGCGTTGCAAGTTGAAAAGCGTTGTTGCACGTATTACCACCCATCTTAAACATTGTCACGCAACAATGATTTTGTTGTAAGTTGAAAAAATTTGTTGAAAAAAGTAGACTCCAGTTCTACTTGCTGCGCAGAAATACCTTTTTTTGTCTCGCGTAATTAAAACTACTAATTAAGCTGTAATTTTATACCAGACGCTGTGCCTTTCACAGCAACTATATATATGCATTACCTCTGATCCAGGTCCTCCACGACGTCCTTGCAAACCGATCCTACCAGGGGTCCCCTATATAAATTAACATAAACGAACAGCATTTGTCTTGAATCACGAGTTGAGCAGTATAGTCAATAGAGGAGTAGAAAAATGTTATATTTATTTAACATGATATATAGAGTATAAAAACAATTATTATAACTAAGATAGTTCTCATCATTAGATGAGTCTGCTGCTGTTTACCTTAATCCCTTCACTACCAGAACTGCCTGCAGTACCACGGTTACCAGAATTACCCTAAAAAAACATCCAAAAAGAACAACGTGACGCATGCAAAATAGTACGTTACAGCTGTCAGCAGCGTGGTCCCCTACTTCATCTCAGTAGGGCTAGATATCTTATTATTAACGCTAAATCAGTTTACTAAAAAAACTACGCAAAATGATAAAAACGCGCAGAGACTCCAGCTCAGAAGGCAAAAACAGTTTTTTGTGCAAACCTAGCCAACTAGCGAAGCGCACAGTTACTATTTACAGACCAAAACTCAGACAAACAAACCAAAATTGAATCTCTGGGGATTTCTAATGACCATTTTCTTTTGTTGGAATGCAAGAATAAATTATAAACTCAGACAAACATGAATGCGACGTCATCTGTGCACTACGCTATTATTCACGCACGACTACAATATGTTCAATTTGTATATTAAACAAACTATTAAAGGAAGGGAACGGAATAATGCCAAAAATATTAGTTTGTCATTTTAAGTGTTCTTTCAAATAAGACAGACTTAATTTTCGCTTCATAGGCACTTTAACAGTGATGTTAATTATGAATGAATGAATGAATGAATGAATGAATGAATGAATGAATGAATGAATGAATGAATGAATGAATGAATGAATGAATGAATGAATGAATGAATGAATGAATGAATGAATGAATGAATGAATGAATGAATGAATGAATGAATGAATTAATTAATTAATTAATGAAGTGCTCACTCCATGAGTGTTTACCATGCGGTCTATACTTTGTCCTGCATGGTCATCAGGTTTCTGAGGTTTACTTATTTAGAATATTTGATTTCATAGCTTCGAAGTTTCATTGAAAAAATATAGCTGAAATATTTAGCCGTAATATAGCATTTAGTTATTTATAGATATTGTCCTACCCTCTTTCCAGTCCGACCAATTTGTCCATTTCTTCCATTGCGTCCGGCATCACCCTGAAAAAATTAATCAATATTTGTCATTTCACAAAAAAATACTAATTTTTTATTAGAGAGCTAGACAAGTTCTATTTCTGGTTAAAACCCTTGTTACACAAGGCAACATTTTTGCAACTTAGCAATTTTTGCTCAAAAAGTATTGCAAGTTGCAGTTAAGGTGTCTCACGCTGCAACTTGTTGCGTAGCGTTTCGAAAGGTCGAAGCTGCTTCTACTTTCTCTGCAACTCGCAACGAAATTTTTTGTTGCTAGACTAGTTGCAAACGTGGGTGTTACACGAGGCAATCTTCCTTGCAACTTTCAATGCAAAGCCATTGCGTTTGGTTTAGTGCATGATTGAGTCGGTTTTCATGCATATGTATGAGAGTGAGCTATATGTATCAAAGTGGTTACGAAGTCAGTCCTGGAGTTCCTGCCGTTGGTTTTATTATTCCTCCCTTTTCAAGTCCATACGGATTGTTATACCTGTTGCTGGAATCTCCTATTGACTGTTTCGTTGTGCACAGACGACAGATAAGTTGCTGAACTTTAGTTTAGTTTTAATCTTTATATACATTTTCAATATCTGTTCTAAGTTTCTTGTTAATTAAATAAATAATTGTAAAAACCAAACAGCTTAGGTTACACTTTTTGTTGCGTATAGCGGTCACGTAACGATGTTTAAATAAAACCCTCCGAACCGTCATATAAATAACTTGCATTGTTAATATTAAGTATAATTAGCTTCAAGTTTGAACGAATTGTCCTGCATTACTCCCACTCTTGGCCGCCGTATTTGTTTACTTTGTGCAGGAAAATATCGTCATCCGTCAAATCCGCTGTACAAAGTGATTGACTCTTTTCAGCTCTTATTGCTTCTGGTTGGCATATTGGTTGTATTTCCTTTTCTCTACTATATTTCCTACTATATTATTCTTGGAAACATACGCCAGGACAGGTTAAAATCTTTAGCTTATTTTAAACATCAAATCTATATCATAAGACCAATGTAATACTTGGATTGTCAATATGCACTTTGATTTTCTCGATTATACACTGTTATTTTTCAAAATCACTACGCCAATGAACTTACTGAACTTGAATGGGTCGTTCTTGAAGCTATTCAAACGTTCGCAGTCAAACAAGCCTCGTAAAATATGTACACAAGACCTACTTTTGTGCCTTTATCCCCATCTTCTCCTGGACTTCTACCCTCGCCTGTATTTCCCTAAAGAATGAAAATAAAGTCACAAAAAAGAAAATAAAAGATTTACAATGATATGCAGTATTAACTAATTTGAAGACGTTTGGTAGATGTTCGTCAAGCTCAATTACTCAGAAAATGTTTCTGAACCCCAAACAGTGATCCAGCAACTTTACAATCACATTAATGTAATCACTGAGCCACTGAGGCCCGTATACAAGCATCAATAATTTCACCAATAAGTGAGCACCAATTAAGTCAGTGCCATTGTTAACAAAGAATATTCATGAGCCACAACAATGGCACTGACTTAATTGGTGCTCACTTGACTTTTGATTCTATCCCATAGTGCATCATAATTGGGCCGGAAACTGAAAATTCTTGATGCTTGTATAGAAAGCTAAGAATGCAAATTTATAGCCTTATTATATGCATGACATGACTGATTGGTTAAGAGGAGTACAATTATTTTATTAATTGTACTGCAGTACAATTAATAAAAATGGAGACGGCCCTGGGAACGATGTTGACAATAAAATTAAAAATGGGGGCTAATGCTGCAATGGAAAGTTTTCACATTTCCAACGACTTAGGGTCCACTATGAACTAAAAATTCCATGTAAATATTTTGAAATGAGTACAGAGAATACCCAGAGTAAACATGTTTCTTGTCAAGTAATGAAACAAGACGTTTTTAAAGGCGTGAGTAAGTACGAGGCGTACGTGTCGTAATTTTGTCATGCATATATATATGCATATATATATGCATATATATATATATATATATATATATATATATATATATATATATATATAATATGTATGGGTAATCCTATGATTTTGCTCGTACAATTAAGGATTTACACTACTCGTGATATTTGAAAATTATACCAAATTGCATTCGCCTAACGGCTCGTTCAATTGTAGTGTAAATCCTTAATTGTACTCGCTATCATATGATTACCTATACATATGAGATGCAATTAAAGATGCAGATAGCCATAGCAACCACTGTTGCTATTTATTTAGTAGCAGTTTTTGATTGTCAAACCGTTTGACTATGCATAACATTTAGTTTTATTCTTTTCCCGAATTGTTTAATCACCTCTTTTGGACTCTCAAACTTGTATTTTCCATTTTTCAAGAAATTGTATGGAGCCACCTTAAAAAGCATGCATATGAGTATGAATTTTCCGTCTTAGGTTTCTATTTAAAACCTCAGTATATCAACGCAGAGCGTCTAAGCGATCATTAGCTGGCATGCTAGTTCGATCCGTATCGGTAGCTCAAAATGATTTTCTGAGCATTTGATAATAACGAACGTCTACCACATGTCTGTTACATTACACCAATCTAGAAACCTGTACCCACCATACACGATTGCAGTACGAGTTTACATGCCACTCATAATATCAGTATAAAACTAAGTGTGCCAAAAATACCTTTTCACCTTGTTTTCCTGGACTGCCTGGAATTCCAGGGGATCCCTACAAAAATAAAAAGGTACTTATCAAAAAGCTTCAAGCATTTTTTTATTTATATATCCCTTTTAAACTAAGAAATATTTTAAGAAATAATTATGTTGATAATGATCATTTGAATTTTACACAATTTCTTGTGTTACCCTGTCTACACTGAATTTGTGGCTAAGATCTTTTAGCAACGACCTCTTTAACTCGGTGGTCAGAGCACTATACACCAGCATCGCTGGGTCGTCAGTTCAATTCTAGCTAGAAAGCATTGATGTTGCATTTTCGTAACTGGTCCTGGTTTGGTCCAAAAATTAATAATCATTGTTATATAGCTAGAGTTTCACTGGACACAACGATGACTTCATTGGTTAGTTTGTGGTCACATGACCTTAGCTAAATTTCAATGTCTACCGAGCGGGCTACAATTGAGAACTTATTACCCACACGGTCAATAAGTTCTCAATTGTTGCCTGCTAGAACTTTGAACTCTTCACGGCATCCTATAAACAAAAGCTTCTTTGGTACGAAAAAAAGATAATTTATCGGTCTTTAAAGCATGTGTGAAGATTAACTGGAGAAATGTATTGCTGTTCTTTTGTTCTGAGACTCATATTTGTTTGGTTGAAGTGAAATTACGGAGTCAGGCGAAATGTTTTGGTAAGTTTTAACGTTTGTCTTTTGCGGTGTACTTTCCCTTGATCAACGTCGAAATTATTCAGCGAAACTCAAGCTATATAAACACTTAATATGTCTGATCCCTCGGGAAACAGTTAGTTTTGTTTTCCCCCGAGTCTCAATGTTTCCCTTGACTTCGTCTCAGGAAATATCAAGACTCTCGGGAAAACAAAACTAACTGTTTCCCTCGGGAGCAGACATTAACTGTATAATATATTAACTGCATAACTAAATATCTGTATGAAAAACAGCTTATATAACCCGAATAGGTTTACATCATGCAATAATAAAATGGTTAATTGGATAAAAAAAAGGTTTGCTCTAATAAAAATATTTTAAGGCTTAATGGGAAATGCAATGAACCAATGAGAAGATGCCGTGACGTGAAAGAACACCTTGCCAAAAGCTGGAGATCACATAACAAAATATATTCGGAAAATTTTCCGCCAGCTGAAAACATTAAAGTGCCCCCAACCTCGGCAACTTTTATTCTCTGATTTGGAAGAACTTTTAAAATGATAAAGTAACTTCTTTGGAAGATTTTCGCCTTTTCCCTTTGTTTTTGAGATATTGCACTTTGTTTGATATGCAAATGTCCGGAACACGTGCATAATGACTTATTGAAGACGTTTATGTATCTCTTTCATTCTCGAACGAAATCCTTTGAAATCGAGAAGTTTGGTGTTGTGGGAGAAACACGCACACACGTTATTCATACTTTAGTGTTTTTATATGATGAACGCAAAGATATATAACATTCTCTGATAATTAAGTCATTATGCATGGCTGACGTAAATTCCGGACATTTGCATATCAAACAGAATGAAATATCTCAAAAACAAAGCGAAAAAGCGAAAATCTTCATTTTAAAAGTTCTTCCAAATAATACAATAAAAATTGTCGAAGTTAGGGACACTTTAAGTCCGTGCAAGCAAACTGTGAAAATCAGACAAAGTATTTTACTCTTACCGAGTCTTTGGTCCTTACAGCGTGCTGAACTCACTGAAAAATCTTCCATATAAATGTATCAAAAAAATCCTTAACGAGCTCCCGCCAAAATCCAGCCCTTGTCATGCAGGGCGTTCTCTCGCCTCGTCGCATCTTCTCGCAAACGTCCTGGAAACGAGGTTGCCCAGCGAACACCATGCCAACTTCAATCATTAAAATGTTTCAAAAGTAAAGTCAGAATTTTCGTGTTTCACGTCGAATTCAGTCCCCCACGATGTCTAGTACCTTTTCACGGCGTAAAAAATAGTTTGCAAGAAAGTAAAAGCGACGTAATGTAGCTGATTTCACCTTCTGCTACGAGTTAGCGTTCCAATTATGAAAATTGAGTTCACTGGGTTGACCAGCTCGTAATAGCCACACTGATAGTTCCGTTACGTTTAATTGTTTATCTTGTAAATAATCAAAGATCATAAAATTCAAATTTTTCTTCCTTTTAATTATATGGTTATTTAAAATTTAATAATTTCCCCTTTGATTAATTCAATTCGCGTAAAATTACAGAAAAAGAACTTTTCCCGTTGGGTAAAAAATTATTACCGGCTCTCCAAGATTATACGATGGAGCACCTTGACCAGATGGACCTGCATCGCCCTACGAAATAAACAAAGTAAACAAAACTGAAAAGAAACAATTTAAAAATCAAACAACAAAGCATGAAAGCATAGTTAATAGAAAATATACATGGTTTGGAAGCTCACAAAAGTCATTGTTTTATGTTTTTGTTCAGGTTTATGGAAATTTTTGCACTTTCACGGTTACTGAACATATTGTGTTTTCTGTATAATGAAGCAATCATCCAATAGCAACGTTTGGCTTCAATCACTCAACTGTACTGTTTAAATATTAATAAACCTAAAACAAAGGATTTGGCACCTTCATGTACCTTTCAACATGAATCGTAGCTTGATTGTTAACCGCTTTGAAGTTTGCCGGGTTTCTAAACCATGTATATTTTCTATTAACTATGATGAAAACAACAAAAAATTATTTAAAAAAGGACGCGAAATACCAAATCACTTTTACTTATTGTAAACACAGCATAAAATGTATGGTTGAAATATATTTGCTAGAGTGTGATCATCGTCTTATTATATAACCTTATCTTGTTATAAAAATTATTGCCCAGCAAATAATTCGTAACAAAGCCATGATAAAATCAAAAGTCGTAAGTAAGCATGATAAAAAATCTTTTTTATCATGCTTACTTACGACTTTTGATTTTATCATGGCTTTGTTACGAATTATTTGCTGGGCAATAATTTTTATAACAAGATTACGATTTCCGCCTGGTACCTCGATTGCTACAATATAACCTTATAGTTGAGTCACTATTTCTTGTCTGAGAAATATGACAAAGTTCACATTTCATTACATTTTATTTCATTTGATTTCACGCCTGTATAGCCTGAGGAACTCAGGTATCAGCTTTACCGTCACCCACCCGCACAAAAATTTTCAGTATTTAATATTTTTCGTTATTTGTCTGATTTTTATGCCCAAAAGTTGTTTTGTGCAATTTTGCAAAAATAAATCTTAAGCAAATGTGTGTCGTCAGCTATGACGCAGGAATACTAGTTTAACGTGAAAATTAGCGAATATTATTTACTTGACACACATGCATGAGGTCATTTTATTTCAGAGTGCGACGTCCCTGAAATAATGAATGATTAATGAGAGAAAAGCCTCATCGGCTCTTGAAAATTTAGATGACAGTAAAATGCCTTAATTCCATAGACCTATCGTATAAAACGCAAGGTCTATATTCATAATGATTTAGTTACCGCACCTGAAGCCTCGTTCACACTATACCGGATAGGTTTTCGTGCCAGCACAAAAAATATCCAGTATAGTGTACACAGATTTGATCGGCACGATATTGTGCCGAAGTAAGCCCCGTTCACACTATACCGGATAGCTTTTGTGCCGGCACGAAAACCTGACGATACAACCAATTCCCACGCTCTATTCTATTAATTTACTTCCGGAACGATTTCGAACTCCGCAGTCCGTTCACACTGGAGCTGGAACGGCACAAAAAGCTATCCGATACAACAAGATGTACCTCTTTCGAGATCGGAGCGGCGCAGCGGCGTGCCGGCACAGAAATTGTGCCGGAGCAGGCGTTTTGTGTGTGAACAGAAGGCCTATCCGATATGGTTTTCGTGCAGGCACAAAAGCTATCCGGTATGGTGTGAACGGGCCCTGAGAGCAGACTCACGTGTCATGATATACAAATTTATCCATCCAAATTTGGTCCGGCCCAACGTGAACACCCTCAAGGCATATATATGATCAATATAATGAGCTTTATTTACCGTTTCACCTTTTGATCCTACTTCGCCTGGTTCGCCTATCTTTCCATTTTGGCCTAATCCCCCTGTTAATCCACGAACTCCTTGATCCCCCTTATCTCCTGCTTTGCCCTTCACTCCTATCTGTCCCCAATATCCAGGATTACCCATGGAACCTGTATATCCCGTGTAACCTGTTCTTCCTGGAAATCCATCGTGACCCTTCACAAAAAAGTAAAGTAAACGAGAATGCAGCTATAATATAAACCATTGTAATAAGGTATGTTTAATTCAGCTTACCATTTGTCCACGTCTTCCTGGCGGACCATGATGACCCTTCTGTCCCAGATCTCCTATTTTTCCGATAGGACCACGTTTTCCTCGTATACCAAAGGAACCCTTAAAACAATACAATAAAAACCAGATAAAAATCTGCAGAAACAAATACTTTACAGTCGCAATCAACAGGTCGTTGTAATTTTTTTCTTTCTATTTTTCATTGGGTATTTACGTTTGGGCAAGATTAAAGTTCGGACAAAATTAGAATTTAGACAAGATTGGGGCATGGGCAAGATATCATTTTAATCACTGGCCTATATTATATAGCAAGACTTCGAATCTCCCATATAAATGACTGACTGAGCAAGCAGTCTAACATGTTGTTCAAGGTTAAATCCTTTCTCTCCGCCAGCTCTGTTTAGCCACTTTTTGGACAGGACCCGTAGTCCAGAGTTAAGCCTGGTTTTGATGTAATATTTCATAAACGCGAGTGGGAGTGTCTTACCAGAAGTTACAAACACGAGAGGATATTGAAAATAACGCGGCCGTTAACGAAGTAATTTTCATTGTTCTCGAGTCTTTGTAAAACATGAGAGAATACTGAATCATGTTTAATTTATAATTATAGAAATGTTGTAATAAACTGTTCTTAATTTGGTTGTGCCGTTTATTATCTGATTTTTTAATTATGAATTCAGTTTACGCGACCTTTACCGCGGGTTTTAAACTCATGCACATGCACATGCATGTTACCAAATATTTTTCTCTGATTGGCTAATTAGTATAGGTAATAGCATGGTTTCGAGTGAAATTTGGAAAAAACATGCATGAGTGAGTTTTTCACAGACTATCAAAATTGCTATTTGAGGTCTTTGAAAGACTCACGAGTGCGTGATTTTTCCAAATTGCACTCGAAACCATGCTATTACTTATTAATAATATACATGAAAATGTTAGGCAAAATGTTCTTCCAGCTACGAAGTTACATACCACTCATTGCTCCACCTCTCCAAGCTTTAATGGTCGAAAACTGCTTCACTTTGTTCACTAAATACGTCAAACGTTTTACACATAGCATGTATAACCTCTTCTAGTCTTCTTGCAGAAACTTTTATGACAATATTGAAGCAAAATTCACTCTGTATTTGGTCGAAATGTTCTTCGACAACTTTATGTTTTGGTCACCATATTGGATTTTCTCGTGAAGGAAAAACCATCCTTCAAAATCCGCATAGGCATTTCATTGGCTTTCCGGTAGTTTCCGGTTGTTTATTAGCCAATCAGAATGCTTAATACTCAATGAAATTTGCACTGTATTTCATTTTTCTGCACTGTATTAAACCTTTTCTGCACTGTATTACATTGAAATTGCACTCCTCTCAGCCAATCAGAATTGAGAAATTTTCTCATGTATATTATTAGCTCATGAATTATTAATGAGTTTGAGAAGTGTATAGAATATATCATACACGAGGAGGACTTTGGATCTGATATCAAACACCGAGAAGTGTGTTCAAAAACCAAGGTGAAGGCCAACTTTTTTTAACCGACTTCGAGGTGTTTTGATATCAGATCAAACACTACTTTCGAGCTGTTTTATATATCTTCTCAAATAGATCAGTATTTAATATATGGCAATTTGAGGTGAAAGTTGGCTTAATTTATGCAAGTGTTTGACCACATATCCCAACTCTGTCTCGGTACTGATTTCCTTTGTATTTATCTTATAACTGATTATTAATGAGTTTGAGAAGTAATATTTAAAACATGCATGAGCAGCAGTATTTTAATTATCAGTTTTATCTACAGGTACTTAAAAAACGACCCATTTGGTAAGTTCAATGGCGTAGTACTGATTTCCTCCATGTTTTCCTCATGAATCATTAATTATTTTTGAAGTCGAGATAACAACAACAAAAGAAACATTTATGTCGTTCAAAATGTTTCAGTGTGAAGTAATAACATAACTTAGACATAAATTATAATTACGACATAAAGAAAAGATTGATCTTTTCCTATTATGTCGCTTAGCTACGTCATCATCATCATCATCATCATCATACTTTATTTATCCACGTAACACTTAGGAGTACAAGACTCGTTAAAACATGCACGTGCCATTAAATAAGTAAGGTTAGCCTAATATAATACAAATGTCTGTGTCGTTATATATGTTCCAAGTGTAAAACAATCGTTATTTGTTATATAGCTAGAGTTTCGCTGGATACAAGGATGACTGTCATTGGTTGATTTGTGGTCACATGACCTTAGTTAAATTTCAATCACGGTATCCTAGAAGCAAAAGCTGGTTTGGTACGAAAAAAAGAATATTTATAGGTCTTCAAAGCATGTGTGAAGATTAACTGGAGAAAGGTATTGCTGTTCTTTTGTTCTCAGACTCATGGTTGAAGTGAAATTACGTAGCCAGGCGAAATGTTTTGGTAAGTCTTTCAGTTTGTCTTTTGTGTACTTTTCCTTGACAAAAGTCAAAATTATCATCGAAACTCAAGCTATGTAACAAAGTACTTAATATCTGATCCCTCGGGAAACAGTTAGTTTTGTTTTCCCTCGAGTCTCAATATTTCCCTCGACTTCGTCTCGGGAAACATCAAGACTCTCGGTAAAGCAAAAGATGCAAAAAGACAAGTAACTGTTTCTCTCGATATAGCAGACATTAAGTGTATAATGCTGATTAATATACGGTAAGCGATTTTCATCTTACCGATTTTCCTTTAATTCCTTTAGTTCCTTGATAACCTTTTTCGCCCTTAAAATAAAGCAAAAAAGAAAAAAAGGACGCAATTTTTACCCAATAAACCTTGATATTTTCTTTTAAAATGAGTAATAATAAACGGGCATTTTATCTTAATGTGGCTTTGTCGTATTTACAGGCAGCTCCATTACCATTTTAGGCTGTATTATCGCTAATAATAGGAGCTTTTTAAACTTGTCAATTTCAACCATGTTTTCACGCCATCAAGTTTCCTATCCAGTCCTTCTACTATCCACGTTACGACCGTCTTAAAACTCAGCATAGTCATTCAAAACATGGGCTGGAAACTCAACTAAAGTCTTTGTTCTATCTTTTTGTTGGTCTTTATGCATTTTTGGGTACGGTGCACGGTCACTGAACCCATTGTATTTCAGTATAATGAAGGAATTATCCAATAGCAACGTTTCAGTTCAATCACTCAACCGTGCTATTTAAATATTAATAAACCTAAAATCACAGCTCATTATAGGCGCTTTGAAGTTTTCCGAGTTTCCATGTTGACTATGAACTCAGCTAAAGTCTGTGTTCCATCTTTTTGTTCACATTTAAACAAACTTGTGCATGGCGAGGACAGTGCTTTTTGGTGTAATAAAGCAACCATGCATCCAATAGTAGTGTTTGGGTTCAATCACTCAATCGTGTTATTTAAATATTAATATAAGCGAAAAACAAAAGATTTGTGCACGGTGATAGCCGTTCTAACATAAAATTACAGCTCATTATAGACGCTTTGAAGTTTTCCAGGTTTCCAGACCACTTCCAGTCTACCGCGATGAAGTCCTTCGAGGGAATTACTCAGCCACAATGACGATAATTAACCTATCGGCATTACCTTACTCCCCCATCGTCCATCTCGGCCTGGTGCACCAGGGTCTCCAATTCTTCCCTACAAAAGTGGACAGATAAAATTAGAGTTAATTAACTTTGTGTATATGCTTTAATATTATATCTCAACTGTAAATTGTCCAGTCAGAGAGCTTGATTTGTACCACGTGGCCAGATAATTTATTGTAGAATTGCCCGCCACAGCGGGGTATTCGAGTTCGTGTACCACGCGTGAATGTCACGCACGATTCACGAGGAATACAAAGAAAGCAACAAACAATGCATCCAGAAGCCTTGAAACGACAACAGAATGGAAACAGACAATGAAAAGCGGACAAAAGTTAAGCTAAGCGAACTTTATTAACATTATTTAAGCTTTTTTTGGAAAGGTTAATATGTTTCGATATAATATATCATTTATAGACCTTTCGCTCGGGGAATTCGATGAAATATTACCCCTCAGGATGATATATCTTTCCTTGGGGTAATATTTCATCGAATTCCCCTCGCTCCAGGTCTATAAATGATAATAGACCTACAGTATTTAACATAGGTAATGGGAAGGGAACTGGATATGAAACTTAAAACGATATTACGAAACCAGGAACGATATTTGCACAATTTGCCTTGGTAATTACACACTTATACAAGGCTACATGGCCAGGATCAGCTATTGCTGACATTAAACAATAGTGTAATATAACTAAGTTCAGCAGTGTCTAATTTTAGCCATGTGGGACCACCCGTTAGGTGCATTTGCCCTTTATAAGTGTATAATTTTACGATAGCAAGTTATGCAAACATGGTTTCCAGTTTCGTAACTTTCCTATCCAGTTCCCCTTCCATTATGTGTATTTACTAAATATTAAGAATTTCACGCTCTTCTGAGCAGAAGAAACATTAAGACATTTTAAGTATTATATACTCTGTTAAGAAGTGCTCTTTTCCATTTTATAGTAACATTCCATATACTTCAAGTACAACTATAATTAACCAGTATGATATACATGTACCCTTACCGGATGTCCTAACACACCCACCGTCCCTGGTGTTCCAGACAATCCACGAGGTCCCTGTATACAGAAAATTAGAGTGATTAGTTTCTGAAACATTTAGATAAAAATCTCACTGCTGTTGTTTTTAAATAGAACTCGTCAATTTACCGGTCGGCCTCGTCTTCCACGACGTCCCTCACGTCCTTCGCTGCCAGGCTTTCCCTAGACAAATTAAATTAATTCGTATATATCAATATATCTGTAGAATATCGTAAATTTGTATTCTTGGTTTTCACCTGACGTCACGGCGGCCATATTCGTGCACAATCTTTATCCTAAGGGAATCTAACTCTATTCTTATTCAAGTATTTTGTATTGTCTCACCACCCCCAACGGGGCCACCGATCACGTGAGTGAAAACGACCCATACACCAACTAGTAAACTATTACAAATCCTGCATTCTGATTTGCTGAGCTACTCACTATCTATTGGTGATAAACCCATAGTACTCGTTCCCAGGGCCCTTTAGAATTGGGAGGATGGGAAAAGACCCTGGTATCGGCTGGTCACAGCACCCAGAAATACTGGGTGTAATACTAAACTAGTATGCAAAATTATTCTGAGTAAGGCAGTCCCGTGAGAAAAGTTCATTGTGAATGGGGGTTCCATTGGTCCCATTGGCGGTCCCATTGAAGCTATTTGATCATTAAGCCTGGTTTTCATATGTCGCCGATCGTCGGCGATTTGTGATTTAGATGCATGTTAAGTAAAAGAATAAAAGCACTGCTTTTCTGCATTGTTCTTTATTACTTAACATGCTGCTGCATTTCCCGTTTTAACATGCATCTAAATCACAAATCGCCGACGATCGGCGACATATGAAAACCAGGCTTAACTGGCACAAATCTATGCATAAATATGTTTCACAAGGAATGTTTAAAGTGCTTATATCACTTCTGGGGTTTTAATGTATTTGAATAGAGCAAAAAAAGTTAGTTAATAAGTTATTTTGCCGTTTTTGATTTAGTCAAATAGTTCCTGTCATATTGGCTTCAGAACATGCCAATTTTCAAATATTTCCGTCGTTTATTTTAACACCTTGGTGGCCTGGGGCTCAAGAACGAGTCAATTCAAAACAATGTTTCGGCTTATTGATTCACAAAAACACATATATTTGACTGAAAAATCGAAATGTCGAGCTCACACCTGTTTTCCAGTACGCACATTGATTCCAACTAAGAAGACGGTCGTCTTAGGTTCCTGAGTCCCATGCCCCCATGCTTAAAAATGAACGACGGAAATATTTGGCGTAAGGCCCAAATTGGCATGTTTAAAGGCCTATATTTCAGAAACTATTAAACTAAATAAAAACGGCTAAATAACTTATTATTTAAATATGTTAAAACCCCACAAGTGATATAAGCAATTCAACAAAGCAATCAACCAATGAAAATACACCAGCCGATGCCAGGGCCTTTTTCCGCCCTACCAATTCAAAAGGGCCCTGGGAACGAGGTTGGCCAAGATCGTTGCGAGACATGTTGCTGCAATCAGTGCAAAGAGTAGAAGTCGATTCGATATCAACGATTGCCGCAACTTGTCTCGCGATGACGGTTTTGGCCATTCCACAGCAAACTTGTCTCGCAACGATCAGTGTAGCAGCGAGGGTTGACCAATTGGCGGTACCGAAAAAGGTGGCGACGGTACATTTAACCACAATGCTTTGCATTACATTGGAATACAGTCGAATCTCTATTAAGCGGCCGAGATTAGTGGAATGAATGACATCATTGACGCGGATTGGTTCCAAATTAAAGCTGATCCAAAAAACAACAACAAAAATTACCTTCGTTCCTTCAGCTCCTGCTCGACCTGCTTGTCCCGATCTTCCAGGTGGACCCTAGTTTTATAAAATAAGAGAAGTTATCCAATTCATTAATAATTCATGACGAAAATTCAAAAGAGAAGCCCATACAGCTTGGCTGCTCATCATTGTATATTTAACAAATAGAACATAAAGCTGCGTGCATATGTACCAAAGTGTTAGCTTGACACTTTGGCTAGCTTGACCAGCCTCTTATAAAGGTTCGTTTGACGTCATTTGAACACGAAAGAATTTGAGTACACTTCTTTCGTGTTCACATGACGTCAAATGTACCTTTATAAGAGTACATATGCACAGGAGCGGTATGTTTTATTTGTTTTATAAAATAAGAAGAAAAAACAAACTAAAAGTGGGATAGTTTTGAAAGTTCGCTACATTTTCCCGCCAGGTGACGCCATCCTACCCCACTCCACGCCATTCATGATCTTCATATTCTTATAAATGCACGGAGCTCAGCCAATCAGAGCGTGCGTAGAGGACACCTTATTTTATAAATTACTATAAATAATAAAATGGCGGCCATGTCGTTGCACCATCTTAGCTTTATCCTATGGGAATTTAACTCTAAATTTATACTACGCAAGCTCTGATTGGTCAATAACCGTGCAGGATCAGCGTTCTCAAATCATTAATAATTCATGAATTATCGTAGCCAATCCATGAAGGTATATACCACATCACATGCATGAGTTTTGATACCCAATGAAAACTTGTAGGAAACTTCCTAGTGAACTGGATCACATTTACTAATCTGCATATTGAAATCAATTAAGAAAACACCGCAAATTGCGATGCAAATACTCGTTTGAGAAGTAAGATCAAACACTCGTTTATCGTGTTTCATCAGGGGACTCCAAACACTCGAAAGCAATAAAAACCTCGGGGATACGCCCCTCGGTTTTCATTTGTTTTCTCGTGTTTGGAAAACAACATTAAGTTTTAATTCTTTGAAAGTTTTCATGGCGATAATGTAATATAAGCTTAGCAAATAAAAATTATACTTGGTGTTTCCACAAAACCTATCTATATAACCTTAAGTTTGATATTGATTAGTTTTGTATTCTCCTTACTGTATTAAACTTTATTACTCGGACAAGAATTAACTATTTCCGAAAAGAGTTAAAGACTGGTGACGGGTTAGAAACGCTAGGGCAGTTGGGATAGTTTGAAAAGACAGATTGCATGCTTGGTAGTGTAAGTACAGCGAAACTGTTCTTCCAAAAGATCCCGAGAACACCAGCGCTTAAAGGAGTAGTGTCACTCGCAAAGCTCGCGCAATAATCACGCGCCAACTGGAAAAACTACAGCCTGTAGGTTTTCAAGTTTGTTGATCCAAGATGGCGGCCGCACTTGACGGAGCGTATGGTGGAAGACGCGATAATTCAGGCCGAAAGAGAAAATACGAGGGATCAAATAGTTCACAGAAAGCCTGGAATAGTCAGTACAAACGTATTTACTTATCACTGACTATATTTGAGTCATGGAAAGATGCTAAAGTCGTAGCTGGATATGGTTCATGTAGCGATAGCGACGTCGCAGCCCATCTGCTGTCATTGGAATACCGTAGAAGGTAAATATCATTTGATTCATTTCTCTGGTTTCTTGTCCGATTTAGAGCTATTTCCAACATTTTCCGAAGTTATTTCTATGTGCGCAAAAAAGATGTGCAAATGGTGACACTGCTCCTTTAATGCTCTTTACCAGTTTTCAACTCTTTTCGGGAATGGGCAATAGTGAGAGAACGGTGGTAGGCCTCTATTCGGGGGGCCTTATTTAATTTTTTTCACTGAAACAATGGGTGCTTATTCTGACATAGACTTGCTCCAAGTCCGCCTCTTAGCACTAGTTTTTGCGGGCGAGCGGAAAGGCGGGAGAGCGGAAAAGCGGGAGGAAAGAGGCGGACTTGTTTCGCTTGCAGGTTTTTGAATCTAATTAAATATTCTGGCGGGAAATCGCTGAAAAGTACATCGCCCTGTTTTGACGTGTTTCGGGTTGTCGTACATGCAATGGAAAGTGATTCTACCGCTACTAAAACGTTTTCAAGAGTCTGTTTAACTCCAACTTCCAAAGATAGCACTTGCATAGCAATTTAGCCTGAATATAATTACTTCCCGAATTACGTCACCGGTCGAAAAATTCACCGGTGAATTTTGGCGCGCTGCAGGTGGGAAAAGTCCTTTTCAACGAGGAACCGAAAGGCAAAAAATGTCGAAAGGTCAAAAATGTTTGAAAAGGACTTTGAGAAAGTCTAATTCTGACAGAGGAAGCGCCTATTTATCAGTTTTTTTCTAGATCTGGAACAGTGGGCGTTTTAGGCGAGTTTCAGGGTGTTGCGTGCGCATCGTTTTGGAAAGGAATTGGCGGGCTCTCTACAAAGTAAGCAATGGTAAACAGACTTGCTAGCGAGCCAACAACAGCAGTAGTAGTAAATATCAAGAAACTGTATCTTTACTTTGTTTATTTTAAACAGCACATTTACTTTGAGGGGAGCTTGCCAGTTCTTTTGAAAACTGATGCGCGTATTCGAAGAAATACGGTATTGACTATGACAAAATTTTATATAAAGTTTTAGATAAAATAGATGACTTCGTTTTTAACTAGATCTTTATTGTTATCAAACCTACCCTAGACACACGTCCTCCAGGTGGTCCAAATTCTCCTTGAAATCCTGGTTTGCCCTGAAAGTTAAGCAAGAGGCTGAGCATGTTGCAGTGTCGTGGCAAAGTCGTTATCAGTATTAGTATCGTTGTCGCTATCGTTGTCGTCATTTTTGTTATATTATTCAGTTGCATACTCTGCTGCCAATTCGTCCTCTTGGTCCACGAGGTGAATTGCGGCTATCCTACAAAGAAACCAGAGCACATAGATAAATAAATAAATAAAAAAAATTGCTCGTAAAACCATACATAAATATATAAAAGAGAAGATGAAAAAAAATAGGGAAGAGCCGATAATGAAAAATCCAATTTACCGATACGATAAATTCCGATATGATTCGCGGCTTATCGGCCGATATATCGGTAGTTACCGATATTGGTCGTCAAGAATTTTTAGCACTTGAATTTAGGGCGAAACGTTGGCAAAACGTACTAAACAAGAACTGATAGACTAGTAAAAGAAACGTGATTACAATATTTAATGTACTCTAGTAATCAATTTAATTTGAAAAGTATCAAGTACGCTAAATGACTATAACGACGTAAAGTCGTAAATCGTAAACATTCATTTTTAAGTATTTTTACAGCAAATTAATTAAATTTGACAGTTTCATTGTGGAACAGAATGCGTCTTATAAACAAGTTGGCGTTTTTCTTGATAAACGAAGGAAATATCACTAGAAAAAAGCCAGCATTAGGGCAGCATGTTATTTATCGGAAACGCCGATATATATATATATATATATATATATATATATATATATATATATATATATATATATATATATATATATACATATTCAGGTTTGTGAAACATATAAATTTAGGTGCCTCGTGACTTCGTCATTTACTCACACAGGCTAAATAATATTTACAAAATGAGTAATATATCTGAAACTAAGAGGTAGAAATAATTCAAACTTTGCATTCACATTATGTTGTTTCCAGGGATAGTGTTTGCAAACAGGCGCCTTCCATTTGTAAAACAAAAATGTTTATTTTTTCTCCATAAAACAACTTTTACTGCAATACATTGACATGAATATTTGTTCTCACACAGATATTGTATTTCGAATGTTTCAATCATCATATTCTTTTGAAAAGAAACATGCAATTAATATTTAAATTTTTTACTAAAAACGCTCGTATTTCTAAATGGTTTCCATAGCAACAACATGATGCGCACAGTGGAGTGTACTTTTATGATAACTATATTTGTGCAAAGTTTGAATTATTTCTTCCTGCTATTTGCATAGACAATAGTCATTTTGTTAATCTCATTTAGCCTGTGTAGTAAATGACGTCACAAGGCACCTAAATTTATATGCTTCAGAAACCTGAATATCTCGAGAAAGAGACAATGTACTGAGAAACTGAGAACGCTAGTATTCATCATTTTGAAATTATGTTTCACTGAAATCAAAATTAGATACACGATTTTTTCCATCATAGTGCCACTTTAATTACTTCTTCTCAATTGATAATTATTAGAGAAGGTTGAGCAAGATATCGTCATTTTCAATGATGAGCAAATAAATTATTTTTATACAAATAGTTGGGCTTCAAGGCCAATGACACATTTCTATGTTTCTAGAAAACTGAGTTCAATAATTGTTTCAAATAAATTCAATTTCGAGAAAATATGAAAATCAAAAAAAATATTCCATATTCCTTAATCCAAAAATCGTGCTATACCTACCCCGATCACCATAATTACGGGTCTTGCTACTTGTCCTTTGGAAACCATATTTGTAAATCGAACTATCTATTTTTGGTCAAATAATAAACACATTTGTAGATTAATAATGACATACAAGAAAGTTTAATTTTCTCTATTAGAAATTTGCTAGTTATTTTTTGACCGATCTCTCCTTAAAGAGTATATGCAGTAAAAATTTCGAAATAAACAATTTTACTTGATCTGTTTGATATTTTAATAACCATAACTTTGACATCACATCGCACAATGTCTTATTGAAAACCCCGATACTGTGAAACAAAATCACTCGAAACTGTAATTGTAATAGACTAATAGATAGAGATGATACTAAACACACGAAGCTTTAAAGTGCCTACGAAACGAAATTTCACCTCAGTTTTTTAAGATTGTATTTGGAAAAACACCTAAGATAATATAAAATGGCTTTTACAAACACCGCTACCAAACGTTTTGCGCCTGCGCGATATCCGAGCTTGCACCTCAAAAAAGAGCGGGAAAACACTGAAATATTTGGACTGTTCCAGGAGTCCACACAAAAGTTAAAAGCATAAACATACTACGAAAAAAAAAGATAGGTAATTTGTGCATGGCTTCTTTGTCAATATTGTAATATCTGAAATGACCCCTACGTAATTTTCATGACCCTTTTTTTAAAACACAAATAAATAGTCGAGTCTTACTTAGTCTTTACTGTCTGGTTGTTGTTGCCACAGCTAGTTCCCACTTCTCTTGCAATGTTTACTCTGGTAAATTCACGCATGCGCGAATATTTGGGAGCGGTGTTGCTTTTACATGCCTTTCAAATATTGTCATGTAGTAGCCATTTTTCATTATCTTAGGTGTTCTTCCAAATACAATCTTAAAAACTGACTGACTGAAAATAGTTTATTTCTGTCTCCATACAGTTTCTTGAAATTAACTAAAAATCCATTGATTTACATTCAAAAACATGTGCAGAAATGATTTTAAAAATTCTGTCGACCCATTTTTTTAACGAAAGAAAAAACATGGTTGTTTATTTCTTTAAAAAAATTTGATCTACAGGTTTTTCTAAAAATCTCCCTATTGATTACTTAAACGTAGAGAAATGTCTCAGTTCAAAAAAAATGGGGGTAACCGAACTCGTTTTTGAAATTCGGCCATTTTGGAACGTCATTGTTGTCATAGCAGCAAATGAAACACTATATTTGTTAACAGCTAGTATTCGAATTAAACAGTATTATATACATAACTTTAGTTTCGTTCTTTTCTATAGTATCTATAAGCACTTTCTGAGGTTGAAAGTTGCAGTCTTTTCACTTTTCAAGAAACCGTAAGGAGCCACCTTAAAGCCTGGTTCTCATATGTCGCCGATCGTCGGCGATTTGTGATTTAGATGCATGTTAAACGGGAAGTGCAGCAGCATGTTAAGTAATAAAGAACAATGCAGAAAAGCAGTGCTTTTATTCTTTTACTTAACATGCATCTAATTCATGGGTCGGCGACGATCGGCGACATATGAGAACCAGTCTTTAAGAACAACAGTCTGGTGGCGTACGCGCTGTGATGTCACCAGTGAGTTATTACAGTGCTATTATATTTTGTACCCAGCGGTGACCTGCACTTATAGCCTCGTACTATGGCCCAATTATAAGTGATAATATTAGCAGGTTTCAGAAGTGAACTCTGCAGGATTTTAGTATATCACATCACTTCAGTCCCCCTATCCTGCCTGTTACGTTTTGACCGCGTAGGAAACAGTTTGTAGGGGGACTGAAAACAACATAATACAGCTGACTTCAGTTTTTGGCTTTCTGCCCCGAAGTTAGCATTCCAGTTATGAAAATTGAGTTCACTGTCCGTCCTTAATGATAGCACTTAGTATCCTCAATACTACACATTTTTTTCTCTTTATGATTCTCCTACTTACCAATGCTCCGGGTGAGCCCCGATTTCCTGGAGAGCCTGGGGGTCCAGATCTTCCATTTATACCATGATTACCTCTGATACCCTAAATCAAATAAACACCGTTTATTCAAACATGAGAGGAATAGCAGCTACCAACTACATATGCACTTCGACACTTGTTTATGACATAAGTGCAGCAGTGGCGGATTTAGAAGGGTTCCGAGAGTTCCATAGAAACCCTCTATCTAAAGCCGACTACGTCGCGCTTGCGCTCAAAGCACGCATTCAGTCAGAGCGAAATAAACAAGAGTAGAATGAAATAAACAAGAGTAGAATGAAATAAACAGGAGCAGAATGAAATAAACAAGAGTAGAATGAAATGAACAAGAGTAGAATGAAATGAACTACAGTAGAATTAAATGAACTACAGTAGAATTAAATGAACTACAGTAGAATTAAATGAACTACAGTAGAATGAAATGAACAAGAGTAGAATGAAATGAACTACAGTAGAATTAAATGAACTACAGTAGAATGAAATAAACAAGAGTAGAATGAAATGAACTACAGTAGAATTAAATGAACTACAGTAGAATGAAATAAACAAGAGTAGAATGAAATGAACTACAGTAGAATTAAATGAACTACAGTAGAATGAAATGAGCTACAGTAGAATTAAATGAACTACAGTAGAATGAAATAAACAAGAGTAGAATGAAATAAACAAGAGTAGAATGAATTAAACAAGAGTAGAATGAAATGAACAAGAGTAGAATGAAATGAACTACAGTAGAATTAAATGAACTACAGTAGAATTAAATGAACTATAGTAGAATTAAATGAACTACAGCAGAATGAAATGAACTACAGTAGAATGAAATAAACAAGAGTAGAATGAAATGAACTACAGTAGAATTAAATGAACTACAGTAGAATGAAATAAACAAGAGTAGAATGAAATGAACTACAGTAGAATTAAATGAACTACAGTAGAATGAAATGAACTACAGTAGAATTAAATGAACTACAGTAGAATGAAATAAACAAGAGTAGAATGAAATAAAAAAGAGTAGAATGAAATAAACAAGAGTAGAATGAAATGAACAAGAGTAGAATGAAATGAACTACAGTAGAATTAAATGAACTACAGTAGAATTAAATGAACTACAGTAGAATTAAATGAACTACAGTAGAATGAAATGAACAACAGTAGAATGAAATGAACTACAGTAGAATTAAATGAACTACAGTAGAATGAAATAAACAAGAGTAGAATGAAATGAACTACAGTAGAATTAAATGAACTACAGTAGAATGAAATGAACTACAGTAGAATTAAATGAACTACAGTAGAATGAAATAAACAAGAGTAGAATGAAATAAACAAGAGTAGAATGAAATAAACAAGAGTAGAATGAAATGAACAAGAGTAGAATGAAATGAACTACAGTAGAATTAAATGAACTACAGTAGAATTAAATGAACTACAGTAGAATGAAATGAACAAGAGTAGAATGAAATGAACTACAGTAGAATTAAATGAACTACAGTAGAATGAAATAAACAAGAGTAGAATGAAATGAACTACAGTAGAATTAAATGAACTACAGTAGAATGAAATAAACAAGAGTAGAATGAAATGAACTACAGTAGAATTAAATGAACTACAGTAGAATGAAATGAGCTACAGTAGAATTAAATGAACTACAGTAGAATGAAATAAACAAGAGTAGAATGAAATAAACAAGAGTAGAATGAATTAAACAAGAGTAGAATGAAATGAACAAGAGTAGAATGAAATGAACTACAGTAGAATTAAATGAACTACAGTAGAATTAAATGAACTATAGTAGAATTAAATGAACTACAGCAGAATGAAATGAACTACAGTAGAATGAAATAAACAAGAGTAGAATGAAATGAACTACAGTAGAATTAAATGAACTACAGTAGAATGAAATAAACAAGAGTAGAATGAAATGAACTACAGTAGAATTAAATGAACTACAGTAGAATGAAATGAACTACAGTAGAATTAAATGAACTACAGTAGAATGAAATAAACAAGAGTAGAATGAAATAAAAAGAGTAGAATGAAATAAACAAGAGTAGAATGAAATGAACAAGAGTAGAATGAAATGAACTACAGTAGAATTAAATGAACTACAGTAGAATTAAATGAACTACAGTAGAATTAAATGAACTACAGTAGAATGAAATGAACAACAGTAGAATGAAATGAACTACAGTAGAATGAAATGAACTACAGTAGAATGAAATAAACAAGAGTAGAATGAAATGAACTACAGTAGAATGAAATGAACTACAGTAGAATGAAATGAACTACAGTAGAATGAAATGAACTACAGTAGAATGAAATAAACAAGAGTAGAATGAAATAAACAAGAGTAGAATGAAATAAACAAGAGTAGAATGAAATAAACAAGAGTAGAATGAAATGAACTACAGTAGAATGAAATGAACTACAGTAGAATGAAATGAACTACAGTAGAATGAAATGAACTACAGTAGAATGAAATGAACAAGAGTAGAATGAAATGAACTACAGTAGAATAAAATGAACTACAGTAGAATGAAATAAACAAGAGTAGAATGAAATGAACTACAGTAGAATTAAATGAACTAAAGTAGAATGAAATGAACTACAGTAGAATTAAATGAACTACAGTAGAATGAAATAAACAAGAGTAGAATGAAATGAACTGCAGTAGAATGAAATAACCAAGAGTAGAATGAAATGAACTATAGTAGAATGAAATAACAAAAAGTAGAATGAAATGAACTATAGTAGAATGAAATGAACTACAGTAGAATGAAATCAACTACAGTAGAATGAAATAACCAAGAGTAGAATGAAATGAACTATAGTAGAATGAAATAACCAAGAGTAGAATGAAATGAACTATAGTAGAATGAAATGAACTACAGTAGAATGAAATCAACTACAATAGAATGAAATAACCAAGAGTAGAATGAAATGAACTATAGTAGAATGAAATGAACTACAGTAGAATGAAATGAACTATAGTAGAATGAAATGAACTACAGTAGAATGAAATGAACTACAGTAGAATGAAATAAACAAGAGTAGAATGAAATAAACAAGAGTAGAATGAAATGAACTACAGTAGAATGAAATGAACTACAGTAGAATGAAATAACCAAGAGTAGAATGAAATGAACTACAGTAGAATGAAATGAACTACAGTAGAATGAAATGAACTACAGTAGAATGAAATAACCAAGAGTAGAATGAAATGAACTATAGTAGAATGAAATGAACTACAGTAGAATGAAATGAACTATAGTAGAATGAAATGAACTACAGTAGAATGAAATGAACTACAGTAGAATGAAATAAACAAGAGTAGAATGAAATAAACAAGAGTAGAATGAAATGAACTACAGTAGAATGAAATAACCAAGAGTAGAATGAAATGAACAACAGTTGAATGAAATAAACAAGAGTAGAATGAAATAAACAAGAGTAGAATGAAATAAACAAGAGTAGAATGAAATAAACAAGAGTAGAATGAAATGAACTACAGTAGAATGAAATGAACTATAGTAGAATGAAATGAACTACAGAAGAATGAAATGAACTACAGTAGAATGAAATAAACAAGAGTAGAATGAAATAAACAAGAGTAGAATGAAATGAACTACAGTAGAATGAAATGAACTACAGTAGAATGAAATAACCAAGAGTAGAATGAAATGAACTACAGTAGAATGAAATGAACTACAGTAGAATGAAATCAACTACAGTAGAATGAAATAACCAAGAGTAGAATGAAATGAACTACAGTAGAATGAAATGAACTACAGTAGAATGAAATGAACTACAGTAGAATGAAATGAACTAGAGTAGAATGAAATGAACTACAGTAGAATGAAATAAACAAGAGTAGAATGAAATGAACAAGAGTAGAATGAAATGAACTACAGTAGAATGAAATCAACTAGAGTAGAATGAAATAACCAAGAGTAGAATGAAATGAACTACAGTAGAATGATATAAACAAGAGTAGAATGAAATAAACAAGAGTAGAATGAAATAAACAAGAGTAGAATGAAATGAACTACAGTAGAATGAAATGAACTACAGTAGAATGAAATGAACTACAGTAGAATGAAATGAACAGCAGTAGAATGAAATAACCAAGAGTAGAATGAAATGAACCACAGTAGAATGAAATAACCAAGAGTAGAATGAAATGAACTACAGTAGAATGAAATAACCAAGAGTAGAATGAAATGAACTACAGTAGAATGAAATGAACTACAGTAGAATGAAATGACCTACAGTAGAATGAAATAACCAAGAGTAGAATGAAATGAACTACAGTAGAATGAAATGAACTACAGTAGAATGAAATGAACAACAGTAGAATGAAATGACCTAGAGTGGAATGAAATGAACTAGAGTAGAATGAAATAACCAAGAGTAGAATGAAATGAACTAAAGTAGAATGAAAAGAACTAGAGTAGAATGAAATGAACTAGAGTAGAATGAAATGAACTAGAGTAGAATGAAATGAACTAGAGTAGAATGAAATGAACTAGAGTAGAATGAAATGAACTAGAATAGAATGATATGAACTAGAGTAGAATGAAATGAACTAGAGTAGAATGAAATGAACTACAGTAGAATGAAATGAACTAGAGTAGAATGAAATGAACTAGAGTAGAATGAAATGAACTAGAGTAGAATGAAATAACCAAGAGTAGAATGAAATGAACTAGAGTAGAATGAAATGAACTAGAGTAGAATGAAATGAACTAGAGTAGAATGAAATGACCTACAGTAGAATGAAATGAACTACAGTAGAATGAAATAACCAAGAGTAGAACGAAATGAACTACAGTAGAATGAAATCAACTAGAGTAGAATGAAATCAACTAGAGTAGAATGAAATCAACTAGAGTAGAATGAAATACCCAAGAGTAGAATGAAATGAACTACAGTAGAATGAAATGAACTACAGTAGAATGAAATGAACTACAGTAGAATGAAATGACCTACAGTAGAATGAAATAACCAAGAGTAGAATGAAATGAACTACAGTAGAATGAAATGAACTACAGTAGAATGAAATGAACAACAGTAGAATGAAATGAACTACAGTAGAATGAAATGACCTACAGTAGAATGAAATAACCAAGAGTAGAATGAAATGAACTACAGTAGAATGAAATGAACTACAGTAGAATGAAATGAACTACAGTAGAATGAAATGACCTACAGTAGAATGAAATGAACTAGAGTAGAATGAAATGAACTACAGTAGAATGAAATGAACTACAGTAGAATGAAATGAACAACAGTAGAATGAAATGACCTAGAGTGGAATGAAATGAACTAGAGTAGAATGAAACAACCAAGAGTAGAATGAAATGAACTAGAGTAGAATGAAATGAACTAGAGTAGAATGAAATCAACTAGAGTAGAATGAAATACCCAAGAGTAGAATGAAATGAACTACAGTAGAATGAAATGAACTACAGTAGAATGAAATGAACTACAGTAGAATGAAATAAACAAGAGTAGAATGAAATAAACAAGAGTAGAATGAAATGAACTACAGTAGAATGAAATGAACTACAGTAGAATGAAATAACCAAGAGTAGAATGAAATGACCTACAGTAGAATGAAATGAACTACAGTAGAATGAAATGAACTACAGTAGAATTAAGAAATGAAACTAGAGTAGAATGAAATGAACTACAAGAGTAGAATGAAATGAACTACAGTAGAATGAAATAACCAAGAGTAGAATGAAATAACCAAGAGTAGAATGAAATGACCTACAGTAGAATGAAATGAACTACAGTAGAATGAAATGAACTACAGTAGAATGATATAACCAAGAGTAGAATGAAATGAACTACAGTAGAATGAAATAAACAAGAGTAGAATGAAATGAACTACAGTAGAATTAAATGAACTACAGTAGAATGAAATGAACTACAGTAGAATTAAATGAACTACAGTAGAATGAAATAAACAAGAGTAGAATGAAATGAACTGCAGTAGAATGAAATAACCAAGAGTAGAATGAAATGAACTATAGTAGAATGAAATAACCAAGAGTAGAATGAAATGAACTATAGTAGAATGAAATGAACTACAGTAGAATGAAATCAACTACAGTAGAATGAAATAACCAAGAGTAGAATGAAATGAACTATAGTAGAATGAAATAACCAAGAGTAGAATGAAATGAACTATAGTAGAATGAAATGAACTACAGTAGAATGAAATCAACTACAGTAGAATGAAATAACCAAGAGTAGAATGAAATGAACTATAGTAGAATGAAATGAACTACAGTAGAATGAAATGAACTACAGTAGAATGAAATGAACTACAGTAGAATGAAATAAACAAGAGTAGAATGAAATAAACAAGAGTAGAATGAAATGAACTACAGTAGAATGAAATGAACTACAGTAGAATGAAATAACCAAGAGTAGAATGAAATGAACTATAGTAGAATGAAATGAACTACAGTAGAATGAAATCAACTACAGTAGAATGAAATAACCAAGAGTAGAATGAAATGAACTATAGTAGAATGAAATGAACTACAGTAGAATGAAATGAACTATAGTAGAATGAAATGAACTACAGTAGAATGAAATGAACTACAGTAGAATGAAATAAACAAGAGTAGAATGAAATAAACAAGAGTAGAATGAAATGAACTACAGTAGAATGAAATAACCAAGAGTAGAATGAAATGAACAACAGTAGAATGAAATAAACAAGAGTAGAATGAAATAAACAAGAGTAGAATGAAATAAACAAGAGTAGAATGAAATAAACAAGAGTAGAATGAAATGAACTACAGTAGAATGAAATCAACTACAGTAGAATGAAATGAACTACAGTAGAATGAAATGAACAACAGTAGAATGAAATAACCAAGAGTAGAATGAAATGAACTACAGTAGAATGAAATAACCAAGAGTAGAATGAAATGAACTACAGTAGAATGAAATAACCAAGAGTAGAATGAAATGAACTACAGTAGAATGAAATGAACTACAGTAGAATGAAATGACCTACAGTAGAATGAAATAACCAAGAGTAGAATGAAATGAACTACAGTAGAATGAAATGAATTACAGTAGAATGAAATGAACAACAGTAGAATGAAATAACCAAGAGTAGAATGAAATGAACTACAGTAGAATGAAATGACCTACAGTAGAATGAAATGAACTACAGTAGAATGAAATAACCAAGAGTAGAATGAAATGACCTAGAGTGGAATGAAATGAACTAGAGTAGAATGAAATAACCAAGAGTAGAATGAAATGAACTAGAGTAGAATGAAATGAACTAGAGTAGAATGAAATGAACTAGAGTAGAATGAAATGAACTAGAGTAGAATGAAATGAACTACAGTAGAATGAAATAACCAAGAGTAGAATGAAATGAACTAGAGTAGAATGAAATGAACTAGAGTAGAATGAAATGAACTAGAGTAGAATGAAATGAACTAGAGTAGAATGAAATGAACTAGAGTAGAATGAAATGAACTAGAGTAGAATGAAATGAACTACAGTAGAATGAAATGAACTAGAGTAGAATGAAATGAACTAGAGTAGAATGAAATGAACTACAGTAGAATGAAATAACCAAGAGTAGAATGAAATGAACTAGAGTAGAATGAAATGAACTAGAGTAGAATGAAATGAACTAGAATAGAATGAAATGAACTAGAGTAGAATGAAATGAACTAGAGTAGAATGAAATGAACTATAGTAGAATGAAATGACCTACAGTAGAATGAAATGAACTACAGTAGAATGAAATAACCAAGAGTAGAATGAAATGAACTACAGTAGAATGAAATAAACTAGAGTAGAATGAAATCAACTAGAGTAGAATGAAATCAACTAGAGTAGAATGAAATACCCAAGAGTAGAATGAAATGAACTACAGTAGAATGAAATGAACTACAGTAGAATGAAATAAACAAGAGTAGAATGAAATAAACAAGAGTAGAATGAAATGAACTACAGTAGAATGAAATGAACTACAGTAGAATGAAATAACCAAGAGTAGAATGAAATGACCTACAGTAGAATGAAATGAACTACAGTAGAATGAAATAACCAAGAGTAGAATGAAATGACCTACAGTAGAATGAAATGAACTACAGTAGAATGAAATAACCAAGAGTAGAATGAAATGAACTACAGTAGAATGAAATCAACTAGAGTAGAATGAAATAACCAAGAGTAGAATGAAATGAACTACAGTAGAATGAAATGAACTACAGTAGAATGAAATAACCAAGAGTAGAATGAAATGAACTACAGTAGAATGAAATGTACTACAGTAGAATTAAATGAACTACAGTAGAATGAAATAACCAAGAGTAGAATGAAATGAACTACAGTAGAATGAAATCAACTAGAGTAGAATGAAATAACCAAGAGTAGAATAAAATGAACTACAGTAGAATGAAATGTACAACAGTAGTGTATTCGTTCCCACATTGTCATACATCGTACATTAAATGTTAATATTAACGGTAATGGAGTTTCATAATCTTTAGCATTCGTGATCGATATTATAAGCAGTCAAAAATATTATGGTAGCAAAATCTGGCCTCCTCAGTGAGAATCCACGGATTTTCTTCGTCTCAAAAATTTATTCTCCAAATTAAAGCTACAAATTACCTTATTTTGACCGTCTAAAGACACTAAATTTTATCCCCATATCATAATGGCATGAAAGAACAAATGTAAATTTGGAATTTTTGAGGTGAACTTTGACCATCATATTAACCATCCAATCCACTGTTCAAACCGTTCCAATACAGTCGGTTTTCTGCGTCCGAATTTATATAATTAACGTCTCTTCAGGAACTCTTACTTTAACAGAATTGTTTTTTATGGAGTAGCCTGCATTCCTAAATCAAATCTTCATATTCCGTAGTTCTCTCAAGACAAAACTGTATATCCATCATATAAATAAACTTCACTCAACTTTTGATGTAGATATATAGGCCTCGAACATGGAAAACTCTCTCAAAATGTCGTTCCCTTCAACCAGCAACTGCTGTTCTTACATGTAGGTGCTCCATTTCGAAGCGTTGTATTACATTTAGTCTTCTGCTGTAGTTTTGTTTAAATTTAGGTTAGTTTATAGTATCCTACTGTCCTGTAAGCTATTGTTGTCATTGTTTTATGTTTTGGTGGAACTTAATAAAAGAACCTTACGTCCTGTTGTCCTTGCCATCAATCTTATGATGATTGCATTTTCTTATAATAAAAACTGAGTGACTTAAAAAAAGAAATTCATAAAGTATGTCTTGAAAATCATGTTCCGTGTACAATATAATGGTTTGTCACGGTTTATAATCTCAATATGACTTGCGTTCTGATTTGATCTACATGGGCTTATTATTTAAAGTCCAAGCGCGGAGCGTGGAATAATAATCTGAGCCCTGGTTTACTTACTGAATTACATTTTTAGTATTCATCAAACTCTTTTATTGATAAATATCGAACATCTGTAATTTGCAATCAATATAATATATATACAAATGCATGGAATTGAATCGCCGACAATTATTGGGCATGGACCCTAGTATATATAAGACAAAAAATATAAGGGAGAAGACCTCCCGCAAAGGGACGTACAGAAAACGTTCATCGTTCGAGTACATGATTTCGTGGCTGTTTTTCAACTCGAGTTCAAAGTACTATTATAAGAAAATAAAATTATACTTTAAATACAAGGACAGTTGGTGATGTGACTTAACTGTTGCCTTCATAAGGCAAGGTAACATATACTGAAACATGAATATATGTATATTGTAACTGTTTGAAGAGGGGCGAAAGTACTATTTAAGGTCTTCGTATAGGTTTTCAGGGTAATTTCTGTAAAGCACTCTCAATTCGTCAGAATTTATGCCACAAAAATAAAATAGATATCGTTAGAAAGCTCGTAATTTGTAGAATACAATGATGTCTTTGGTTTCGCGATAAACACAAACCGTTAATAGGTGTGAATTTTTTAATTAAAACCAGAGGGCTTCACTCGGGGCGACTTAAGAACAAAGCGTTTCATTTTGTTCGCAGTTCGCAGTTCGATTCCGAGATAAATGTCCAGCAAAACGGTGTCAGCGTTTTTTATTTATTGCCTGGTTTCGAATTTATGACTTATTTTTAGCGAATGTTTGTCGAAAAACAGCATTTTTAACTTTGGTCGTCAATAAAATCGGCAAAACTCGACATATCAAAAAACGCTGACATCGTTTTGCTGGAAATTTATCTCGGAATCAAACTACAAAAAATGATTTTGAACAAAATAAAACCCTTTTTACTCGACTCGCCCCGAGTGAAGCCCTCTGGTTTTAATTAAAAAATTCACACCTATTAACGGTTTGTGTTTATCGCGAAACCAAAGACATCATTGTATTCTAAGAGTTTTATTTTGTTCAAAATCATTTTTTGTAGTTTGATTCCGAGATAAATTTCCAGCAAAACGGTGTCAGCGTTTTTTGATATGTCGAGTTTTGCCGATTTTATTGACGACCAAACTTAAAAATGCTGTTTTTCGACAAACATTCGCTCAAAATAAGTCATAAATTCGAAACCAGGCAATAAATAAAAAACGCTGACACCGTTTTGCTGGACATTTATCTCGGAATCGAACTGCGAACTGCGAACAAAATGAAACGCTTTGTTCTTAAGTCGCCCCGAGTGAAGCCCTCTGGTTTTAATAAAATAAAAATTAACTACTATTAACGGTTTGTGTTTATCGAGAAACCAAAGACACTATTGTATTCTACAAATTCATAGCTTTCTAACGATATCTATTTTATTTTTGTGGCATAAATTCTGACGAATTGAGAGCGCTTTACAGAAATGACCCTGAAAATCTGTACGAAGACCTTAAGTTTGTCCATATTATTCCAGAGTCGTAAAATTCATAATTGTGATTGTTCTAATAAATACCTCCTGAATTTGAAACTTTCGACCCATTTGTGATTTTGTGTAAATAGCAATTTGATGTAATAACCCTAAAGACCTGTTTACATAGGGGTATAAAGTGACCTTTCTAGAAAAGCTTTTTTAGTAGAAATCTAATCTTAGCATATTGTTTTTCCGCATTTCGTTTACATAAGTTCTATAGATAGAGTGACCCTGGGACTGGGTTTAAGGTTACCCTATCAACTTGCTAAGACAACACCAAAGGTTTTTATCACGTACACATGTTAACGCTCAATTAGGGTAATCCTGACAGCCGCGTTATATTTCAATGAAGAAAAAAGAACGTGCACCGCGTCAATTACATTGTCAACCCATTCTAAAAGGGTCACTTTACTCCATGTATCAATACGTTATCTTCTGGCTCTTCTAGAGTAACCCATGCATAGTTACACTACAAGTTACACTACTTCAATGTAAACATAGCCTAAGATGAAAGTTATATTTCGTACACTGCCACCGGCAGAAGTACAAGTTTTCCCATGCACCGTCACGAGTCTTTCTATGGAAACATTAGATAGGGTATGGCAAATAAGCACTAAAAAACCATATAGGATGGCGCACAGACAAATTCTACATGTGTTTATAACATAGAAACTATAGAATTTTATCTCAGAACCATGCAATCCTAATTTTATTAACATTTTCGTGACAACCAAATTATTTGCTATATATTAATACATTAAAAATAAAAACCTGTTTTCCCCGATGTCCTGGGCGACTTGCACGTCCATCCTGTCCATTAGCACCCTGAGCACCCTGTATTGACGTTAGAAAGTAGAAAATAAGCCATCCATCTGCATGTAACTATGTATTCGTTCGTTCGTTCGTTCGTTCGTTCGTTCGTTCGTTCGTTCGTTCGTTCGTTCGTTCGTTCGTTCGTTCGTTCGTTCGTTCGTTCGTTCGTTCGTTCGTTCGTTCGTTCGTTCGTTCGTTCATTCGTTCATTGGTTCATTCATTCGTTCATTCGTTCGATCATTCGTTCATTCGTTCATTCGTTCATTCGTTCATTCGTTCATTCGTTCATTCGTTCATTCGTTCATTCGTTCATTCGTTCATTCGTTCATTCGTTCATTCGTTCATTCATTCATTCATTCATTCATTCATTCATTCATTCATTCATTCAACAATTGATACAGTTTTAATTCTATTTAATACAATTTTTATATATATTTTTTGTATATTTCCCACATTTGGGAATTGAAAATGGCTTTCGGTTTATACTTATCATTGACGAATAAGATGTTCTAATATTAAGTTATAATTAGAGTAAGATTTAGGTTTAGATGTGAGTGTTGTGACTGATTACACTTTATTATTAATTATTATTTCAGGTTGATTTAAACCCATAGGGAGTCATGCATTCATCACGAAGGTTATGTGATCTGGGTCATTTTATTAATTTATATATAATTATATATATATATATACATATATATATATATATATATATATATATATATATATATATATATATATATATATATATATATATATATATATATAGTTAACTTGGAGAATAGTTGCTACTCAAACTCCTCTTGCGATCTTCAGGCAACAATGAATTTTCGGATCCAGTTTCGCTTCTATTTATGCTGTGTACGGCGTCATCTCAATGCGTGGGTTGCCTGGTGAGTCATCACTTTTTTCTGGTGCGGTGGAGGTTGGAAATGGGGAATTTGTTTTTGTGTCGGCATTTCGAAAGAAGTTCTGATTTTTTGTTTAGTAGAGTTTTTTTGTTGGCTTTTATAATGGCAAGCTTTTCTTCGAGACATAAGTTACAGCGTTTTGCTCCTTCCATGTATATGATACTGTTCTTTTGAGAATTGACCAATTGATTGTGAAAGTTTTCCCTTTAGATTTCAAATCCATGCAGACGTGTTTTGATAGTTCTGTGTCGTTGGCGTACTTTGCGTCCTTAAAAGATTTCGTATGGTTTCGGTAGCGTTCTTTGAATGTGTTTGATGTCATACCAATGTAATGCTTTGGATACTTTTTGCAAATTGATAACATCAGATCCTCTATAATTGCCTGGCGTTATATTATATATATAGGTATATTTACTTTATGTCAGTTGTACACTATATACATAAAAACGAAAAGGTACAACAAGAGAGGACACAACAGGGCAAAACCCTAACCTCGGTGTCCTCCCATCCCTAATAAAAACTAAATGACTATGAAGAAGGTTACTCAACCTTGTGACACCGGCCTCTTCAGTAAATATAGGCAATATAGTAATCAATAGAAAGTACTTACGTTTTGTCCCCTTTCACCAGCATCTCCCTGTGGACCTTTTAGCTAATAAAAAATAACACTTATAATTGCAATGACAATGACAATGACAGCCGAACACGTACACTTAGTATACCCCATAGCAAAAAAAGATATAGCGGCTGTAAATTTACACATTCTTTCGCAAGCCCAACAGAATTCTGATGAGAGCTAAAGATTAGCATGTCAATATGAATTTACTGGAGATAAGAGATGAGTTCAGAAATAAGAAGTAAGTTCTGAGATATAGGAGATAAGTTCTGAGATCATTTCAAAGATAAGTTGGTAAACGTTCTGAGATAAAAGATAAGTCCTGAGATAAAAGATAAGTTCTGCGATAAAAGAGATAAGTTATGAGATAAGAAATCGATAGTCAGTTCATGCAGTTGAGTTAAATAATTTTTGAAATAAGAGAGATAAGTTCTAAAAGATAAGTTCTGAGATAAGTTTTGAGATAAGAAATAAGTTCTGAAATAAGAGAGAAGTTCAGAGATAAGATATAAGTTCTGAGATAAAAAATAATTTCTGAAATAAGAGATAAGTTCTAGATAAGAGAAAAAGTCTGAGATAAGAAATAAGTTCTGAGAAAAAAGATAAGTTCTGAGAGATAAGTTCTGAGAAAAAAGATAAGTTCTGAGATAAAAGATAAGTTCTGAGAAAAAGGATAAGTTCTGAGATAAGATAGATAAGTTATGAGATAAGAAATATATTCTGAGATAAGAGATAATTCTGAGATAAGAGATACCTTCTGAGAAAAAAGATAAATTCTGAGAGAAAACAATAATTTCTGAGAAAAAGATAAGTTCTGAGAAAAAGGATAAGTTCTGAGAAAAAGGATAAGTTCTGAGAAAAAAGATAAGTTCTGAGATAAACAAGATAAGTTATGAGATAAGAAATAAGTTCTGAGATAAGAGATAAGAGATAAGAGATAAGTTCTGAGGTATGAGATAAGTTCTGAGATAAGAGATAAGTTCTGAGATTAGAGATAAGTTCTGGGGTATGAGATAAGTTCTGAGATTAGAGATAATTTCTGAGATAGGAGATATGTTCTGAGATAAGAGATAAGTTCTGAGATAAGAGATAAGTTCTGAGATTAGAGATAATTTCTGAGATAGAAGATATGTTCTGAGATAAGTTCTGAGATAAGAGATAAGTTCTGAGATTAGAGATAAGTTCTGAGATAAGAGATAAGTTCTGAGATAGGAGATAAGTTCTGGGGTATGAGATAAGTTCTGAGATAAGAGATAAGTTCTGAGATTAGAGATAATTTCTGAGATAGAAGATATGTTCTGAGATAAGTTCTGAGATAGGAGATAAGTTCTGAAATAGGAGATATGTTCTGAGATTAGAGATAATTTCGGAGATAGAAGATATGTTCTGAGATAAGTTCTGAGATAAGAGATAAGTTCTGAGATTAGAGATAAGTTCTGAGATAAGAGATAAGTTCTGAGATAGGAGATAAGTTCTGGGGTATGAGATAAGTTCTGAGATAAGAGATAAGTTCTGAGATTAGAGATAATTTCTGAGATAGAAGATATGTTCTGAGATAAGTTCTGAGATAGGAGATAAGTTCTGAAATAGGAGATATGTTCTGAGATTAGAGATAATTTCTGAGATAGGAGATATGTTCAGAGATAAGTTCTGAGATAAGATATAAGTTCTGAGATAAGTTCTGAGACACGATAAGCTCTGAGATAAGAGATAATTTCTGAAATAAGAGATAAGTTCTGAGATACGTTCTGAGATAAGAGATAAGTTCTGAGATAAGAGATAAGTTCTGAAATAAGAGAGAAGTTCTGAAATAAGAGATAAGCTCTGAGATAAGAGATAATTTCTGAAATAAGAGATAAGTTCTGAGATAAGTGATAAGTTCAGAGATAAGTTCTGAGATAAGAAATAAGTTCTGAGATACGAGATAAGCTCTGAGATAAGAGATAATTTCTGAAATAAGAGATATGTTCTGAGATATATCGATAAGTTCAGAGATAAGTTCTGTTAATTAAAGTTACAATAAGTTCAGAGAAAAGAAATGAGTTGTGAGATAAGAAGAGATAAGTTCTGAGATATATAATAAGAAAAATACGGTAAGCTCTTAAGAGACAAGTTTTGGGATAAGAGAAATAAGTTTTAAGATAAGTTCTGAGAAAATATTATAATATATATATATATTATTCGAGAAAAGAAAAATATGTAAAGTGATATATTTTAGAATGCACGCGTCAATATCTGCTCAAATATGATATCCAATTCTAATTTTGTTATTTGGTTTAAAAAATACATTAACTTTGAAAGCATGTCACGCTGTGAAGCTGTAGTGAAGTCAAGTGAAATGGCAACAAAATATCTAACTATTTTGCTGTTATATCACTTTCATAGTATACAAACTCCATTAACCATTTTGAAGACCAATTGGAATAAGTCGAACTAAGATTCACGTCATTTGTTACAAGATTGAAAATCGTGAAAATTAATATATTTTTTAAATCAATGGATAAAATTAGAATTTGATATCTTATTTTATATATTATGTATATATATATATTCCGAGATATATAAGTTCCGAGATTAGAGATGAGAAGATGAGAACTTTGCTTGTACTATAAGTTATCTATTGAAGATGGGTTCTGAGTGTTCAGAAAAGTTCTGGAGACTTCTGGAGACTTGCTGTTACTGAACTTCGAGTACACAAATCCACTTTTATCAAAATAATATCAAGCGTTATCAATTAAATCTCATAACATGCAAATGATATTAAAGAATGTACATGTACACTCACCACTTGTATATTTGCGTTGTCTGTAATAAAAAATGTAGTAAACAATTAGTTTTAAGAATTACTTTTAGTAATTAGATTGCTCTGATGATGTCCTGAGCAACACAGGACGAAAGCTCAGCAGAATAAATATATTTTACACGGTTGTATCCGCAAACATTTTATTATAACATTCTTCACCATGCAAAGCAGTTATAAAACTACTAAAGAATTGGCTTACTAGTCTATTAATCTATCATATTGCAACAGAACTATGACATTTTATTGTGCAACGTATATTTTGTCAATATGCATGTCACGTTTAATGCAAGAATACACAAAATACTGTTTTTGCAAAAAATGTATTGAAAATCTCATGACATCTATTTTCAACGGATTAGTGTGCATATATAGCGTGACAACCATTCAAAGAAGCTATACTAATTAGGACCCATTTTTTTTGTCTTTTTTTCATGAGTTTTTAATGTATTGTATAATAAACGAGCAGGAGTGTTTTATCAGATATAGACACGAGGCGAAGCCGAGTGTTTTTATAATATTATCTGATAAAACACCAACTGCGAGTTTATTATACGGCTTCAAAAACGAACCACTTGGTAAGTTGATTGGCGGAGTTAGTTTGAAAAATAACCTTGAGAAAATCAAAGCTAAAGTTTATGTAAATCAGGAAAAATCTTTATCACATATAAAGATACGATACGGTCATGATTTTCTTTTGTGTTTTCCTCATGAATTATTAATGAGTTTTTGAAGAGTATTTTAAATTATAGTATTAAAGTACTCATTAATAATTCATGGCGAAAACACAAAAGAAATCAATACCGTAGCAGTGGTTGTAAATCGGATACAGCATCGTCCTGATTTACATAAACTTTACCTTCGATTTTCTCGGCTAAAACAGACCGTATCCCCAAAATAGTTGGTGAACTTGATTACTTAGATGCATTTGTATTTTAAGAAAGATACAGCATTCGCAGTCGAGCTGTAACTATTACAAAGAGTGTGATAATCATTACCATAACCACTATAATAACCACTTATCACACTGGTGATGGTGGTGGTGGTGGTGGTGGTTGGTCAGGACATAGTCCCTAGAATTATATTGTCTGGAAACGCGGCGAACATCAAAGCAGTTACCAATCAGCTACAATTTAGGTTGAGGGTGGCAAATAAGGTGCACAATCTTTTGTTTTACGTTTATTAATATTTATAAAGCAACGCTGCTATCGGTTGATTGCTTCATTATACCAATAATACAATGTGTTCAGCAAGCGTTAAGGTGAAATAAGTTGCACAAACGTGAACAAAAACCTAGAACAAAGACTTTGGCCGCGTTTCCAGACAATTTATTTCTAGGGACTATGGTCAAGAGGCGCCTTTTTCGTTGGCTATTATACCCTACGGCGGGAGTGGGCGCCACTCCTATCCCTGATCGTGTTGACTTTGCGGAGGGAGGAAACCCGGAAACCCAGTGAAAAACCCTCGAGGCACAGGGGAGAACCAACAACTCTACTCCTATGAAGTCACCCATCCAAGTACTAGAGGTAGCGTGCTAACAGCTCGTGTCACCTTTTATCACACTAGTTGTCGCATACTTAAGTGTTTTGATTTCCAACTATCGAAGTTTATTTCTCAGTCAATTTAACAAAGAAAAAAAAGGTGCGTGCATGATTGATTCATAAGATATGATATAGTTATTAATCAACATTGTTCCCTAAACGAATAAATAAATAAATAAATAAATAAATAAATAAATAAATAAATAAATAAATAAATAAATAAATAAATAAATAAATAAATAAATAAATAAAAATAAATAAATAAATAAATAAATAAATAAATAAATAAATAAATAAATAAATAAATAAATAAATAAATAAAAAGATGCGAAAGTGTCAAAAGTAGAGTGTTACACGCGTAAAAACGCACAAGTTGTAACAAGTCTGCAGCAGACTTGTTACAAGATTGTTCCAACAAGCCGATATCAAGTTGTGTTCGCACTGCTTGTTCCCAGTTGTTGTGACAAGCCGATAACAAGTTGTTGGCAGCCTTGTAACAAGCTTGTTGGGACGAGGTCGTAACAACGTTGTTGACAACAAGCTTGTAACAAGCCTGTTGAATCAAGCCGTAACAAGCCTGTGTGAACATCGCGTAACAAGTCTGTGTCAACAAGGTTGAAACAAGCTTGTTGAATTTGAGCCGTAACAAGCTGTTTCAACAATGTTGTCACAAACGCGTTTTATTATTTTCCCGCTTGCTTTTGTCCAGCGTGGCGGCAGATTTAATACAAAAGTTTCACAACAAAGAATACAATGCAAAAATTTATTTAATGTATTTTAAGCGCCGCACAAACGACCAAGTTTTCCTTGGTTAGTTTTTCCTTCCTTAACAAGTTTTATTTGTTCGTGTGTACGACACAAATTGACAAGTTTTTCCTTGACAAGAAGCCTTGTTCAAAAGCTGGTCATGCCAGCTTCTGAACCAGGAAAATTGTTCGTGTGTGTAGTCAAGGAAAACTTGGTCGTCTGTACGGCGCTATAACAAAGATATTCACAAAAAGGTAAAAAGTAAAAAACAACAAGCTATCCTATGCAAAATCCATTCATAAAGGAATATTCCTAAAGTTTATTTTGATGTTCTTCAGACAAACTGTCACCACCAATCTTCATTCCGCTCTGTAACATGTTTGTCATCTCCAGGTTTAATTTTAGTCAGAAAACATCTACGAACATATAAAGATTCATTATGAGTATAAACAGTACATTATGTAAATCATACAAACAAACACAAGTCAAATCGTTTAAAACATTCTTCAGACTATAAAAACGGTGACAGGGAGTTTAAAAAAATAACAATCGACGTATCGTTGTGGGAAAGTTTCACGCCAGATGATTTTAATTTACCCGTCGGGTTTCGGGCTGGCAATACATTAAAATTTACGAACCAAAACATACAGAATTGCGTTTAAATTAATGTCTTTATATGTGCTATGGAGACACGTTTGCCGTTTGATAAAATTCTCGGCTGGATTTTATCTGCATGCCCACACAAGGTCAATCTTGAAAATGTTAAGTTGTTTACGTCAATAAATACAAAATGGTTTGTTTTTGAAGCAGTGCAATAAACTCGGAGTTCGTGTTTAATTACAGCCCTAATAAAACAATTTAACAGGCGAGATCTATAAAACAAACTCTGCTAAAAAGCATGCCAGGTTTGAAACAAGGAAATAACAAAACACCAACGAAAACTAACCTCTTTGATAACGTTGACAAGGATCTTGGTGTATAATATTGTCTTTCCGGTTTGCTGTCGATGAACGTCCACTGAGCAAAGTCTTGTTGTTTTCCCATTTCAATTGTGCTTGATATTTGCAACCACTGAAAAATTATCTCCAAACAGAAATCCAAACCGAGAATGAGTTTTTAGCGCTTCAAAAGACCGTGATTTCTCTGCCAAATTTTGACGACAACTTCGTGTAAACAACATCGCCAGCAAAAAGCCGTTAATGAGCTAATGTCTTGTTCAAATTTTCTCTTCATAATCCATCCACGCCATCCATGATTTAATCGACTGGTTCAAACCGGTTTTCACATGCTATTTTTAAGTTGTTGTGAAGGCTGAATCTTCCTTGTTGTGACAAGTCTGCCACAAGTTGTCACAGCGATCGTGTTCCAGACTTGTTAAAACAATCTGTAACGAGCTTGTTGGAACAGCTTGTGACAAGCTTGATGACTTCAACAGACTTGTTACAAGTTGTTCCAACAAGTCTGATATGGCTTGTTGACAACAAGCCTGATCCTGGCTGTTCCAACAACTTGTTACCGCTCTGCAGCTCAACAACTTGCTACAAGGTTGTTGTCAACAAGCTTGCTACAGCGTGATAAGCCAACAGCATTGTTACAACTTGTTCCCAGGCTTGTTACAAGCTTGTTCCGCCAACATCTCGTTGACAAGCTGTGAGATTTTTACGTGTGTACGTAACAGTGTTTAAAATGGTGCAGTAAACTGCATAGACTTTTAGAAACAAAATCAAATTTGAGACTTGACCCTTTCATATGCGGCTTCCCGGGGCGTCTACCCCGGCCTTGTCGTTTACGAGTAAAACAGTTAGGTGTTAGAGAAAGTTGTCCAACAACAACGCTCCACGTAATAAAATCAAACTTAGAAAATGACTGAAAATGACCGAAAAACTTTATAGATGGCCAATGCATGCCATGCAATCTATACAATATCCCCCCAATCGGTAACAATGCCAGACTACATGCACGATTGCACTCTTACCCCATCTGAATTTCGGCATTAGTTGTTGATGTGCTATGTGGCGTATTTTCAATGGGTTGTATGGCTATCAAAACCAAACAATTAACTTACATAAAATCTGAATAACTAGCTGAGTCATTTATTTGATCCTATATAACTGTGTTATCGTCTCGTTTCTCAACTCACTTTTTGGTATTTTGTTAACTTGGTAAAGAATGCTTTCTTGTGCTTGATATACGACTTTTAGCCCCCTGCAGGGTGGCCTCTAGACACCCTAGTACTTCACGCCAATTACGGGCTTGCACATGCGCGGAGGAAAGAGATATTGCATGTGAACGAAAACAGCAGCGTGTGAAAGTTGGTTTATTACTTGATAGCTTGTTTCCAGATGTTTAATCAATAATGTCGTAAATAATGCGAGTTTTCTCTCGGGCAATATTCGTCTGAATTTTAAATTAGTGGTGTCGCCTGAGAACGCTCCAGATTCCAGAAACATCAGAATTCCAGAACCCAACCCCACCCTTCATTCTTGACAAGATTCCTATACTACTGATCTTTCAAACAAGACTATATAGTAACCGTCGCTTCTGTTAAATATTCCCAAGTTCCTAACTTTGAATTGAATTGAAATTAAATTAAATTCCAGGTTGTCGAAATATTTGACTGCATGGTCCACATGATCCTCGTGCAATCGTTCTCTACAGTAGTCTTATCATAACATTCCATATGACAGACCTATCGGGTTTGACAGACATGCTTCATTCATTTATCTAACATATGTTCAACCGTGTTTATCAACAAGGTTGACAATTCAAGCAAGGTTACTACGAAAAGTATACACATTCGTCGTTTAAAAGACTGGAACACAACAACCTCACCTTCTAATTCTTACGTGATTGAATAGATCAGTTGCTTAGTTTATAATTGACGTGAGCCAACAACTTGTTGTTATTGCTCTGACGAAGGCCTGAAAACAAACCGAATTATACGTGTTTCCACAAAACGTATCTATATTGAAACGTTGTTGACATTGAATAAAAATTTATTCTCTGCAGTTTTTAAAACAAACATTTTCTTTGTTGTCTGCTGTTAGAAGATACACTTGTTTTGCATAATAAAACAATTACAGCACTCGGTTATCGCATATATAATATCTTTTAAGAATTGTCAGTTAGTTGACAAATGATAATTTTTGATATCCTGCTTAACCTTGTCCAATAATTGTTTATTCGCAGATAATTTTGGTAAGCAACAGTCTTCATGAGTGAATAACTTCAAAACATTATCTTAATTTCGAACTGAACTCAGTTATACACATACACACGCATTCAAACAAATACTGACTTCCCTTCCCTTCCCTTCCCTTCACTTCGCTTCACTTCACTTCATTTCACTTTACTTCAGTTCACTTCATCACTTCAATTTAATAATTTTACACCAGATAAAATAGAATGCCGAGGGGGAAACCAAAACAGGAATGAACTTTCCTAACAAATGCTTACATGCACTGTACCATAAAAGTCAAAAAACCAAAAACATTTACAGTGATTTTTGAGGCTGGCTTTAGTTCGTGTACTTTATATATATTGATCAATATTTTTTTCCTGGTTATCCACACTTAATAATATAGAGGGCAATATTATTACTTGCACTTGATTGGTTCCTTAATCAGCAGTACTTGCATGTGATTGGTCGCTTTGTTACTTAGCAACAGTGAACATCAGGACTGACTTTTTTTCAACAAATCTGCAAGGTTTTTCGATCTGAAAATGCTTTTTTGTTTACTTTGAACTAATTTAATCTATTGAAGGAGTGTAAACTATTAGTGAAAAAGAATACACTAGACTGAAACTTTACGAATTTTTGCCTGTGTTTGCAAAAATAAAGCAACAGGCACAGCGACAGAGGGAGAGAAATTGGAATGTTGCCGAGCACCGACCGTTATGTACATGTACTTTGACATTTTCTGGACATAACATAGCTATTGAATAATTTTTCCCGTTATATTATTAACACAAAATCGCACGAGTTCTCGTAAAATTAAGGTTTAATTTCACTTGTGCTTTTAAAATCTTACAAATTACCCTCGTCGCTTCGCGACTCGGGCAATTTTGTAAACTTTTTGTAAAACACTCGTGAAATTAAACCTCAACTTTCCTCGGCCCCATGCGATTACCTATACAAATTGCACAACTTTCGTATTTTAATTATAACATATAGATATAGTTGAATCGAAACACTATACACGAACACGACTAGTAGTTGAAAAAATTCATTGAATAATATTTCTAGAGTGCTGAATGTCTCCGTGAGCGCATGTTATTAACGCAAGCTGGAACTGATAATTCTCAGCTTGATAGGTATTATAATTCAATTTACCTGCTAAATATAGTGAAGGAATTAACCGATACGTTGTAAACATGTCAATATCGCTGTTATCTGTGACAATGTGTGTCCAATTTTTCTGGCTTTTTTCCTCCTTTTCTTTTTTGAGGGAGGGAGGGGGGGGGATGTGAGCCAGATGTAATTCTTTCAACGAATTTAGCCTGAAGGAAAGACCTTTAATTGGAGTGATAACCAGAGTATTCCCTAGTTAAATGAAAACAACTGCCGGCTTTATGTCTGTTTTACAATTCTTAGGTCTGAACTATAGAGCAATCTTACTTTTACGAAATGCAACATTTGAATTGACTCTTCCAGGAACGTCTATATATATATATATATATATATATATATATATATATATATATATATATATATATATATATATATATATATATATCGTATATATGTAATATCATTTATGTTAATTCTTTGAACGTTTTCATGGCGATAAAGTAATATATTTGTGATAAATTTGTGATAAGTAATAAATTTGTGACGAAGAACATCTTCAGGAAGAATTAGATCACCTTAAGTTGGTTTTAACTAACAACGGTTTTCCTGGGAAGATGATTCAAGCTTCTATGACTCCTTCGGTACATCCAGAGCCGAATACACAGCCCCAGCAAGAACCACCTTCAGTTTCTCTTCCGTATATCGGACCAGCATCTCACAAGATTGAGAGGATTCTAAATCGTGCTGGTATGAAGGTATTTCACAGTAGTCAACACAAATTGTTCAAGGTACTTTTCACACATAAAGATGAAGTGGATAGCTTATCTAAGCCTGGAGTGTATCGCATTCCTTATGAGTGTGGCTTGGTATACATCGGAGAAACGGGAAGGAATCTCTCAACTCGCCTGAAGGAACACAAGACATGTTGCATAAAAGCGCAACAAGAAAAGTCTGCTGTTGCCAAACACGCTTGGAAGTATGACCATCGTGTTAAATGGGAAGAGTCATCACTCTTAGCCAGCGACAAGCAATACTTCACGCGAAGAACTAGAGAATCCATTGAGATCGCCAAACATCACACTATTTCTCAGGAGGGACAGCCATTAAATAGCACGTGGCGTGCCCTATTCGGAGAACATTCTTGATTTTGTTTTCTAAATAATAAAATTAACGTGATACGCCATTGTATTCTTACGTGATTTAATTGATCAGTTGCTTAGTTTATAAATGACGTGAGCCAACAACTTGTTGTCATTGCTCTGATGAAGGCCTGAGTCAACAGGCCGAAAGCTAAACAAAGAAATATTTTACGTGGTGTTTCCACAAAACTTATTTATATCATTTATGTTACCAAATATAGTATTATTTTCTTATTTATAATGTTAATATCAAGTTCCTCTCTTCGTTCAAGAAGGCATTTCCACCTTCCCCTGCACCATTCTGTTTCTTTGTGTGTGTGTGCGTGTGTGTGTGTGTTCTAAATTATGGTAACTATCGGCCATGGGCTTTTAAGCCGCAAGACTCCCAATGAGCCTCCAAATTAGATTGATACCTATAATTTAGCACACAAATCTCTGTGGAGCAGGGTGAGGCAGTTTTTAAGTCAGTTTTCCACTATATAGAGCTTTTTTTTAGCTCAAGGCGATTTTCTCGTGTGTCTTCTAAGGCCTGCGCTAAACGTCGCACAATTGACGAATTTAATTGAGACGAATTTAATTGTTTGAATTTTATTTGACGAAACTGTAACGTATAACTCGATTAAATTAAGTGGAAATTCGACGTTTAACTCCACGTCGCATTTACGTCGCATTACCGACGAAGTTAATTCGAATTAAATTCGTCTGAATTAAAATTTGTCTATTGTGCTACGTTTAGCGCAGGTCTAAGGGACTGGTCATAAAGTAACTGCTAGGGGGGGGGGGGGCGGAGGGAAAAATGACTTTTCCAAAAAAATTTTGGTGGCCCATCCTGAGAAACTCGACAAAATTTCATGGCCCATCACAGATTATTGAAAACATTTCATGACCCACCCTGTAAAAGTCATCGACCACTACAATATCTTCTCCTCATTCTTCCTCATCTGCCTCTACGTCATCAGAATCTGAAGAAGATTAATTCTTTTAAATGGATTACACATGAATTTAGACTCACAAACTATTAACTCTATTACAGAATCATCCTCAGAGAAACATGAAGAGATAATTTTCATGATTTAATATCTCACACTGCCGGAGTCAATGAATAATTGGGTTTTTTTATTCAAAAATATTTTTGAAATTTAAAGTTTTCGTTGACTTCGGCAGTGTAAGATAATCATGAAAACTAAATAAATAAAGTTTTGTTTCTTAATATTTTGAATTTATTTTTATTTTGAATGTTACTTTTAAGAAAATTGTATAGTAATTATAGTATGAGTGCAAATTGGCTATATTTGTTTCATGGCCCATCCATTTGCACAAGAAATACTTAATGGCCCACCCAAATTGATTAAAATAATTTCATGACCCATCCATATTCCCTCCGGCCCACCCTAGCAGTTACTTTTTGACCGGTCCCTAACATGCATGGTTATGACATGTCCTTATGTAGCAGGCTTGACTTCATTCTATCACTTTTGGAACGAGGTAGGAAACCATTCAATTCTATTTCAAAACCGCATGCATGGGCAATGTGTTTTACGTAAAATGTTTTACTCTGATAAAATACTCTGCTCGAAACGCCAGTACTTCGTCAGTTCCTATAGAAGTCTATCTCGACGGTTCATCAGTCACTTTGCCTTTGCTATGTCTCAAAATGTATTCAGCTGAAAAGGCATTCTCTGGATATTAGTACCACCTTAAACTAATTAGGCATATATACTATGTAGTTTCGAGTGTGCATGTCACCACGTCACAAACGTGTAGCTAAAAAAAATGTAATGGACCACCAACGAGCTCGCGTGAAAAATTTGTTGACAACTCTCTGTGACTGTATGCAGTTAGTTATCAGGGATTTTCCATCAGACAACATATCCTTAAGAATGAGAGTAGTCAAAAGTGCATGTTTTAGGAGTCGAGGTGTCTGGGTTCCTTCCTATCTCCCCGGACACGTTTTCGATTTTTAGAAATTTGTGTCTGCTCACATCAGACGAGATGCATGATGAGGTCGTGAACTATGAAACTCGGTCTAACAGGTAGAATCAATGGTAGAGCATATCTCCAGGGGGAGTAAGATACCTCCTTGCATGCATGGCTTCTATATAAACTGGTTATCAAATAGGCCTGGGCCTCAGTATCTTTGGTTTTTAGTCGGTTATTATGTATATAGGTTAGTATGTTACCGAGACGGAAGTCGAGCTAACTAACCACGTTTCTCTCTGACGAAGGGCCTTCGCTCGAAACGTTAGACTCCTACGTTCTCTGTTTCGGCAGTATATCTAACCTTACTATATTTCGATTGTTGTTTCTACACTGCCTACGCAGCACTCTACTTTTATTAACCTATACTTAGTTTATTTATTTAAGGCAAAATTAAACGAGAAAAACATTTTATTAAAAAAGTGACAACGTTTCGACGAACCTATAACGTCATTTTCAAGTCAAAATAAAAATCAAAGTGTTCAGAATATTTATAGTGATTACATATAGTGATTACTTAAATTCAGAGCTGAAAGTATATATTAATAAAACATTAAAAGATAAAACAATTAAAAACATACACTAATCTAGTCCACTCTAAAAAAAATATTTTTGCGCTAATCGAGTCCGATTGTACGTTAAGTGAAGGCTTGATATCCCTAATGTAAAACATCTCGTAAAATAAACATTCAAATTTACTTCTACATTTACGTAAGATGTTAAAGTTTTTACTAGATAACTCAGCTGTGCTATTGTCATGAACATCCCTCAGGTGCTTTATTTATTTATTTATTTATTTATTTACTTATTTATTTATTTATTTATTTATTTATTTATTTAAGTTTATTTAAGTTTATTTTGACACAGTAGCCTGCCTGTAGGAGTGTTTCATCATGCAGGATATCCAAATGTGTCCAAACACTGAGACGTTTGTTGAAAACCGAGGCGAAGCCAAGGTTTTTGAACAAACTTCGAAGTGTTTGGATATCCTGATGAAACACTCCTCCGAGTGTATGATATAGCATTTCAAACAAATCAGTATTTTAAAAGAAAATCGGGGTAAAAGTTTGCTTAATTTATGTAATTTCTTCCTCCGATATCCAAACCACCGACACGGTACTGATTTCCTTTGTGATTTCCTCATGAATTATCACGAGTTTGAGATAGTTGAATAATAATCTCTCCCTGGGCTTTTAACTTCTATATATACATATGGGCATATTTTAATACGTTAAGACCTTTCGTCCAAACGTACACAACGAAAATGGTTATCGTAAGCGAAGCGAACGCTATAAGCATAACAACTAGTCATGACTCATGCTATGCAAATCTGTCCAAGCTATTCAAATTTAACCCATTCCTGCCCAAGTCTGCCAGAAATGGCCCCTTGTCTGACTAAAGCCTCTTTTCCAGTCGTCGCAGAAACTGGTTCGCAGCTCGCTACGAGTGACTTGCATCTATTTAAAAAGAACTCGCAGAGCTTGATTTTTCACTAGGAGTCATTTTTAATTAGATGCAAATACTGGCCATCTTGTGCGATGACTGGAAATCCGCCTTAACGCCAGATGATTTTACTCGTCAAAGCCAAGGAGAAAACCCTCAGACATCCTAGGCAACAATGGGTTAAATTATCTACAATATTCGTCTGAATATCGATGACGTTGGTCAATTATAAATTTCAATAGCATGAGTCATGACCAGTAAGTAGCTCACTTTCGACATCGTTCTTGTGTCGAGCCAAATCTAATTATAAAATATTCGACTAAAAAGCGTCACAAATGTGGCAAGTATTTATTTGTCAGATCTGTGATTATGGGATTAATTAGCCTATATGAAGTATACTACGCTAATTAAATCAATTCCAGTCAATTAAGTAATCCAATTTGACTCGACTATACATAACTATACATAATCCATCGAACGCCGCTCTCGGTAAAGGTTAGAGAATGGTCACGATTTTTACAAAGAAAAAACACAAAAGCCTTAATAGTATGCTCTATTTAAGAAATAAAAAACATTTTCCGTGTTTCCTTAGAGTTATAGAAACACGAGTGGAAGTTTGGGAGAACGAGAAATTGTAGTGGGAACACAAGCTCGCATGGCGAGTGTTTCCACGCTATTTCGAGTTCTCCCAAACTTCCACAAGTGTTTCTATAACTGTATGGGAACACGGAAAAAATGTTTTCTATTTCCTTTATAAAATAACCTGTCGAAAATAGGTATAAAACGTAAAAATAATCACTGTATCAAAGCGTAAATTCTCCTTACTCTTCATAATGGCGTACGATGGCGTACTGGATGGCGTATATGGCGTATCCTCAACCTCGTCCCCAGGGCATTTTGCCTCCACGTTGGGAGGTCGGCGAAAATGGCCCTGGCATCGGCTGGTCGATTCTATAATCGGATTGGCCGGTTTAAAAACTTGATTAATTCAGATACAGTGTAATTTATTCATCAAAATATGAATTGCAATAAATCCACTCTGCGAAGTTCATCCAAAGAATTGTAACGATGGCTTTGGTTAAAGTCAAGAAAAACATTAGATATATGTTTCTTCCCGACATTTAAATGTATCCTGGATAATCGTGGGGAGTATCGTGATGAATAATGCTAGCCAGTTGATTTATGATAAAGGTTCACATGAGTGATTCGGCAGAGCGTTAAATATTTCTTATTTATTATTCATGTATACGTATTATACAAAAACGAAACACAAAGACCGCATAAATTTTCTTGCCAAAACACCCCAAAATTCTGGGTGTCACGTGACCAGCCGCTGCCAGGGCATTTTCGCCGACCTCCCAACGTGGAGGCAAAATGCTCTGGGGACGAGGTTGGCGTATCCTACACCGTAATGATGGCGTATTGAATGGCGTGTACATTGCCGTGTTTCCATAAAGTTATAGAAACACAGCTTTCAACCAATCGCCGCGCTTGTTTTCAAAATGTTATTTTATAAATAGATATAGATATAGATGATATAGATATATAAGACGCAAGCGCTGACCTATATTTTAACGGCGTCTGAAAAAAAAAATGCTGCTTGTATAAGACATTGCATAAGTCTGTGTAACTTTTATACAACTGTTTCGCGTCTTATGCAATAAGGCGCGTCCCACGCTAGCCGTGTTTTATCGGCTCCCTTCAAAACGGCCTGATTTAGGCGATTGCTTGCACAACCCGATTTGAAGCTGTTGTGAGGCAATTATTATATTAGGCTTTATAAAATAAGGTGCCCTCTACGCACGCTCTGATTGGCTGGACTCCGTGCATTTATAAGAGAACATAGATTATGAATGACGTCAAATGGCGTAGAATGGCGTCAGCTGGCCGGAAAGCCCGCCAAATTCCAAAACTACCAGACGTTTAGCTTGATTTTTCTTCTTCTTATTTTATAAAACAAATAAAACATACCACTCCGGTGCATATGAACTCTTATAAAGGTACGTTTGACGTCATTTGAACACGAAAGAAGTGTAAAGGCACTCGGCTATCGCCTCGTGCCTCTACTCAACTTCTTTCGTGTTCAAATGACGTCAAACGTGCCTTTATAAGAGTACATATGCACGGAGCTTTATGTTTTATTTGTTAAATAAATTTGATTATCAGTTAGTTGAGATCCTAAAAATGCGATAGCAACTTGTCCCTTCATTCGTTTACTTTTCTTGTTTACTTTTTGAACTCCCGGACTCTGTCCACACTTGGTGTCTGGGAACGCTGCTTGCATGGGTATGCATCACTATAGGCGTTTCCTCTCCCACACCCTTCCCTTCAAAATCACAGCCCAAACCCCGCCTCCTAAATCAGAGCAGGAACGCCTGCTAGGCAAGCTAGTGCATGCACGAGCACTTAGCCTTGCCTTAGACGATAAACATGTAAATGGTTGGTCACCTCTTTCTTCGTCTGGCCATTTCACATGCGCCACTGGTGTTGCGGCGATCAGCGAGCCTTAAATTACAAGAAATCTTAGCTAAAAAGTGCACCACTCTTGGCACTATAAAACAGGTCCACATCGGTCCACATTACTTTAATATACGCCACCTACCCACGCACGATGCCCAGTTTGACTCTTAGCTTTAGCTGGGCATCGCAGTACTGTGTTCACACAGTAGTCAGTAGAAGCGTACATGATCTGGAAGTCCAGAAAACAAAGGGGCTAGCAATTGAATATGCAACTACAATACCTATTGAGCGGACCTGAAGGTGCACAAACTCTTTGTTTTGGGTTTTAATTATTAATATTTAAGCAACATTAAACCCAAACGTTGCTATTGGATGACCGTTTTATTCTAGAGAAAATACAATGCTTTCAGTAACCGTGAGAGTGCACAAACGTAAGCAAAAACATAAAACGAAGGGATTGGCTGCGTTTCCACACACTTTAATTCTAGAGACGTACGGTTCAATCAGTCCTTATACCCAGGCATTTGGGTACAACCTCGACGCGCGACGCCCAGTTTATAGTTTGAGTTGGGCACCGCGAAAAAGCTATGTGATTGTTCACTCGTGCCCCTCTGAACTGAATCTGCGCGTCCACAACTCAAAATCGCCATGCCTGAAATAGCATTGTTATAGTCCACTTTTCTAGCTTTCTGATTGGGCCAGCGGTCCCGGTGTGGTGGTCCAAAAATCGTGATGTTTCCCACGTAACCCATGGCAGCGGGGTAAGATTACATTTATTTTTTCCCTAGGGAAAATTATGAATACCACAAGTAGATGGTCAGATTCAGTTTGTCTTTGTTTTCTCCAGTTTTTCTTCATTCAAGGTTTTGCTCAACATTTTTGTTGTCATTTAACACTTGATATATAGCAGGTACTTGATATATAACTGGTAATTATATAATGTGATGATATATTCTTCAAGTGCGAGATTGACCCAAAACAAACACGCCTAGTTATAGGATACAAACAACACAAAAATCTGCTCAATATTATCAGATAGGGTAACCACTTTGATGTTATCAGTCTTGTAGCTATAGAACGCAAGCTGATCAGTATCCAATCTTTAGAGTTTGGTCACTACTTTCCTTAATTTTGCATACTATACTTAAGGTTGTGAGGATATAACCCTTGACTTTGCCCTAATTTCTAAGCATTAACACTCTCCAAACACAATTACTATTACTGTTGATGTTCTCGGGTCTTTCTACAACATTTTTAATGAACCAAACGTCAGAAAATAAGTATGCAAGACGCTAATATATTGAGACGGATTGTGTCAGTAGCTCTTTATAGTAACATGGTCATGACAGGCGGTGCCCTACATGCGGTTTTTCTACAAAACGGCCGATCGTTGCCATATGCGCTGCTGCGAGGTCTGTAGTATAGTTTACACTCATGATCAGACATCACTTGCGCTTTAAGCTTTTCCCGGCGCTGTGTTCTCCCCAAAGTAAAATACGCATGATTTGAAAGTGGCATGCCGCCTTGAAATAGTTTTAACGCGCGTATTTGCCAATGCCGCCCACTAATGCCCAATTCACTAGTTGTTGGGCTTGTCCACTTGAAATACGAAACTGTTGTCATCACACAAGAGTTCTAGAATTTGACTCTGTTATGTCTATAGTTCGATTGCAATTTCCGATTATCCGTAATGGTGTTCCGTAGTTTAAAGTTTGTCTCGAAATATTTTCTCATTCTGATTGTCGCATGTTGAGACTTTTGATGGTGTACGCGATCGGATTTTCCCCCTTATACACGTCTTATAGGCTTATATGGTCGTGGAGAATAGGGGTCAAGTCTGTTAAAAGTGATTTAAATATCTTTTCATCAAGACTCTAAAAGCCTCACACTGAGAACCTCGTTGAACGCTTTAACTGAATTCTTGAACAAACTTAACTACATCCGAGAAAATCAACAGATTGTTACCTTGTTACTTTTCGGTGTTTGTTTTGCCTTGTTTTATGGAACTCTGAGTCACTGTTCACACTGGCGAGTGAAATCGATAAGCGATCTGTGAACGCCCGACTGCGAACTGGTCCACTGAGCGAGTTTGAACTCGATTTTCCCAAAACAAACCTGGATCGTTCGGTCCAAGCGTGAAAGACCCCGGGTAACATTGTCAAAATTACAATCTTCGTTGACATTCACGCTATGCAAGCCTCGAATATGATGGTTTCCAACTGAGTTACCTTAGCGTAATATAGACATAAAGATGTATTACATCAGTATTACGCCACCTTTTCATTCCGCACTGCGTGTCTATAAAGTTGAGGCGACATGCAGTCATAGCATGAGTGCTACCGCAAACAGTCGCACGTTTGTTTAGTTACTGGGCGATGCCAGTGTAAAAACAACCGAGAATGTCGGATATGACTCACCTCTGCTATAAAAAGGATAAGATCCGATTGCAAACAATAGGATGCTTATAAACTACTTCGGTGATCAGATATGTGACTGTAGAGCGAATGATAAAAATGAGAGCAATGAAAAAAGTGCCTGGATATTTATCATGCACGATAAACAGTTCAGTCTCATCGTATTACAGTTGGGTTTGAAATCGGGCGCAGCTAGCTTCCTCGATATACGAGGGGATCAAGATAGCAAACCAGAGATATAGCAGCAGACAATTCTCTAATCGATAGTGCCATACAGTAAGACATGTACTAGATGTCGTATTTATATACCTGTACGCAGATATTTCTATATTTTATAGATGTAAGGTCAACAAAGATAAAAATTTGTCTTACCCTGTCCATTTATCCCCGAGTGGAAAACAATTGATGATAGCAAAAACAAGCGGTACATTTTCATTGCCGTGCCCATTTCTACTGCTTTCTAGACACTGATTACGGTGTAAACTCTTCACAAGACCCAACCCCAATGAACACTAGATTAGAAAAAGCTGAAAGTACAAGGTCGGAAGATATCGGTCGAGGAATGCGCTCAACACCTGACTCTGATCAAAATTAACTGGCTTCGAAATGTCCAATTAACACACTGCTGCGCTTTTTATCTGTCAAGTAATGTGATATAGACGATCGCCGGGCATAGTTTGGAGGGCATTCTAGATTTTCTTGGCGATAATCGGCTGGGTGGCTCTGGGTGATAACCGAAGGATTGAATATAGCTTATAACGAATTGAAGGGGTATAGTATTTATTGACAATATACTTTGTTGCTAATTGTAATTAATTGTAAAAAGAATATTTTTAACAGACGTCCTGGACAGCAATGATTTACTAAATGCGATCCAGACATAATTTACACAACGAAGCAGTGTTAACCTGCAAGCAAGGAATGCTTTTTTATTCCTAATAACAACAAACGAACACTTTATAAAGCAAAGCGAAAAGGGAGTAAACTGTCGAATTTTTTGGAAACGAAATACGGAAGATCCGAGCTGAGCGCCTGAGTTCCTCGTCATGCAGAGCAAAGCCTGGTTTCCATATAGTTGTAATTGTTGTAATTCAGTCGGCGATTGATTGGCGATTGTTTGCGATCTTTTACAAGTCGTATTTCCATATAGTTGTAATTGTTGTAATTCAGTCGGCGATTGATCGGCGATTGTTTGCGATCTTTTACAAGTCGTATTTCCATATAGTTGTAATTGTTGTAATTCAGTCGGCGATTGATTGGCGATTGTTTGCGATCTTTTACAAGTCGTATTTCCATATAGTTGTAATTGTTGTAATTCAGTCGGCGATTGATCGGCGATTGTTTGCGATCTTTCACAAGTCGTATTTCCATATAGTTGTAATTGTTGTAATTCAGTCGGCGATTGATCGGCGATTGTTTGCGATCTTTTACAAGTCGTATTTCCATATAGTTGTAATTGTTGTAATTCAGTCGGCGATTGATCGGCGATTGTTTGCGATCTTTCACAAGTCGTATTTCCATATAGTTGTAATTGTTGTAATTCAGTCGGCGATTGATCGGCGATTGTTTGCGATCTTTTACAACAGTCGTGTTTCCATATAGTTGTAATTGTTGTAATTCAGTCGGCGATTGATCGGCGATTGTTTGCGATCTTTTACAACAGTCGTGTTTCCATATAGTTGTAATTGTTGTAATTCAGTCGGCGATTGATCGGCGATTGTTTGCGATCTTTTACAACAGTCGTGTTTCCATATAGTTGTAATTGTTGTAATTCAGTCGGCGATTGATCGGCGATTGTTTGCGATCTTTTACAACAGTCGTGTTTCCATATAGTTGTAATTGTTGTAATTCAGTCGGCGATTGATCGGCGATTGTTTGCGATCTTTTACAACAGTCGTGTTTCCATATAGTTGTAATTGTTGTAATTCAGTCGGCGATTGATCGGCGATTGTTTGCGATCTTTTACAACAGTCGTGTTTCCATATAGTTGTAATTGTTGTAATTCAGTCGGCGATTGATCGGCGATTGTTTGCGATCTTTTACAACAGTCGTGTTTCCATATAGTTGTAATTGTTGTAATTCAGTCGGCGATTGATCGACGATTGTTTGCGATCTTTTACAACAGTCGTGTTTCCATATAGTTGTAATTGTTGTAATTCAGTCGGCGATTGATCGGCGATTGTTTGCGATCTTTACAACAGTCGTGTTTCCATATGTAATTGTTGTAATTCAGTCGGCGATTGATCGGCGATTGTTTGCGATCTTTTACAACAGTCGTGTTTCCATATATAATTGTTGTAATTCAGTCGGCGATTGATCGGCGATTGTTTGCGATCTTTACAACAGTCGTGTTTCCATATGTAATTGTTGTAATTCAGTCGGCGATTGATCGGCGATTGTTTGCGATCTTTACAACAGTCGTGTTTCCATATAGTTGTAATTGTTGTAATTCAGTCGGCGATTGATCGGCGATTGTTTGCGATCTTTTACAACAGTCGTGTTTCCATATAGTTGTAATTGTTGTAATTCAGTCGGCGATTGATCGACGATTGTTTGCGATCTTTTACAACAGTCGTGTTTCCATATAGTTGTAATTGTTGCAATTCAGTCGGCGATTGATCGGCGATTGTTTGCGATCTTTACAACAGTCGTGTTTCCATATGTAATTGTTGTAATTCAGTCGGCGATTGATCGGCGATTGTTTGCGATCTTTTACAACAGTCGTGTTTCCATATATAATTGTTGTAATTCAGTCGGCGATTGATCGGCGATTGTTTGCGATCTTTACAACAGTCGTGTTTCCATATGTAATTGTTGTAATTCAGTCGGCGATTGATCGGCGATTGTTTGCGATCTTTACAACAGTCGTGTTTCCTTATGTAATTGTTGTAATTCAGTCGGCGATTGATCGGCGATTGTTTGCGATCTTTACAACAGTCGTGTTTCCATATGTAATTGTTGTAATTCAGTCGGCGATTGATCGACGATTGTTTGCGATCTTTTACAACAGTCGTGTTTCCATATAGTTGTAATTGTTGTAATTCAGTCGGCGATTGATCGGCGATTGTTTGCGATCTTTTACAACAGTCGTGTTTCCATATAGTTGTAATTGTTGTAATTCAGTCGGCGATTGATCGACGATTGTTTGCGATCTTTTACAACAGTCGTGTTTCCATATAGTTGTAATTGTTGTAATTCAGTCGGCGATTGATCGGCGATTGATCGGCGATTGTTTGCGATCTTTACAACAGTCGTGTTTCCATATGTAATTGTTGTAATTCAGTCGGCGATTGATCGGCGATTGTTTGCGATCTTTTACAACAGTCGTGTTTCCATATGTAATTGTTGTAATTCAGTCGGCGATTGATCGGCGATTGTTTGCGATCTTTTACAACAGTCGCGTTTCCATATGTAATTGTTGTAATTCAGTCGGCGATTGATCGGCGATTGTTTGCGATCTTTACAACAGTCGTGTTTCCATATGTAATTGTTGTAATTCAGTCGGCGATTGATCGGCGATTGTTTGCGATCTTTACAACAGTCGTGTTTCCATATGTAATTGTTGTAATTCAGTCGGCGATTGATCGGCGATTGTTTGCGATCTTTACAACAGTCGTGTTTCCATATGTAATTGTTGTAATTCAGTCGGCGATTGATCGGCGATTGTTTGCGATCTTTACAACAGTCGTGTTTCCTTATGTAATTGTTGTAATTCAGTCGGCGATTGATCGGCGATTGTTTGCGATCTTTACAACAGTCGTGTTTCCATATGTAATTGTTGTAATTCAGTCGGCGATTGATCGGCGATTGTTTGCGATCTTTACAACAGTCGTGTTTCCATATGTAATTGTTGTAATTCAGTCGGCGATTGATCGGCGATTGTTTGCGATCTTTACAACAGTCGTGTTTCCTTATGTAATTGTTGTAATTCAGTCGGCGATTGATCGGCGATTGTTTGCGATCTTTACAACAGTCGTGTTTCCTTATGTAATTGTTGTAATTCAGTCGGCGATTGATCGGCGATTGTTTGCGATCTTTACAACAGTCGTGTTTCCTTATGTAATTGTTGTAATTCAGTCGGCGATTGATCGGCGATTGTTTGCGATCTTTACAACAGTCGTGTTTCCTTATGTAATTGTTGTAATTCAGTCGGCGATTGATCGGCGATTGTTTGCGATCTTTACAACAGTCGTGTTTCCTTATGTAATTGTTGTAATTCAGTCGGCGATTGTTTGCGATCTTTACAACAGTCGTGTTTCCTTATGTAATTGTTGTAATTCAGTCGGCGATTGATCGGCGATTGTTTGCGATCTTTACAACAGTCGTGTTTCCATATGTAATTGTTGTAATTCAGTCGGCGATTGATCGGCGATTGTTTGCGATCTTTACAACAGTCGTGTTTCCATATGTAATTGTTGTAATTCAGTCGGCGATTGATCGGCGATTGCATGTTTGCGATCTTTACAACAGTCGTGTTTCCATATGTAATTGTTGTAATTCAGTTGGTGATTGATTGGCGATTGTTTGCGATCTTTTACAACAGTCGTGTTCCATATAGTTGTAATTGTTGTAATTCAAATCGCCGATTCGCTCGGACTGAGGACTTCTCGGTTTTGACAAAGTTCAGATGAGCTAAGTTTGATATTCAAAAACAAATTGAATGACTAAAACTTTGTTTGTGATCATTTTCACAAGTTTATATAACAATATAACAAGCATTATTTAATTATTTACAAGTTCAGTAACTTAGCCGCTTATAAATCTCATGTTTCGTGAATGTTAGACGACAGTTGCAAACATTTGAGCTGGCGTACGGCATTCAAGTCTTCGAACTAGTCATTTAGTAGACTTCTTTAACAAAATCGAGGGTTTTTTGAAAGGATTTGGCCGGTTTTTGTAAATAATTTTGTGTTTTACGTTGCAAACATTTAGCAAAAAGTCGCCGACTGATGTTTCCATTAACTGTTGTCGCATCGGCGACTGTTGTAATTGTTGTAGAAGTTGATCCTGATTCAACTTCTACAACAGTCGCCGACTGTCGCCGATTGGATTACAACAAGCGTTTCCATTAAGTTGTAATTGTTGTAAGACTTGATCGGCGACAGTCGCCGACTGAATGTCTGAATTACAACAATTACAACTATATGGAAACCAGGCTTAAAATGTTGCTACTGTTTCCGCTCAGAAGTCGGAAGTCGGAACGTCAGTATTTCCTTCCAAAAAATCTCAGCAGCTTACCACCTTTTCCCTTTGATATATATCCAGAACACCTAAGCAGCACTATAGGCAGTGGCGCAACTAGGCATCTGGGGGCCCATGGGATTGACTACTTCGGGGGCCCTTTCCGATTTAGTGACCGCATTTCTAGGGGGGTTCGGGAGCATGCTACCCTGGAAAATTTTTGAATCTAGGGTCTCTGAAATGGCATTTCCTGCACTTTGAGGGCACTTTTGAGCAAAATATAATCACTCACACTCCGATTCAAAATCTGTTAAAGTGGGCAGATTATTTGAATAGATTCATAACTGCATTCATTCCATTCCGCACAGCCTGCGCGCAGACATTTTACCCAATCTCCGCAGATTGGGTAAAAAGTCAGTGCACACTGCACATGCTAATAAGGGCACTTCTTGCCAAAAAATTTTTGGGGTAAATACCCCCCACCACCCGGTCGCGCCGCCCCTGCGTATGGGTGTCAAAGCATCCCCTCACCCCCCAAGAGAAGATTTTCAGTGTAAGACTCAGACTGTCAGACAAAGTGGCGGGCCCTGAAGGTGCGACAAACCAGTAGAAGGGTCCGGGGAAATGCTCCCCCAGGAAATTTTTGATTTTCTAATGCTCTGAAACGCTATTTCCTGCATTTTGAGGGAAGTTATAACCATCAGAAAGGGGAGTTCTATGGAACCTACGGATCTCGTCACAAAATGCTCGCGGCCCCTAATTAATTCCTTTTGCTTGGGGCAGTTGCGCCACCGACTATAGGCTTTTTTCGTCCAAACATGTTAAACATGTGAACATGTGAACATGTGAATGACTTGCCTTGGGCCAGAAAGGATCATGCACATTGCACGAAACTATATGCACCTTATAGGATTGACATTTTATAGCCCGTTGGCTACTTGTCGCCAAGGCCAATTTACACGACAAGAATCTTAGGTTACGGTACTCCTAAATTTAAGAGTGCCGTAACCTGCCCAATTTAAGAATTTGATCCCCGGGCCAATACGCAACCTCGTTCCCAGGGCCCTTATCTCCGCTCGCTGCGAAAAGTACCCTGGCATGGGCTGGTCACGTGTCACCCAGATTCTGGGTGATAGCAAAAGATAATTTATTGGGAGGGGATGGTAGAGGATTAGGGAATTTAGAGGAGAGACGACAATCACAATTGAGAAAATATATGAATCACCTACTTGGTCAAGATATGGTCAAGAGGATTGTCCACAATAATCTCTTTCAGTTTCTTCTTCCAAAATAACAAAGCAGGCAGCACATGGAAGATTAAGGACTTTCCATAGCCCGTCGATAGAGCAGCAAGTAAGTCTCTACCCAAGAACAAACTTTCCAAGCAAATCACCTGCAGTTTGGTCGTAAAACTTTGTCCCAGTATGGACTATTTATAATAGCAAAATTAAGACAAGAAAGGAAGGTATAACACTTCGAAGATTTCAACATGACGTCTGGTCGAGCGTAACAATAAGCACATTAATAGGACCCCCTCCCACAATGATATTTTTTGTTCAGCGACACGTGACTAGCCCAGCCCAGGCCAATACGCCGAACGATTTTATTCAGCACGGGGAAAGGTATTGGGCCATAAAACGCCTGCATGTGCCGAAGTATCAAAGAAAAGGATTAATAATTAAACCTTTATAGCCCGTTCACCACTCGGTTGCATGACCGCTTTAAAAATATTATTCATCGCCACACGATATTACTCAGCAAAAAAAGTCTTGGCGGCAATCAAGGTTCTACTCCGAGTGATAAACCATACAGGGTAAGACCTTCGGTTTACTAGTTCGACGCTCTGCCGACAGAGGTGGGGCTACATGGTCAAGTTGGGAGCACCTAATATCATTATTCTCCACCTGAGTTCGCTCCTTTTTGGTGTTAGTCGGCAGCAAAATGGCTGTTATTTTTAATCAGTTTTTCGCGTCTCGCTGATGTTTTTTTGCGCTGTTGCAATAAGTGGTAGGTGGTGGTTTTAATCAACATTTAATGTTAGTGGGCAGAGTGAATTGCATGCGGGAAGCTGCGGTAATTGTTTGTTTGATCAGAAAGCAGTCTGCATGCAATTGCTCACATTGAACAACGTCATTGCGGCACGCACGCCGACGGTTGCATGTAGTTTAAAATCTTACACGCAGTTGAAAGAATAACGACAGATCGACATATCTACACTTCGAATTTCACAAACCCGTTTTTTGTTACGTTTCCGATTGTTTTTGGTACATTTTGGTACGTTTTATTCCGTTTCTGTATGTTTTGGTACGTTTCTGTAAGTTTTGGTACGTTTCTGTATGTTCTGGTACGTTTTGGTACGTTTCTGTATGTTTGGTATGTTTTGGTACGTTTCTGTATGTTTTGGTACGTTTTGGTACATTTCTGTATGTCTTGGTACGTTTTGGTACGTTTCTGTATGTCTTGGTACGTTTCTGTATGTTTTGGTACGTTTCTGTACGTTTTGGTACGTTTCTGTATGTTTTGGTACGTTTTGGTACGTTTCTGTATGTTTTGGTACGTTTTGGTACATTTCTGTATGTCTTGGTACGTTTTGGTACGTTTCTGTATGTTTTGGTACGTTTCTGTATGCTTTGGTACGTTCTGTATGTTTTAGTACGTTTCTGTATGTTTTGGTATGTTTTGGTACGTTTCGGTACATTTCTGTATGTCTTGGGACGTTTCTGTATGTTTTGGTACATTTTGGTTACGTTTCTCTATCCTCGGCGCTTATGTACCCAAGGTATTTATGTAATCCAAGCACTTATAATGTACCCCAAGCACTTAAGCGCCCCAGGAACGTATCTACCCCGTCAATACCTTTCCTCTGAAACCATGCTGACTTCATACAATTCTCTCTTTGTACCATACATTAACTATTGTAATCTTATTTAGGCATTCACCTATTCCGCAACTATCAACCGTTGATGCTTGTTGGCGCTCGTATATACTGGAATTGTTAACCCTTTCAACCCTAGAGGGCTCCTAATGACGAGCAAAATCGTCTAGCGTTAGCCAGAGTAAAATATTAACAGGGAGTTCAGAGTTGAGAGATATGGTTAATGCTTGTGTATGGTTGTTGATGCTTGTGTATGGTTGTTGATGCTTGTTTATGGTTGTTGATGCTTGTGTATGGTTGTTGATGCTTGTGTATGGTTGTTGATGCTTGTGTATGGTTGTTGATGCTTGTGTATGGTTGTTGATGCTTGCGTATGGTTGATGCTTGTTTATGGTTCTGTATGGTTGTTGATACTTGTGTATGGTTGTTGATGCTTGTTTATGTTTGTTGCTGCTTGTGTATGGTTGTTGATGCTTGTTTATGGTTGTTGATGCTTGTGTATGGTTGTTGATGCTTGTGTATGGTTGTTGATGCTTGTGTATGGTTGTTGATGCTTGTGTATGGTTGTTGATGCTTGTGTATGGTTGTTGATGCTTGTGTATGGTTGTTGATGCTTGTGTATGGTTGTTGATGCTTGTGCATGGTTGTTGATGCTTGTGTATGGTTGTTGATGCTTGTGTATGGTTGTTGATGCTTGTGTATGGTTGTTGATGCTTGTGTATGGTTGTTGATGCTTGTTGATGCTTGTGTATGGTTGATGCTTGTGCATGGTTGTTGATGCTTGTGTATGGTTGTTGATGCTTGTGTATGGTTGTTGATGCTTGTGTATGTTTGTTGATGCTTGTGTATGGTTGTTGATGCTTGTGTATGGTTGTTGATGCTTGTGTTGATGCTGCAGGTCAGAGATCTGCTACTGGTACTATGTACCCCAGTACAACCTGCCGCATAGTCGGGCCGTCGGCGACTAAACCGGCAACCCCTCCAGGCTTGCCTGGAGAGGAGGGTGAGTGGACACCCGGCTAGGACTAAAAACAAGACCTACAAAGGGCGGATGAGCTCCCTTGGAGCCAACGGCCATCCTCTGCAGCTGAACTTGTCCTCCAGTCGTCGAGGTATCCTTGCCACTGGAATCAGGGCAAGTGATGTCAAGGATTGTGGGAACTTCGTCGTGCAACTTTGTACTCACGTTAAAAATTCACGCACAGCTTCTACTTGGAAAACAACGAAAGCCCTGCGGCGATTGGTAAGCAGCGACGGGAGCAGGATTGTGAAGTCTGGAAGCTTTTAGTTGCAAACCAGCACGTAGGTGGTGCAGGTCAAGTTACAGTCGCTCTGCTCTTGGATTTGGAAACAGAAGAGTAGTTCGGTAGTAGCCTCCATGTCTGAGCAGCCCTTTTCAGGAGCCACTCTGCTCACCCCGCAAGGGGAAGGGGTTAGAAAAGGTACCCCAAACATAGTCTGTTTCCTTACACTCCTGGCTGGGGAACCGCACCCAGCGGGATCACCTCTACGCGGCCGAAAACAAAGAAAACAAAGAAAGCAACAACTACATTTTGGTACATGGAATGTAAGAACTCTCATGGATAATGAACGTAGTGAGAGACCCGAGAGACGAACGGCTTTCGTTGCTCGAGAGCTTCGCCTGTATGACATTGACATTGCGGCGCTTCAAGAGACCCGTCGCGCCGGTGAAGGACAACTGACAGAAACAGGGGCAGGATACACTTTCTTCTGGAAGGGGAAAGAGGAGAACGAACAAAGAATTCATGGTGTTGGTTTTGCCATCAAGAATGAGCTGGTCAGGAACCTGGAGGAGCTGCCGGTTGGTGTCAACGAGCGGCTGATGACGCTCCGTATCAAGCTCAACTCCAACCAACAAGCGACAGTGATCTCCGCATATGCGCCAACCCTGTTGGCTGAACCTGAAGATAAAGAGATATTCTATTCCACACTTGACTCTGTACTATCACAGGTACCACGCAACCACAAGATCATTCTCCTTGGAGACTTCAACGCTAACTCCAATGGGGTCCAGCTTCTGACCAAATGCGCGGAGCACCAGCTGGTGATCACAAACACCCTCTTCCGGCAGAAGAATAGGAATAAGACATCATGGAGACATCCCAGATCACGTCATTGGCACATGATAGATTATGTCATTATACGTAGTTGTGACAGAAAAGACGTTCTTATCACCAAAACAATGACATCATCGGATGAGTGCTGGACCGATCATAGGCTCATACGATCCTCCATGTCCTTTGTCCTCCGTCAAAACAGAGAAAGGCAAAGAAACAGAAGAGGCCCAAGTATAACTTAGGGCAACTCGATCTTCCTGAGAAACGAGTTGAGTTCCAGACAAAAATGAGTGAAGCGCTGCTGAATGTAGAAAACACCAATGTGGGGTGTCTCTGGCATGGTTTGAAGACTGCCATCAAAACAACATGTGATGAGACACTGGGTACTCAGAAGCGACACCATGAGGACTGGTTTGATGACGATGACGCAGAGGTGGAGCAGATGATCGCTGAGAAACGTAGGAGATTCTCTGTTTGGCAGAACGACATCAGGAATGAAGAAAAGAAACAGCAATATCACGAAATGAGATCAGAAGTCCAGCACCGGGTTCGTAAGATAAAAAACAACTGGTGGGAGCAGAAGGCTTTGGAGATGCAAGTCCTATATGACACAAACAACAGCAGAGCCTTTTTCACAGCTATTAAAAAGATCTATGGGCCAACATCCCAGGGTGTTAGGCCGGTTGTTGGCAAGGATGGCACTCTTCACAAGGACATGGCTGGTATCCGCGACAGGTGGAGAGAGCACTTCTGTGAGTTGCTCAATCAGAACCCCTCTGTAGACAATGCTGAAGTGGAGAAACTGCCTCAACTTCCGATAAAGATTCATCTTGATGAATCACCGACACCTGAGGAGGTTTCCACAGCTATCTGTGCCATGAAGAATGGCAAAGCTGTTGGTCCAGATGGTATCCCGGCAGAAGTATACAAGGCGGCGGGCTCGGACCTTGCAGAAAAGCTGCATGTTTTCTTCACTCGGATCTGGGAAGAGGAAGTTATCCCCAGTGATCTTCGAGACGCTTTGATTGTCACCATATTTAAGAAAGGTGAGAAGACAAGCTGTGGAAACTATCGAGGCATCTCCCTGCTCTCGATAGCTGGAAAGATCCTCGCTCGCATTCTCGCATGCCGTCCCACCCCTATCGCCGAAGAGGTCCTTCCGGAGTCGCAATGTGGTTTCAGACCAGCACGTGGGACTGTTGACATGATATTCTCGGCACGACAGATTCAAGAAAAGTGCAGAGAACAGCATAGAGACCTCTACATGGCTTTCATCGATCTAACCAAGGCGTTTGATTCCGTGGACCGGCCTACGCTGTGGAGAGTGCTGTCTAGAATCGGCTGTCCTGAGAAATACATAAAAATAGTCCGGCTACTGCATGACAACATGTCTGCATCAGTTCTGATTGATGGCGAGTCTACCGAAAGTTTTGAAGTGAAGACCGGAGTTAAGCAGGGATGTGTCATAGCCCCAACACTCTTCTCGATATTCATCTCCGCTGTACTATACTTGGTGAAGGAGAGACTACCCCGAGGCATAGATATGCAATACCGGATGGACGGCAAGCTCTTCAACCTACGACGACTTAGGGCTAAGACGCTGACTACTCACATGACCGTGCTTGAGCTCCAATACGCCGATGACAATGCCATAGTGGCCCACACAGAGGAAGACCTTCAAGCAGCCATGGATGCTTTCAGCCATGCCTACAACGCGCTAGGCCTCACACTTAATGCTCGGAAGACAAAGGTTCTATTCCAACCATCACCTGAAAACACACATGAACGACAACAGCCAGAGATCACAGCTGGTGAGCAGTGCCTTAGCTCTGTCGACCATTTTACATATCTTGGTAGCTGCCTGTCAAGTAAGGCAGACCTAGACGCTGAAATACAAGTCCGTCTGAATTCAGCTAGTGGTGCCTTCGGACGACTCAGAGCCCGAGTGTTTGGTAACAAAGACATCTACACCAATACCAAGACAAAGGTCTACAAAACCATAATCCTGCCAACCCTGCTATATGGTTCAGAAGCTTGGACCACCTACAGTCGCCACCTCAAAAGTCTTGAGAAATACCACCAGCGATGTCTCCGCCGTATACTTAACATCAAATGGCAGGACAGACGAATCAACAGTAGTGTTTTGGAAGAGGCCAATGTCACAAGCATTGAGTCCATCATCATCAAGAACCAACTTGGTTGGGCTGGTCACATTGTGCGTATGCCCATGTCCAGGCTTCCAAAGAAGATCCTGTACGGTGAGCTGACCAATGGGAAGCGAAACCAAGGTGGCCAACGAAAGCGTTTCAAGGACAACTTGAAACACAACCTAAAGCAATGTGCTATTAACACCGAGGACTGGGAGCAACAGGCCAGCAACAGACCTGGCTGGAGACACGCCATCCACACTGGTGCAGCGCACAGTGAGCAACAGAGGAAGGAGCACAGTGAGAGACTCCGGTCAGCAAGAAAAGTGAGACAACAGGCTGTCAGCACAGCTCCAACCTCTACAGAGTTCAGATGCCCCATCTGTCTACGAATTTGCCTTTCAAGAATCGGACTCCACAGTCATCAATGAACTCATAAACAATGAACACTGACATCACATATTTTTAACAAGTAGACATCTTACTCGGTTCGAGGGATTGCCAACATGGTTGTTGATGCTTGTGTATGGTTGTTGATGCTTGTGTATAGTTGTTGATGCTTGTGTATGGTTGTTGATGCTTATGTATGGTTGTTGCTTGTGTATGGTTGTTGATGCTTGTGTATGGTTGTTGATGCTTGTGTATGGTTGTTGATGCTTGTGTATGGTTGTTGATGCTTGTGTATAGTTGTTGATGCTTGTGTATGGTTCTTGATGATTGTGTATAGTTCTTGATGCTTGTGTATGGTTGTTGATGCTTGTGTATGGTTGTTGATGCTTGTGTATGGTTGTTGATACTTGTGTATGGTTGTTGATGCTTTTTTATGGTTGTTGATGCTTGTGTATGGTTGTTGATGCTTGTGTATGGTTGTTGATGCATGTGTATGGTTGTTGATGCTTGTTGATGTTTGTGTATGGTTGTTGATGCTTGTGTATGGTTGTTGATGCTTGTGTATGGTTGTTGATGCTTGTGTATGGTTCTTGATGCTTGTGTGTGGTTCTTGATGCTTGTGTATGGTTGTTGATGCTTGTGTATGGTAGTTGATGCTTGTTTATGGTTGCTGATGCTTGTGTATGGTTGTTGATGCTTGTGTATGGTTGTTGATGCTTGTGTATGGTTGTTGATGCTTGTGTATGGTTGTTGATGCTTGTGAATGGTTGTCGATGCTTGTGTATGGTTGTTGATGCTTGTGTATGGTTGTTGATGCTTGTGTATGGTTGTTGATGCTTGTGTATGGTTGTTGATGCTTGTGTATGGTTGTTGATGCTTGTGTATGGTTGTTGATGCTTGTTTATGGTTGTTGCTTGTGTATAGTTCTTGATACTTGTGTATGGTTGTTGATGCTTGTGTATGGTTGTTGAAGGTTTTTGATGCTTGCAGAAACTTGTTAATGGTTCTTAATGATTGTTTTTTGTTGATGCCTATTGATGTTTGTGTACAGTTGATGCTTCTTTTTGGTTGTCGATGCTTGTTGATGTTTGTGTGTGGTTTTTAATGTTTGTATATGGTTGTTGATGCTTGCAGATACTTATTAATGGTTCTTGATTCTTTTTTTCCGGTTGTCGATGTATGTTAATGCTTGTTGACTCTTGTTGATGCTTAAAGTGTATAGTTGAATGCAAAAATTTTTTTTTGATTTCAATTTTTATTGTTATATTGAGGTTTGTTAGTCCAAAAATGGTAATGAGATGACGTCAAAGTAGGAATTTGTGTTTCTTTCTATTTTTTATAATAAACCACTTTTAATGAAAGAAGTGATAAAATTTAGAATATATACTATTCAAGTATGTCATTAAGATGTAAATTGTGTAATATTCCGCCTGCAATAAAACGCTGTGCATGCAAATTATGCCTACTTTAACGTCACATTCATTACCATTTTGGAAATACAAACTTCAATATAACAATAAATAGAAGCTCAAATCAAAAAGATATTTTGGCATTCAACTACACAGAAACTATATCAATAATATCGTATTTAGGGTAATAGACAGTAGACACTTTAAATAAAATAACTCATCAGACATCTCTGACTCATTCTCATTTTTAGTAGAAAGACACTTTAATTTTAAGCACCACAGGGTGGCAAATCACGTTGCTTAAAGATAATTATAATCGCAAGCGGTAAGAGAAGCGTCTTATTTTTACATCCCCATGGCGTTACAGGTGGCCCAACCTCACACTTGGTTTACAGTTGTTATTGTTGTATTTGTTATATAAACTTGGAAAATGTTGCTGTATTTTAACTTCTAGTTTCGTAAATCAATAAAATAAACTTACTTTTGACAGTTCATCTTTCATGTTGTCCACCTTCAGTGAGTTGAGACTTGATAATTATAAAGCGGCCGAACGCCATTCGAAATGGCTTAACTCGCTGAAAATAGACAACATGAAAGATCAACTATCAAAAGTAACTTTATTTTATCGATTTACGGAACTATAAACGGCAAAATTTTCCAACAACGGGTGATGGCATCAACGAAGGTTTTTCTTTTATTTACATTGTAATTTCCTGTAATGTTCTTTTTCTTTTTTTCTTTATCATTATTATTAGCTCTGAATTCTCATTTCTTTTCAGGTTTCTGTAGTTTCTACCGCTTTACTCCCACTGACTAGTCTCCTTCGCAGACGTTCTTATGGCTCGCTAACACTCCACACAGTTTCTTGAAAAATGGAAAATACAAGTTTGAGAGACCAAAACACGTGATCAAACACTTCGGGAAAAGAATAAAACTAAATGTTATGCATAATTAAGCAATCTGACAATCAAAAACTGCTACCAAATAAATAGCAACAGTTGTTGCTATGGCAACAATGACGTTTCAAAATGGCTGACAATTACCCTTTATTTAAAAAAATTCTGTAGAACGGAATTTTTTAAAAATTAACAAACATGATTTTTCCGGAAAAAAAATTATTCGTTCTACAGAACTCTTTTAAAATCGGCCTATTGATTACTCATACTTCAAGAAAAGTTTTAATGAAAAAACAAAATTGGGGTCACCAAAGTTTTTTACGAATTATATTAGTTTGAAGGGTAATTGGCAGCCATTTTGAAACGTCATTGTTGCCATAGCAACAACTATTGGTATTTATTTGGTAACAGTTTTTGATTGTCAGACTGTTTAGTTATGCATAACATTTAGTTTTATTCTTTTTTGGAATTGTTTATGCACGTGTTTTGGACTCCAAACTTGTATTTTCCATTTTTCAAGAAACTGTGTGGAGCCACCTTAACTCGTTCTGCCGCGCGTTTGTTTACTTGATTGTATGAATGAATATAGCTGAAAGGAACTCACATAGAACATCAAAACCTTGTTTGTGCGTTTCGAGACGTAGCGAAGACTTAATAAATTAGTTAGTCTTCGTGAAGACACTTACGCGAGTTAGCCAAGACAATGATCTTTTATTAATTCTTTGAAAGTTTTCATGGCGATAATGTAATATAAATAAGTTTTGATGAAGGCCTGAGTCAACAGGCCGAAAGCTTAGCAAAGAAATATTTTACCTGGTGTTTCCACAAAACTTATTTATAATCTTTTTATTAACGATACTTTACAAAAAATTGCATCGATATAACTAACAGTGTAAAACTGCAGTAAAACTAACGTAACTTTGCCCAAATGAAGCAACATTTGCTTGGTAATTGTTAATTTCGTGTTGAAATCATCAACGTGCCCGCCTCGGCCTCATGTAATCGCAATATAAATCTCACCCCGGGCCAAATCAGCCCCTATAAGTTCTCCCTCCCTCCCCCTCAGTCAGGATACTAATCGATTGTCAAAAAAGCAAATAATTTCACATTTTAGCATCTCATTAATTATCAATTTGTCTATCCCCGAACATTTGATTGGCTATTTCTTAACTACGTCACCCTATTGGCATACATAAGTTTTACTTATGTTATAATTTTGTTTACTATTGTTTATTCCATCACATTTTACTCTGATGAAGAGTTCGCTCGAAACGTCAGTATTTCATTATCAAAATCTAATCTCGGCAGTTTACCACCTTCTCACTTTTCACTCTAAAAAGCAATTAGACTGATGTCGCATTTTGATAATAGACTTTTCCGCATGAAGTGCGTGGATAACGCTTTGAGAGATTTGATTGGCTCAAGCAAAACTTCGGACATCCAAAACTTCGGACAAACATTGGACATTAGCCAATCAGATTTGTCAAAAAGAAAGATCACGTGATAATAATACTATTTACAATTTATATTGCGCATATTCTATACAATAATCATATGCGCATATACAATAATCATCGGCTCACGAATTACAGCTAAGACCTAGGTGTTGGTTTTGCGGAGGGAGGAAAACCGGAGAACCCGGTGAAAAACCCTCGAAGCACAGGAGAGACCAACTAAACTCTACTCACATGAGTCTCAAGCTCGAGAACAGGGTTATTCCCAGACGGTCACCCATCCAAGTACTAACTCCGTCCAACCGGGCTTAACTATTGGTGAGAGGCAGCGCCCTAACAGCACACGCCAACCGTGCTCCCCTCATTCACTTCCTGCGGAAAGGTCTATTGGGAACTGTCAGTAGCGTAGCCAGGAAGCAGATGTCATGTGGGCACAACATGGGCACAGATCTCAACATACTCTGGTGGGTTTTTTGTTATTACAGTGATTTACAGTCACAGGGCCGTAGCCACCAATTTTGAAGTACAGTATGTCCGGTTGGTACACGCCACGGAAATGCTATTTCCTGCATTTTGGGGGCAATTTTAACAACAAAAAAGATAAAATAAAAACCAGTGAAAATCATGATTTTATAGTCAGTTTGTAAACAGTAAATTTATACATAATCTTCCTAGTGGCTATACTCTATACTTAAATTACTTTGCCTATATAATGAGAGCTAGATCTGTCTGCAATATTTCACCGGGCACACGCAGGTTTCACCCGGGCACAGGCCCGGGTAGGCCCGGGTGTAGCTACGCCACTGGGAACTGTATCTTTCAGTTTGCGTTTACTACGTGCGAATGGTAGCAAACAGTGTGAATGACTGAGCTTTAGCATTCAGACATTCAAATTATGAATTCTCCATTTTCGCACGCAAAATACACCACAGCGCCCGATCAAGACTCAAGTTACTGGCTAAAATATATTTTAGCCCGCTGATTTGAGTCTATCAGTTTTAACAGTTCTAAATCACTATTGGTTTGTTGTTTATGGAATTGTATACTTTTCTTTTCAATACTTTGAAGCAAAGATTGTTTTGATGAAAAATGTTGCGTTTTTCTGCCAAGTATAAATATTTATTGCAACGAAATACACGCCGGCGGTCAAGATACCGTTTACTGTCCTGTCTTTGATTTTCTTCCAAATGCCTACTAAAATTATTACTAGAAATACATGATCGCAACAACCCCTCGCCCACTTTTAATATATACATTTTTGTAAACCACCCCCACCACCACACACACTTTCTGGTTTTGGTTGGGGTTTTTTTGTATTTAAGTCTACCTGTATTATAGTTTTTATATTTAGTCTATGTAATAATAAAATTAACAGCCTGAAAAATTTTGAATAGAAAGAGAGAAACAAACCAGTATAACTTCAAAGAAAATTCATTGACAAAGTTCACCTGGCTGTAGTCATGTACTGTAGTATTAAGTATTGACACACCGAAAGAGCATACAATGTCAATATTAAAAAAGAAACTATAGCCCTAATTAGTTTAGGGACTATAGTCCTAAGTCTAAGACTGTAGTCGTAAGACTAAATTTATAAGACTATAGTCGTAAGACTAAATTTATAAGACTATAGTCCTAAGACTAAATTTATAAGACTATAGTCCTAAGACTAAATTTATAAGACTATAGTCCTAAGACTAAATTTATAAGACTATAGTCCTAAGACTAAATTTATAAGACTATAGTCGTAAGACTAAATTTATAAGACTATAGTCCTAAGACTAAATTTATAAGACTATAGTCGTAAGACTAAATTTATAAGACTATAGTCCTAAGACTAAATTTATAAGACTATAGTCCTAAGACTAAATTTATAAGACTATAGTCCTAAGACTAAATTTATAAGACTATAGTCCTAAGACTATAAAATTTATGAGACTATAGTCCTAGGACTAAATTTATAAGACTTCATAACAAATTTTCATTCAAAATAGGTAATAGTGGCCAAGAAAAGACACAAGGCCACGTCCTAGTGTCCAAAGACAACTGCAGACAAGAATATTATTTTGTATATTGCATGATTTTCTTTTTCAAGACTCAGCTAAACTGGTAAATATGAATCTCCTACCCTTAAACTTTCTTCTGCTTTTGTCACCACAAACACTGCCAATTCAGTCTATACTCTTTTCAGAATTCATAGTTTTTCTCGTTCGGTTTCTTTCGGTTTCTCCGTGACCAGGCGCGATTCAGTTCTCTTCAATATCTAAAAAGCCGTTTGTTTCAAACTGATTTCTTCATCGTTCTCCCTCGAGTTAAGTAGAATCATAGTTAATATGGTAGAATACACCAGAGCAGATTTATTTACAGGCTTCGGCCAGTTTCAGGACACAGTGTCGTTTTCGGTCTACCATGCCCTGCTATTCGAATTCCGAACTGCGAAAGTTGCGGATTTGTTGACATATATATATATATATATATATATATATATATATATATATATATATATATATATATATATATATAATATATATAAACATCTCGCAGAATTTCTTTCCCACTTGCGTGTAATTTCGCGTGTACTCCACGCGTGTCGAGATTAGCACCCTCACCGGGCTCCGGGCCTTCGGCCCGTCGCCCGGCTCGGGGATAATACGAATACAAGTTGATGTCCTTGGCCATAAATATATCTTGGCCCTTCTTAGAGCTAATTTTAATCCTCGCCTTGGGCTAAAACGAGCCTGAGTCGGGCCAAAAACATATTTATGCCCGCGAGCATCAACTCTATTGTTATTTAGTAGAAACTTACTAGTATTCTATTGCAAATGCTGCAATCTGATTGGCAACTCTACTCGATATCTATTCGTCAATAGATAGCGAGTAGCAAATTGAGTACCAGTACTCGCGCGGCCATGTAGTAAAACAACATGGAGGACACGAGGAGTGACAGATTGTTTTGCTGGTTGACAGATGGTTTTCGCACAGAAACAATGGTTATGCTTCGTTTTTTGAAATAATTTGGAAGAACTAAGGTACACAAGTTAGTTTCTACTAAAACAATTAGATTATTCGTTCTCAATTTCTATGAGATGATAGTTTACTCAAGCTCCGCTCTCGTCAACTATTCACTCATAGAAATTTCGAGCTCATAATCTAATTGTTAAATAAAACTAGAGTATTAGGGCCTGTTCACATGAGGCGAGTTATCTTGGGGGTTAGGGTTATTCCTACCCTACCCCCGAGATATCTCGTTGTTAGTTTATTTCCATGTTAAAAAAAGTAAACCGTTCACATGAGACCGAGATGTGCGTACATTGTATAAAACATTCTAATTGATACGCACTATTCTTGTTCACCTGCCATTTGTGTGCGTTTAATTGTTGACGTTACTAGCGCGTTCTTTTATTCACATGAAAGCTAGGGTTATCTTGGTGGCCAGCGACAACTCGGTAGTTGTGTTTTATCATGTGAAACAGGGTCAACTTTGACCCTAGCCCCCGAGTTATCCCTACCCCCGAGGTAACCCGGTCTCATGTGAACAGGCCCTTAGGATAATGTTTAGATCAAAAATACAAAACAGTGTACAATGAACAAGCTATAGGTAAAGGAAAATTGTAATGTATATTGTAGAGTGGATACCGTCCGTTCTCTTTTATTTAGTAAATTTCCAACCGGAGGTTTGTAATAATTCTTTCCAACCCGATTTTCTTTCGCGGTCTGCATGGTTTACGCTATAAATATATGCGATCTTTATTTCACATGGAGAGCCGAGTTGACACTTGGTTTTGTTAAAGTTTCAAAAACTCATTAATAATTCATGAGGAAAACACAAAAGAAAATCATGACCGTATCGTATCTTTATATGTGATAAAGATTTCTCCTGATTTACATAAACTTTAGCTTTGATTTTCTCGGCTTAGACAAGGTTATTTTTCAAACTAACTCCGCCAATCAACTTACCAAGTGGTTCGTTTTTGAAGCCGTATAATAAACTCGCAGTTCGTGTTTTATCAGATATAAAAACACTCGGCTTCGCCTCGTGTCTTTATACCTGATAAAACACTCCTGCTCGTTTATTATACAGTACATAAAGATTTAACAAAATATAATCACTTTTCTACTTACCAACCTAAATTTTCTCAGCTTGTTACCGCGGGAACGCAACATTTTTTTGTTTTTCCCAATCTTAAAGATATACAAAATTTTCCAATATATTAAAATGTTGTGTAAATAATTTGACATTATAAGTTAAATCCATTTGAAGTGCTGTAAAATTGATATTCTTTATTGTAATATGGCTAGAGTTTCGCTGGATACAACGATGACTGTCATTGGTTGGTTTGTGGTCACATGACCTTAGCTAAATTTCAATGTCTACCGAGCGGGCAATAATTGAGAACTTATTGCCGGCTCGGTCAATAAGTTTTCAATTGTCGACCGCTAGAACTTTGAACTCTTCACGGTTTCCTATAAACAAAATCTTGTTTGGTAAGAAAAAGAGAATATTTATAGGTCTTCAAAGCATGTGTGAAGATTAACTGGAGAAATGTATTGCTGTTCTTTTGTTCTGAGACTCATAATCGTTTGTTTGATGTGAAATTACAGAGCCAGGCGAAATGTTTTGGTAAGTCTTTCAGTTTGTCTTTTCGTTTATGTACTTTCCCTTGATAAACGTTGAAATTATTCAGCGAAACTCAAGCTATACATTAACAAAACACTTAATGTCTGCTCCCTCGGGAAACAGTTAGTTTTGTTTTCCCTCGAGTCTCGATGTTTCAAGAGACGAAAGACTCTCGGGAAAACAAAACTAACTGTTCCCTCGGGAGCAGACATTAAATGTATATTATTTTAAGGGTGCGTTCGTTTGGGACTATTCCTGACTAGTTCAAGAGCTCTTCTTAAGCAGCGCGAACACGCCAAATTTTGGGCTTTTGACTAAAATCGTCACGTGTGCGGTGTCGTTACTAAGCAATTTTTATCAGCCGATTTTTATTGACAATATCAAACTGGTTTCATATTGTCAAAATATCGTATCATGCCGTGTGTGGCGATTAACAATTTTTATCGTTCACTGATCATTATTCTTGCTGTATTTTAAAATAGTTCCCATTTCTGTAAAAATTGTCAGTTATTTTAATCCTCTGGATTTCTGCACTGTCATGTTTAAGGAGTATATGTATATATATATATATATATATATATATATATAAAATGAAAAAAATCGCTTTAAGAAAACCTTCTTATTTGCATGAAAGAACTTTTGAAGTGGTACAGACTGGTCGTTACAACTCTCGCGTATTCATTATTGAAACATTGCATGCTCACGCGGGAAACTGCAACGCGGGAAACTATATACAACGCAGGAAACTACAAAGGGAAACATTTGTCTCATGAAACGTGAACATACGCCAATAGCAGTCTAAGCTATTAGCCTTTTCAGAATTGCGCTAGAGACCTGGGGATAGCAAGGTTGACAATGCATCATGGAACTGTTTTGGGAGACGGGTTCTTTGTCTCGTCATCCAAAACAGCCCCATGATGCATTGTCAACCTCGCTATCCCCAGATCTCTAGCGCAATTCCGAAATGGCTAATAGAACAATGTCACCAAATACATCACTGCATAATGACTTCTTGCACGCTTAAAAACCATTAATAATTCATGAGGAAAACAAAAGGCTGAAATCAGCAACATGTCGGTGGTTTTTATTCTTAAAGTGTCTATCTCACGTTTGGGGATTTTACATATTAGTAATATTTGGGTCTTCCTGAACAAAATCATAATATATCTTGTTAGCCGAAAATTTCATCTTCATGGAGTTTTTCGCTGTCAAAGTTACCGGATGTGATGTCACAAGAGGCATTCCAAACCAGTTTTCTTTTGTCACTTGCCACAAAAATGCCTCTTGTGAGATCACATCCGGTAACTTTGCCAGCAAAAAAGTCCATGAAGAAGAAATTTTCGGCTGACAAGATATATTATGATTTTGCTCAGGAATACCCAAATATTATGAATATGTAAAATCCCCAAACGTGAGATAGCCACTTTAAGTTTCAGTCACGTGACTTTTTGCTTGAGATTTCATTTCCAATTTCCAGATGGTGGTGGTCAGGCAAAATCAAATTAGATCGATTTGTACAATCTAGCACAACGCAAGCAATTCACGTCTTTTATTGATTTTAAATTTACGTAGTTGTATATACTTCATGTATTATAGATATTGATTATTATACTTTATATTTTTGATATATATATATACATACATACATACATATATAGATAATGTTTATAGTTGTAAACATTAGCTTAGCTGCAAGACGTGAGAAACTATGTGCTGATCTATTCAACGATATACAAAACACGAAAGACCACAAGCTGGCTGTCCTGTTATCACCTAAAGCAGGACATATCAGGCAATTACGATCAAAGAGAACTTTTAACACTCCTATGTGGAGAACCAATCGATATAAGAACTCCTTTATAATAAGCCATAGTTTGTAAATAATACATATTTACTCTTATATATATTATTATTGTATATATATATATATATAACACGTTTTTATTCTTATATTCTTATATATTTTTATTTATACATCCTCTTACTTTTAGTTACAACCTCGTCCCCAGGGCATTTTGCCTCCACGTTGGGAGTCGGCGAAAATGGCCCTGGCATCGGCTGGTCACGTGACAACCAGAATTTTGGGGTGTTTTGGCAAGAAAATTTATGCAGTCTTTGTGTTTCGTTTTTGTATAATACGTATACATGAATAATAAATAAGAAATATTTAACGCTCTGCCGAATCACTCGTGTGAACCTTTATCATAAATGCAACTGGCTAGCATTATTCATCATGACACTCCCCACGATTATCCGGGATACATTTAAATGTCGGGAAGAAACATATATCTAATGTTGTTCTTGACTTTCACCAAAGTTATCGTTACAATTCTTTGGATGAACTTCGCAGAGTGGATTTATTGCAATTCATATTTTGATGAATAAATTACACTGTATCTGAATTAATCAAGTTTTTAAACTGGCCAATCCGATTATAGAATCGACCAGCCGATGCCAGGGCCATTTTCGCCGACCTCCCAACGTGGAGGCAAAATGCCCTGGGGACGAGATTGTTTTAGTTATTTTTTTGAGGGCCACAAATTTGTTAGTATTTTGTACTATTAAGTGTCATCCTCTTTAAATAAGGTTTCTATATCTATAAGCGTATGGTATTTAATTCTAACACGAATTTAAACAACTCTAGAGTATCAAGATCATCTAATATTTTGAAGTAACAATCGACCTTTCCTTTTGCTATTGAAGATAAAACGGAAGTGACATCACGTGAAAAAAGCAACCAATAATAGAACTTTTTTAAGCTGTTCAAAACATTCGCATAACGTGTTTTATCAAGTCTAAATATTAAACTTGATAAAACACTGCTGTTCGTGTTTTAAACATTACATAACTTTAGTTTCATTCTTTACGAAATATTCCATGCAGAATTTGAAACAAAAATGATGTTTGTGCGCAGGGAAAATGAACAATTCTGAAAACATTAAAGAAGTAAGTCATCGATTTTCTTGAGAATTATTTAGTCCATGTTTGAAGTGTGTGATATTCATCGTAATTTTGATCATGTTGACTGATTTCCACAAAAGTCATTATGCAGTGCGACGTATGCAGTGCATGGAGTTATTTACATATCAAACTGTCAACATATTAACAACTCATGTGAAAAACACAAAGTAATGTGCGTGGTTTTATATCTGATAAAAATCCTTTGATTTTCTCAGCTTAGATAACGTTCTTCTTCAAAATTATTACGCCAATGAACTTACGAAATGAGTCGTTTTATTTTTAAGCTATTCAAAATATTTGCAGTACGTGATAAAACACTGCTGCTCATGTTTTAAATATTATACTTAAAATACTGATTTGATTGAATACTACATATCAAACACTCGGAAAAGTGTTCCAAAAACTCGAAATTTAACAAGAATCTTCTTGGTGTTTGTAAAAAGGTAGAGTGTTGCGAAGGCAGTGTTTTAAAGCGAAAATGTGGCAAACTGCCCGAAGGTTTTTGGCAACGGTAACATATCTGGAAGTCTGGGAAAACTCAGCATTATATGTTTGCATTTTCCAGTGTTTATTTATTTATTTATTTAGTTTTTCTCTATTTTTTTCTAGTATTGTAGTTTTAATGTACTTTATAACATGCATATATGCAGTATGGGAATTTATATTATTCTATATGGTATATGTTCGTATATTATATACAAAAATATTGATCAGGTAATGATGTGTGTGTGTGTGTATGTATATATATATATATATATATATATATATATATATATATATATATATATATATATATTGGTACTTATTGATAACTATTATTTACTGGATCTAGCCTTGAGAGTTTTCAAATTTTTTCTAATCTATCACTGTTTGCCTCGACTAGTCTTTGCTAATTGCGGACAGTGATTGTTACTGTATAATTTTTTATTTAAATAAAAATGATGATGATGTGATGATGATGATGATGATGATGATGATTTTCACTTTGTTCTTCTTGGTGTTTGGATATCCTGATAATCACTCCTCCTCGTGTATGATACATTACAACAAATCTCAAAACTGAAGTGACAAATACGCGGGAGCTATAAAAAACAATCTTTATAACTTCAAAAGTTCTTTCACATAAAACTGTTTCCTACAAATCTTTTTTTTTCCATTTCATATACCTTCAATATACAATTCTCCATCTTGTTGGCTGTTCACATTTCCCAATCTCTTTATCGGAACATAAACAATTGAATGTCGTGTCGGCATCAAAACCCAAAATGTCCCTTTCTTCTTGGATCCTGAAAGAAAACGTCGACTCCTTGGTACCAACGAAGTACTTAGCATGCGCACAGATCCACTGGTCAATGATGGCTACCCCGCCGTCGCCGTACTTCTTAAGAATCGATCGCGATGGCTCGTACTTCACAATAGGTAATCTCGCTTTCAAATACTTGACATCTGTATGGAAACAAACCAAAAAAATAAATACAATAATAATAAAGAAATTTGCACTAAATTCGATTCATGTGAATCAGGGAAAACCTTGCGAGATATGAACATATTCACGTGAGCATCTGTGTGCGCATGAGAGATCTGCGAAGGTTCCAAATCGGACACCTTCGCTCCAGAGATGCGCAAGGCGTCAGACCAGGTTATAACCACTGACCTGTATATAACTGGACCGCTTGCTCTTGCCAAAAAAGTGTAGCCATTTGAACATGGCGTCAAATGGCGAATTTGAGTCCTTCTGCTCATGGGAGCTACCACTGACCAGTGCTTGACACTGGTCTGTAGGCGTTTTAGGCCATGTTTTATGCTTGTTCTCTTGGTAAAAAAACTAGATCTAAACTGGCCATGTTTTTTTCAGTTTAATATATTTTTACGCTCCGTTGTTGGCAACTAGTGACACCTGGAGAACACCAGTTTATAGTAAGTGCAGTTAAAACTTTCAATGTAGTCTGTCGAAATACAAAATAAATGTTTTACATCGTACGTTTTTCAGTATATGATTGATGTTTCGGGTTTAAGTTAATATTATAAGCTAAACAGTTATGTTTACGTCGTATTTGCTTGCCTTCACTGGCCCTTCTGGTTCAGATTTCAAACTCACTGGAACATTTCAACATAAGGCCAGAATTTTTCGCAAGATTTGGTAAATGTTTTACAACGAGAAATACTGATGTTTTAAAACAGTAAGCTTATTAAATCCTTTTCGAAAAGTAGTAAAATGTGCCGAAAGCCCACGAAAGGTATTAAAATACAAGCCGTTGAATTGCCGGCCTGGTATTCACTTGTCAGTTCAGTTGTCCCTTCTTCATTTCGGCAACAAAAACAATTTAATAAATATAACTTATACGGCAACAAAACAGAGTAACCGACAGGAATTAACAATATAACTGCTTTGTGTATTTATTTCTGTACCTTTTATAACCTTTCAAAAAAGATTTGTTGTGTTTATCATTGAAAATATCAGCGAGTCAAGGATTTTTTTCTTCATTTTCACGGGATATTTTATAAAGCCTGCGTCTGTAATCCAGTCAAAATAGCGGTCAGTGTTGTCTACCATGAGCAGAAGGACTCAAATTCGCCATTTGACGCCACGTTCAAATGGCCACACTTTTCATAACTCAAAGATGATAGGAGCAAGCGGTCCAGTTATATACAGGTCAGTGGTTATAACTAACTCCGTGTCCAATATGCACCATTCCTAGGTTAGGATTAGCGCTTGTGCTGAGGTCAGATATTTTAGACATAAACTTACAACTTCAAATCGGACAGTCCAGCAAAATGTTTTGCCCTCAAACGCTAATTGGCCAATCACAATAAGGAAGAGGTCAGGGTCACGTGGGGGATGAGACAAGCCCATTGTCGCAGTTAAATGACTCGTCCCCAGGATGGCCGTGTACAAAATGGCGGCAACAACTGTTTTTCTCTGTATTTTCGATGTTTATCCAAAATAATATTTTGCAAAAGAGTTTGAAGCAGAAATACTGATAATTCGGTCACAAAGTAGGTTACAACTCAGAAACTATGTTAAACACCACTATTTTTTAAGCAATTCAAGTATTCCACTAGATAGAGGTATCAAAACTTGTACACAAAAATATCCGGTATCCCGCCGGATTTTCCTCCCAACTATCCGGCAAATCCAGTATCCGGCCGGATAGTAAAAAGCACTATCCGGTGCACCCCTATTTCCAACCTCATTAAAACCAACGTTAAATAGACGTAAACGGGAAACAACAGAGAAGATCACATGACGAATCTTTTTTCCAGCCAGCCGTTTGGCGTTCGCCGTTTCAACGCCAAGACGACTGTTTTCACAGAGACGGCAAACGGCAGATTTTACAGTCAAAATTTCTAATATTTTCTCTCTTTCACGTCTTTTACGAAGGAAAAGAGAAACAATAGAAATAGAAATAATGATCACAAAATGTTTTTAAACCATAGATACCAAAACGAACACGAAAAAGCAACCTTTTTATCGACAACTTCAAATACCTCATTTTAGCCGTCATCTTGGATCTGCTCACGTCAATCTTAATACATGCGAACGTCCAACGTCGTTTTACGGTTGCCCGTTTACGTGAATTTTAATCTCTCTATTGAATAATGTTATATATTTTGCAATTATCAAACGAAATCTTTGTGTGCGTCTCCCACAACACGAAACATACAATGTTTCAAGTGATTTTGTTCGATAATTGCTTAGATATTTTTTTCTATAAGTCATGCGCGTGTGACGTCAAGAGGTTAAATTTCCACATAGAACAAATCTTAATATCTCAACAACGAAATGAGATATAATTTAATTTATTATATGCATGACAAAATTACTGCATTCTGATTGGTTGAGAGGAGTACAATTATTTTATTAATTGTACTGCTCCCAAGGCCCTGGGAACGATGTTGACAATAAAATTCAAAATGGCAGCCAATTCTGCAATGGAACGTTTTCACATTTCCAACGACTTGTGGTACACTATGAACTAAAAATCCCACGTAAATATTTTGAAATGAGTACAGAGAACACCCAGAGTGAAAATGTTTCTTGTCATGTATAAATGAAACGAGATGTTTTTAAAGGCGTGAGTGAGTACGAAGCGTACGTGTCGTAATTTTGTCATGCATATAATAAATGAGTAATCATATGATTTTGCTCGTACAATTAAGGATTTACACTACTCGTGATATTTGAAAATTATGCCAAATTTTGCCAAAATTTGGCATAATTTTCAAATATCAATTGTAGTGTAAATCATTACCTATACTTATCAATTTACACCGCGCAAATAGCAGAGTTTATTATATGGCACAAGTTACTTTTGGTGAAATTGCCTGCTCTGATTGACTGAGAAGCGTCAGGTGCCGGTCTATTATTTGACCAATCCGAATTACGCGTTTGTCCGCCATTTTATTTACAAAAGTACAACTAAAGACGTACAAAAAAAAACAACTTTAAAAATCCGGGAAAATGAATGAATCCAGTATTTTAAAGCATTTATTAAGGTATTTAACTGAATCATATATGAATCAGACGATGAACAATCTCAAAGTAAGTTTTACGATCCCGAAAGCAATATCACCTAAAAGGACAACAACACAAAAAATGACGACTCTATGCCATGGTATAGTTACGATGTACGTATTATAAAGTGTGTTGTTTAATGTAGCCATATAAAGTAGCCAAAACTCTTATACGCCACTTTCATGTAATGCACGGTGATTAATTTGAATATTCTTTATGCGAATCTGACCGCGCTGACAGCGGTGTAACCCGCGGGCTCAAGCAAGGAATACACGGCTGTTTTCGCAGCCTAATCTTAATCAGGCTTTCTGCCCTCCTTTGTGTCTTTGCAATTCAAAAGAATCTTTTCTTCATAACGAGGCCGCAGAAAGGCTCATTTAGATTCACATGCATAAAAAATATTTAGAGTGAAGACCTTTATGAAAGTGACCTATTAACGGTCATTACGGAAAATATCAAACCTCACGGGATCGGTCTGTACATTCAAGACCGCGGTGTGATATTTCCCGTAATCATCGCACTCTTGGTTAATAAGAAATTATTATATGGCACAAGTTACTTCCGTTAAATCGTGTGTTCTCATTGGGTGAGACGCGACACGTGCCGGTCGATTACGGATTTTGCCAGTCATTTTGTTTACAAAAAAAAACAAGGAAATAAAACCGCAAAAATTTTCTGAATTCAATAACCTAATGACTAAATCATGTATGAGTCGGACGATGAGCAATCTGGAAGTGAGTTTCAGGTTCCGAAAGCGATAACAACAAGAGCAACGACATTGAAAACAATGAGTCTATGTTACGTAACATGTATAAGGTAAAGTAAGGTACGTTGTTTCAAAAAGCCATATAATCCCCGAGCCGGGTGCTAATCTCGACATGCGTGTAGTCCACTTTACACGCGTGTAAAAAAAGCGAGGGAGACGAAATCTGGGAAATAGTTTTATATATATATATATATATATATATATATATATATATATATATATATATATATATGTACATACATACATATGTTTGGTACGGTGTCGTGCGGTAAGAATAGTTGGACACTGGTGACTAGCGACGAAAAAAACTATAAACTCTCAAACAAATAGTATTTTGCTTTCGTTTATTAAAACGAAACGAAATGGAGCACGAAGAAAAGAAGGATACAAACAACCCGTTTAATATATCTTGAAGAGAAACCAGAGAACTTGAAGAAACCAAACGCCGTATGGTAAACAAAAACTCGATCTGAATTGCAGTATTTGTGGTCACTCCATGGTCAAATCATTTTAAAGTTAAGGATAGGATTCTTGTTGTTTTCAAGTTTTCGCTTAACCTACTAACAAAATACAGCTTCACGTTTTCGTGCTTTCCCTGGCCTTTGCTCGTCCAAAGCATAAATCACCTTAACTAAAGCTAACTTAAAACACTACCGTAGACTTTTGCACCTTTTATTATCACTGTAACCACTCATGGGCTTTGGCGATTTTTTTGCCTGTATTTCCAAATTTTCGACTGAAACATTGTCTGTTTAATACTTCTTTCTAGAATCCGATTCTACCGAATTGTTTTTATCTTGGATTATATCATAAATGTAATTTTTGAGCTGTTGACTTTAATTCTGCCTTTGCAAAACATGTATGCATAGGGAAGCCATTTAAAGCTTGTTAAAAATAATCCCTTTTGAAACCTCCTAAAAACATATCTTGTACAACCAGAATTTAACAATGAAATCTGAGTTTTGCTTTGATATGTTAAATCAGTTTAGTCATCTTATCCATAAATTATAGAATTATCTTGAGGATTATCATTTGTTTTTATATCTGTTTGTTTTTACATTGGCTGTATATCAGGTGTGCTTATTTTAATTAATCATGGTGGGTGGGTGGGTTTTTTTTCCAAAAAGTATTTAATAAAAGCGGGCGAGGGGTTGTTGCATTCATGTATTTCGAGTAAACTTCTTATCAACCTCGACTGCTTGCATGCTCATTACGGAAAAATATCAGACCTCGGTCTTTTATATACGAACCTCGCTCTACGAGCTCGGTCCATACTGTCAAATATTTTTTTTCTAACTTAATTTTTCATTCCATAGGCACTTTAAATACAGGAGGACTGTCGCAAAAAAAAAATCGCAAAAAAAAAAAATCCTCGCGTTAGCCGAGCTTACCTTCATCGGAACCATCCGTGGCAAGAAATACAACATCCACGTTCTGTTCTTTCAAGATCTTTTTTATCTGCTTCACTGCTCCGTCTAGAGTTGGCACTTGATTCGCTCGTGCATATAAGAAGTCGGCGCGTCTGAGATGAACAGCAACGTACTGGCCACCTTTCGCACTGCCCTCCTTTTTCTCGTTTTTCCTCCAGTCTTTTTTCATGACAGTTGAATCCTTCTCATCTTCGGAACCCAGAATTTCTTTCCTGAACTTATCGCCTTGTTTCCTCAAGTGTTTTGCAAATACCATGCTTCTTCGAGCCTAGGCGAGGCAAAACAGCCGTTGACATAAAATACAACATGAGAAACTTTTCTTATTTATTTTGTGTGGTCTGTATTAGCCAGAATGACGTGTGAACGACCTTTTAGACAGGAGAGAAATCAGCTAAATTGAAGACAGCAAGAATGTCTTGTTCTAAATCTGAGGGCCCCCATGAAAGTTGGACTTTCTTCGCAAAAGAATTTACACGACGCGACGCGACAGCACGCCACAACTTACCACCCTGTCCGCCCCTACCCTACCCCGATGCACATCACATCGACACACCACATACCACACTAGATCACAGACACAACACCACACGCACTACACTGCATGCACCACAACATACCATGCACACCATAACATAGCATACCACATATATACACGATAAGACGCCACGCCACGCCACGCCACGCCACGCCACGCCACGCCACGCCACGCCACGCCACGCCACACACATGTCACCACTGCACTCAGGGCCGTCGCGAAGGGGTGTGAGCATTAATTTTGCCGACAAATGGGCGTGGTCATTGGGTGTGGTCATTCAAAAGTAATAAACCCACAATGTTCTTGGACATGTCATTAGGTGACATGAAAATTGTCTTATTCTAAAACGACGGACTGTCTTACAGGAAAGATGGAATTATAGTTATATTGGCTTCAAGGGAGTCAATGAAGACCGTGGGGCTCCACTACTACAAAAGAATAGCCTACTCTGACTACTCTTTCTATAGTTTTGACCTCGTTTAAAGTTTCAATCAGTTCTTCAAAAAATACGGTCTAACATAGTAATATAATAAGGTTAGTGTACTGCTGAATCATGGAATGTTAATTGTTTAGGTCTAACGTTTAGAGCGAAGGGCCTTCACTCGAAGCGTTAGACATCTACGACTACATTCCATGTCCCAGAAAACAAAATGGCGGCACATTTCATTATCAACGAAAGAGAACGAGACACTGTCTACGAGAAGAAAGCGACACCCTGGATAAAAGCAAGTAGCAACGATAATCTTTAAGGTAGCAAAAAGTGTATTTATAACTATAGTTCCTCACACCTCAGTTCCTCTGCTGTATATCTCGTGATTACGGTGCTTTCGAATGGTAATTTGCAGTCTTGCCGAAAAAAGATTTGCCGACAAAAGTTTCATTTCCCGACAAAAGTTTTATTTGCCGAAAGCAGTTTTTCTGGGGGTGGGGGGTGGGGGTGTCACCCCCCCGCCACCACACCACCCCCCACCCTCGCGACGGCCCTGACTGCACTGCAATGCACTGCACTGCACTGCACTGCACTGCACTGCACTGCAATGCACTGCACTGCACTGCACTGCACTGCACTGCACTGCACTGCACTGCACTGCACTGCACTGCACTGCACTCGGATCAGTGACCGCACTTCTTACCCTACCCTGCCCTACCCTACCCGACTAAACGTATAAATACAAAGACGATATTACAATTACTCGACAAAATAATTTACACGTCACACCTATTATTTATGAATGCTACCGTTAAAGTGTCCGCGTGAAGGCGTGAGAAACTCGTTAGCACTTTTTTGTTTAATGAACAGGAGAGCATGGCAGGAGCATTCACTGAGAATTTTTAACAAAATCTGGCTTATTGTTGCCGACAGAAGGCTGTGTCTTGTGCCCACAATCTCTTAACCGAGTTATGTATATATGCGATTTGAATCCCAACTTGAAAAAAATGAAAATGTCTGTTTTTCGAGATTTGTGACGTTTTTTGACGTAGCAGATTAGTATTCCTACACCCAACACTTACATATACTCTAGAGGGTTTTTCGACCTTGTGTGGCGCATTACTAACTGTGTAACTCGCCACCACGGTCATGGGATGTACTGAACTGTCATATTTCAACGATCGTCCGTACAAGATGCTGCGAGCTGTAAACAAACCTCGATTTCAGTGAGGAGAAAGATTTTTCTTGTTTAAAAATTCTATATTTTTGTACGAGATTTCACGAGGTCAGTCTTGAGGAAAGCAGTGCTCTTTCATGAGTTTATCGGCGCTAGCAACATTCAGTATCCAAGTGGAACTCCACGTCAGTTTCAACAGTTGACAGTGTCTTTTATTTGCAAGGAGACAATATGTACATAAATGCTTTTGAGAATGATATCATTACGCGTGAGGAATTTCTCTTGTTCAAGCTGAGCCATTTACCGAGTATTGTTCTAAGCATCAACATCATGTCGTCTCAGAATATATTTTACTTAATAATAGATTTTGGACTTTTCAGCCTCCTTCGCAGGCATCCCTGTGGGCTCTTATTTGGAAGAGGTGAAAAAAACGTGGGTTGGAGTGGGCAAACTCGTCTCGTGTGGAGTGGGCAAACTTGGGCACGCTAAATTCGGTCCCATGTCCTATCCAGTTTTATTGAGATCAGCGGGCTAGCCCCAGTTAACTTGGCTCATGCGATTGATGTGGGTTTAAAACTCGCATTAACTAAATTTACAAGGAAGAATTGGTTTAGTTTAGATGTAAACAAACAGTGGATCCAGCTTGATCTGGTAGAGGGGGGGGGGGGGGGGGGTGCTGAACGAGCGAAGTGAGATCAGGCCTGCGGTGTGGGGCGCGACCGAGGCAGGGTGGAGTGCCGCTGAGGGAGCTACGCCAGGGGTCTGGGGACACAGCCCCCGGCAGGGTCCAGGGGCCGAGCTGGTGGTGGGGCTGGGGGGTAGGGGGGCGAAGCCCACCAGAATTTCTTTTATACTTATCAATACCTATGAATCATATGATAGCTGATATATGAATCATATATCTATGAATCATATGATAGCAGATACAGTAGCTATGATACCTTATACCTAGGTCCTATGAAGTTTACACGGACATTCAATGAATGCGCCCTTTATTGTAATTGGATTTGACAAGGCAGTAGGCACCCCCCTGCACCCCACTTGGCCAAGGCCAGGGGCTGCGCAACCCCCTGCACCCCCCTATAAATCTCTCACTGTAAACAAATATAAACGTTAAAGGCACAGCGTCAGGTATTAAATTACCGCTTAATTGATAGTTTTGCGTGAGACAAAAATTATATTAGTGTGCAAAGGAAAGGAGTAATATTCTTAAAACGTTAAAAGAGTAAGTCATTAGTGCGTTTTCTTATACGGACTATTTAGTTCAAGCTTTGACGTGTGTGATATTCATCATAATTTTAATCATGTGAACTTGAATTTGTCCACGAAGTTTTTCAAGTTTGCGTCAGGATGATACTGTGCCTTTAATTCAAATCTCCTTTTGTGGCCGAGTTAAGAATTTCGTGACACGAGTCAGCCCGGTTAGCCGGGCTAGCCCGAGAAGCATTTTCCTCCACAAAGGGATTATGTGCCCATAGACCAATTGCATAAATACGACAATCATATAATCATACACGCATAGCCTCAACTTCATTCTTTTGGAAATAAACGAAGGCTCGGAACAATGACGAAAACTATGAGTATAGCTTGGATTCAAAAGAATGTAGTTGAGGCTACTGCATGCGTGTATAACGATGCATTGTGAGATTTGTGCAATTGGACAATAACGCAGGCTTGGACTGGTCATTGTGACATTTTGCCAAAGAACAATTGGCTGAGAATTGACGGTACCGAAAAAGATGGGCGGTGGTACATTTAACCACAATGCTCTGCGACGTCAAATCAGCTCAAATAACAACTAAACATTGTTTATCATGCTGAGATGGATTAAGTAAGCAAGAACTTCATTCCTCCTAAAGTTGATCTTTTTAAAGACCTGGATCGTTTTCACTCACGTGATCGGTGGCCCCGTTGGGGGTGGTGAAACAATTATCAATTATTGGACGAATCTGAGCAAAATATCATGATTTGTCAGTGGCGAGCTACTAGTTATTTGCCGATGCCGAAGGCAGAGGCAAATAACTAGCAGCGAGACACTGACAAATCATGATATTTTGCGATAGACGAGTTCAATAATTGATTTATCATTCATAAAATAGTTAAAAATTTGAAATGCCTGAAGTAAGAGATCGCCACTCTTCTCTCTGTCTTCGGCATTGCTTTTTATCTCACTAAAACTTCCTTTTCAATATTTCTTTTCTGAAGTACATTGTCGTTATGGATGCTTCCAAATACTCTCCATTATTTCCTCGGATAGCTGAAGAACTAGCCGTCATGTTTACGAAAATTATTTGCCGTCAGCAGCGTTATCGCTAGTGCGCATGCTCGTAAAATTATTTGCAGCAGAAAAGTATTTGCACTCAGTTATTTGCAGGTAAATCAACCAATCAGAATGCGGGATAGAAACGAAATGAATGATAATACGAAATATTTGAATAAGAATAAAGTTAAATTCCCATAGGATAAAGATTGTGCACCAATATGGCCGACATTTCATTGTTTCTGTGCACCAATATGGCCACCGTGACGTCAGATGAAAACCAAAAATAATTGTACAAGAAACAATATTTACTGCACGCGAAGGATTGTGGTTAAATGTACAGTCGCCATCTTTTTCGGTGCGGTCAATCGTAGAACAATGGCTGCCCATTGTTCCGAGAGAAATGGCACAATGGGCCAATCCAAGCCACCTATAATGCCCAGGGCAAACGACGTGCTTCACGCATGGGTCAAACTAAACTCAGCCAATTAAGTTAATAATATGAGAGACCGACGTTTCATTCAGTGGAGCACTTTCATAGCCTTGCTAGCTCATTATAAAGCAAAAACGATTTTGAATTGCAAACACACAATAAATTATGCAAATCTTTAATATTGAAAAACTAGCTGAATTAACAAAAAACAATGACCTTGACAGTTTTAATTTGTTTATATACAGTATAGAATTGAGCAGTCACGGACCAAGAGAAATGCAAACTTTATGTTTACGAGGTGAAAAAGGCTTATTAAGAGGCACATAAAAGATTATTCAAAGTAGTCGCCATTATTCAAGTGGTCCAGTAAATTCGTCTGATTGACAGATTGTAATTTGACCGACCGACGTTCTGATCCGTCCCGTAGTCCGAACGTGACAAACGGCATATAAAATATGAGAATTAAGTTCATGAAAAATACGCCATCTGTAACCATCAAATACGGCAATTTCATTAAGTTCGACAGTGCCATTAAATACGACGAGCCCAGTCGTATAATACGACTCAAGTACGGCGTTGGTGCAGACAGAATAAAATGCATACATTAATTTACAATATGATAATACATTTTCTATCCACAATTCATGTTTGTAACATCGTTTCCAGACCAACGACTCGAGAACTGTAATTTATTCGAGTTATTAAATACGACGAAAATACGCCGTATAACTCAACAGGAACAATTTCAGAATTTGGGTCTACCATAATAGGTATTTTATACGGCGCATGAAAAATACGCCGTTTCTCACAGGCCTAAAGCCGGTTTTCCACTAGGCGATTTTTTTCGCGCGAAGCGACTTTCTTTTGTTCGAATTCAATAGATTTCTGATTAGTTCCAGCTCAGAGCTCATGAGACAAAAGAAAAAGTCGCTTCGCGCGAAAAAAGTCGCCTAGTGGAAAACCGGCTTAAGTTCGACGTTTGATCCAATTGTCGAACGTAAATTAATTTAGGTCGACCTGAAATGGCAATTTAGTTCGTCCTAATAATTGATGTACGTATGATACATACACTTAGATAGTCAAATAGAATAGCTTACCTTCCAGTACTCAACCTGCCCATAATCAATATGCAGGACTTCTTCAAATCGATCCACAAATATTGACCTACAATAATTATATTGAAAATAATAATAATTACGAGATACGGACAACGCTAATTCCCTATAGGTTTGGGTCTTCATATTTATATTGTTAGTAAATATACAGGGTGTATCAAAAAAAAGGCTACCCTTAGAAAATATAATTAACATTCTTTTCAAATAACCTACTGTATATTGACAGCCTTGTGGTCAGTTGAACCATTTTTAATCGAAGTGATATGAATATAATTAACATTTTTATTTCAGTTATGCTCCTTCATACGTTTAGAAGTTATCGTAATTTCCCAGGTGTATACGACCATTTGTTTTTTACGCATCCGTGACTTCAGAGGTGTCCAGGGCTGTCAATCTACAATAGGTTATTTGAAAAGAATGTTAATTATATTTTCTAAGGGTAGCCTTTTTTTTGATACACCCTGCACTGTAATTTTTAGGGAGTAAAAACTACTCTTACTTGGGTCAAAAATTACTCTTCCGAGTGGAGTAACCTAAATTGGAGCAAAAGTTGCCCCTGTTTGGGGGTAAAATAATAATAAAACTACTCTTGTGTGGAGTAAATATTACTCGTATGGAGTAAAATTTACCCCTGTTAAAGGGGTAGTCAGGGTAAGACAGGGGTAATAAGTCTGGTGGAGTAAAAATTACCCCTCTTCACGATATTTCAAGATGGCGTAATAATGGCGGATTTCGTCTGATTAAGATTTTATTTGTTTGATAACTTTGGTTACTGACGACCTTGAAGAGATGAATTGTCCTCAATGTACAGTCTTTGACATTGTGACTCCAGGGAAGTGAAGCTGTTATAAATATTATTTAGTATTGATACTTAATATGGTTATGAGCGCGCTTAGGAGCGAGTGTCTGAGGCAAACAAATGTGTTCTATAAAGTCTATTAAAACGACCGTGTGTCATGTATTCAACATTTTAAACTATATACAGAATATATAGTAATAACTAATTGAGATTGTTGAATGTATGCAATGAAACATGCTTTCATTTTGAGCCGCTATATGAGCTCTGTCAGGTGGACTGTTACCAGCATTGTTGTGTCAATAATAAAACTAAATCTGTTGACTTGTGCTTGGCCGTGGTTTGGCTGAATCGGTGTTTACTCTATATGCGGTGTATAGTTATGTATATGTAAAGTATAATGCGCGCGACGTTTACTAAATATATACTATATCACTATTTTCTATTTCGGGTCGAAGGTTTAGTAAATTAATCTTCTTTGAGAACATTATGTTGAGCACAGTTTCATGATCAGCGCCAAGCAAAATATACTGTATGTATATTATCCTATATGCCATGCATAAGCGGTAGAAATTCGGATTATTAGTTAGGACGACGCATTCCGATGTTATTGGGAACTTTAATATGCATATATACGTGGAATCTTGCTAAAGTTAATTCGGCGCAGAAATCTATTCAATGATTTTGTAGCATGCGGTAATGTTACGAAAATCATTGAAAATATTTCTGTGCCGAATTAAGTTATACAATCATGTACATCTGCTTGCCATATGTCACCTTTTACCGCGTTTATATAAAATATTCGTTTAATAGTTTGCCTTGGTAGAGTGATATAAGCGGTGCCAACGTTCTAGTTATGAACGATAGTTTTTGGTGTGCGTTTCTGGCCTTATATATTGTATAGCTAGCCTGATTGATATCCATGTTCTCTTATTTTGTCCTTTGAACACTTGACAGTTGGGTATTTTCTTGACGTGTTATAGAAAACGCAATTTCCCCTAAAAGATAATCTAATTTAGTGCATCAAACATCTGTTTATCATACCAGATCGCGCGTGTGGACATGCACATATTTTATGGTGTCATATTTTCCTGTCGCAACCATAGCCAATCATTTGATTTCTTATGTTGTATAAACCAATCAAAATGCATGCCAAGATCTGGCGCTTGATTCAGATTATGAGACGAAAAAGCGGTTGGTCTCCCAGTCAGTTCTGGACTTCTGGTCTTCTGGAAGCCTACTAAAGCGTTGCTTTACATGTGGATATAGTATTAAATACTCGTTCATTCGAGTACATTTCTGAACGTATGGAGAGCTAATACAAAGCCAAAGGTAAGCGAAAGTAATATTTTACTAGTACAGATGTCGTATATATATATATATATATATATATATATATATATATATATATATATATATATATATATATATGTAGTATTTACAATATGAGTGGCCGTGTTGTATTGGATATTACAAGCTCTCGCCTTCGGCTCGAGCTTGTCATATCCAATACAACACGGACACCAATATTGTAAATAGCTTAAAATACTCCAAGTCTTTGATGTTAATATGAGTAATATTTATTCAGATTAATTCAGAAAAAGCTCATTTTCAATGTTTTAGAGCGGAGATGGAGCGGAGATACAACCACATGTGGTTTGTATCAGATATACAACCTCCTTCACGGTCATGATTTCTTTTGTGTTTTCTTCATGAATTATTAATGAGTATTTTAAATATATATATATATATATATATATATATATATATATATATATATATGCCAGACAGTTTGCCTTTGTATTTAATGCCAGTTTGCCTGAGTGAGTTAATTTCCAAACTTGGCGCGTACTCACTTCTTGATTTGCGATGGCCAATAATGGCATTGGCGCTTACCAATAGATATAAAGGAATGATATAGAGGAGCTATATATTATATCTTTTTATAGCAATGGGAGTAATTACCAGTGTAAGAAATGTTGTGGTTGTTATTGTTATTGTGAGCGAGTACTGTGCAAATAATATGTCAGTATAACTTCTGCTGTTTGATCTTCAGTATATCTTTTCCAACTTTTCTGTACTAGTCTGCATACTATTTACATATACATATTTTTATATGTACGCACGTACTGAAAGAATATTGAAAGACTGACATTAATTCATTTTCGAAAGCACACGGGTACGCACGTCCTTTCACGACTTGATGATATAATGTTTGTTTTATCTCACATTACAGATGCCTTTACAATACAGAACTTGAAGATTAAGTCTCATCAAGATGACGGTCTGGTAAGCAGGATTTGGTAACTATACGCATACTAAGATGGTTTACAAATATTATATCGTTAATCGGATATAGAAAATAACATAATTGATTAAATTGAACTAGACTGGCGTAAATAGCGTGCACTGCAAGGACGACCCTGCAGGCATTTTTAAAGCTAAGGTATGCCAGCTTTTAAAAGCTAAATTACCGGTGAAAATATGCAAATGCAATAATATCTGCATGTCCACACAATAAGAAACTATCAATATATATTATATTTGTACGTTATGTTGCAAGGTTTATTTTACACAGACTAGGATAATTCGTGTTTTACTGTTCTTTAAGACTTATTCCATCTGAGATGTGTAAAAAGTAAATAAGAGATTATATAAAATCTGATACACTCAAATGTATTGTTGTATGCTGGATTTAAAATAAAGAAATGGAATTGAAATATTGAACTCTCTACGTGCTGGAGTTTTGAGTTGACACGACTTGAAACAGAACGTTGAGGCGGCACGCCTTGCGAGTAGAGAAATATTTCAATTCCTCACGTTACTATGCTGGAGTTTTGAGTTGGCACGACTTGAAACAGAACGTTGAGGCGGCACGCCTTGCGAAAGTAACTATCTTTATTATTTTTCTTTATGCTTCCTTAAATAATATATTGATATCATTTTTATGAATATTTATCCAGATGGAACATGTCTCAAAGTGCGCCATAACGCAAAATATATTTTAAATGAAAAAATAGAATGTTGCCAAGCTGGCAAAGTTTTTATTAGATGCATTTGGCATAATACACATACCACAATTTAAAATAGAGGATGTATAACGTGTGATATGCTGGGACAATATGTTGCTCTCCCTTCTCCTACTGCATCGCATTTAACTTGTATTCTAATTTTTTAAAGGTGACAGCGATTCAGAACTGCTATGGGAGAAATTATCAATTGATAGATCTTTCAAAGACGGCGGCTAACTCTATTTCTGCTGTGTCTAATTAGCGTAGGAAAGTCATGCAATGTATAGCAACATTTGCGTTCAATGCAACGCAGCGGCTTTATTTGCGTTAACGTTTTGACCTTAGCACTATTAATGCTGTTATACCTGAACATTACTTATCTAACAGAATGAAAGGATAAGACACGTTTAGTTTGAAAGATGGCATTCGACAGGCC